>JACEFZ010018130.1:0-21794 GCA_014155875.1 Cepaea nemoralis | reverse complement strand
ATGTTTACTGAGTTTTGCAGATGTTGTATTTCTTTTTACGTAAGTTTGCATGTGTAATTTTGCCGGTATGTTTACTGTTTTGTTGTGGCATTGTAACAGGCATTGCATGTCTATAGTGACATATGCAGGAGGATTATAGCAATAGGAAATACTAACAGTTAGGTATGTGTAGCTCCTGAGAGAAGATGTCTCATTGTATTTTCTATTGATGATAATAGAATGTTCATCTTGTTTTGTGAATTCTTAATAGGAAAATTAATAGGAAACTTTGAATAAGCAACTAGAAACTCAAATAGAGGCCTTGGAGATGTGGATATCATCATGATCAAGTGCCTTGCCAGCTTTATTTCCCATTTAAATTGCTGCTACTTGGTTCCAGTAAATATTCTGGAACCAAGTATCAGAACAGAAGTGAATATGTCATATTTCATGGAAACAAAAACAATAAATTACACAGGTTCTAGAAAAACTGGGAATGAAATGAGAGTTGATGAAAGAAATAACAAAACAGGCAAGGGAAATATTTTGGCCACGTTAAAAGACATAAAACTCTTATAAAAACTATACTGGAAGACAAGCAAGCAAGAGGCAGACAAGTGGGAAGATAGCATCAAGAGATGGACGAACAGCAATCTGACACAGAGCGAACTCCATGAAAAGATCAACATAGACAATCACTACAAATCCAGACAAAAGTGAGAGGAATATTTGACAAATAAGAACAGAACAGTACAGCGTTAGAACAGCCACTCTCTGCTTCCTTGATGAAGAATACCCACAGACCTCTGGACCCGAGTCTACACAGATGGGTCAGCACAAATGCTGTTCGAAATAGAGGAGCGGAGTGTGCATAGAAAACCCAAATAATACTAGGGACACGACCAGAGTTCCAACAGGAAAGTACTGCCATAACTATGATGCTGAAATTGAGGCAATCAAGATAGAAACAGAGAAATTACTCAATACAGCCATGGTACACAACATGTAATGCTATTGACAGATGCAAAATAAGTACTCAAGACGCCTCTGTCTAGGAAATTGCCAGTGCTAAGGACACTACTTTCTGAACTAAGCAGTCAGCATAAGATCACCATACAGTGGATACCATCCCACTGTGGAGTACCCGGAAACAACAGAGCTGATCGATTGGCTAATAAAGGAGCAAAAGAAGAATAGCCTGATGTACCTATTACAATACCACCAAAAGAAAAGAATGATCAAATCAATCAGAAAGCCACCAAACCTTACTCAAGACGACTACCACGTTATGGACAGACCAGAACAGGTCATTCTTCTGCGCCTCAGAACAGGACACAATAGATTACGCAACCACTTGTATACAAAATTCAAGATTGGTGACTCAGCCATGTGCACATGTGGTTTGGCGTCACAGACAGCAGAGCACATACTCCAGGATTGCCCAAACTACAACATATCCAGGCGAACCTTCTGGCCTAGAGAGACAACAGTGGAAGATAAACTCTATGGACCGTTGAATGAACTAAAAAAGACTGTTAGATTCATACAAGAGACACCATTGCAGTTATAAACATAGTTCAGGCGAACGAAAGAAGAAGAAGAATACCAGAGACAACATTGCAGTTATAGACATATTTCAAGCGAACGAAAGAAGAAGAAGAAGAAGAAGTAATCTGACAGAAAGTACAGTTAGGACGAGAGACAACAGTGGAAGATAAACTATATGGACCGCTGAGTAAAAAAAAAAAAGATAGTTAAATGCATACCAGAGACAACATGTATTGGGGATCCATTACAGCCAACCTTCCTTGTGGAGACGGCACCTAATTACTTGAATAGGGAAACAGATCGAAATTCTGTCATACACCTTAAATCCGGTCGCTGAAAAAAAAAAATTTGTTTTTTCTTTAAATATCGTTTAAATGGCGAGTCTTGACCGCCCACGCTTTCCGGCAGGGCACTTAAAAAAGTCGCTTAAAAGTCGACAGGGTCGACTTCATTGCACCCATATAGCTCGGTCTCTTTCCGCAGCGCGGAAAGCGTCGCACAAAGCACGAACTCCGTAGCTTTTAGCGACGACCCACAGGAGTCTCCGAAATATTTACCTCGTAAACCGAAGGGCGCGGCTCGGAATCGAACCCACAACCTTCGGAGCACGAGTCAAACGGCTTGACCACTTCGCCACAGAGAATGGCACATGATTGATTGATTGATTGATCGTTCATTATGTACAAGAACAGTGTCTTTTTAAATTTGCGAATACAGCGTAGGCCTATACATTCATACACATGTGTCAACATTATATTCTTGGCGTGGTGTAGTAATCATTTGCTGCCATGTATACCAATCCATTTAATTGAAACTTTCACTCTCCCGGCAATCTCATTCAAGCTTAGTTTCCTGTAAACAAGTTCAACAGTATTGCTGAATCACTTAAGCACAAGCACACCCCTTAATCACAAGTACAAAGGATTTATTGTGGCGGGTTGGGCCGAGACCAAGAAAGCGGTCAACAAAGAGAGAGAGAGAGAGAGAGAGAGAGAGAGACGTTTAAAGTTCGCTGCACATGATGGCGGCGGGAGTACACAGGGTTTACCCGGGCCGGGCTGAACGGCAAAGGTCAAACTCCCCCCCCCCCCCCCCCCCCCTGAAAATGGTACTCTTGTGTGTATCTACAACCAATTTCCCCACATGCAACCTTGCAGCAAGCATCCAGAACGATGAGAGAGAGAGAGAGAGAGAGAGAGCGCACGAACAGATTGAAGTTTGCTAAGTTCGCTACACAGGATGGCAGGATAACCGCCACTACAAAGGATTTAACTTTTAAACAAAGTCAGCCCGGTCTGCGCCAGGCCCAAATAAATTAATTTTAATCTCCACAGGGATTGAACAACAGTTACATAATAGTTTTATAATTAAATACATTTCCCTGGTAGCCATTTTGGAATACAAAGTTTTTACATTTAAAATAAAAATTTGTAAGATTATAATAATTTTGTTAAAATTAAATATTTTATTATTATTTTTCAGATAAGCATTTTATGTAAAATATAATAAAATGTAATAGAGGACAAATCTTATATTTTGGCACGTATTATTATTAAATATATATTTAATAATATTACAAAGTTTGTCCCCCTTTATTAATTCACTTCCCCTGGAATAAAACATCCTTGTGATTCCGACTCGATAAAGAAATATGAAAATGATGACGCTACAACCAAGCCTTTTTTCCTTTAAAAAATGGGAAATGAGGTAATACCAAGACCACGGAAGGCATCATGGAGAACCCAACCGTACTAACCCAACGCTCAATTTTCAATTCAAATGAAGCCACGGAGATCTTGATCAAAACTTGTCTCCTCATTGCAGGAAATCTGCATGTTCTCAAACATTGTATTATAACATGTATGCTAGTGTTGTGCCAGAAAATATAACAACAGCCTATAACAATGTTAGATTGTCAGTATTCTAGAAACCATTGAATTCACCGATGACATAAATTGTACATGATAATAGTTTAATACTAATACTTGCAAATGTAAGACATGTCAACATACTGATGATTGCAGATCTACGAATTGACGGGAAAGACCTTAGACTTGTAAAAGACATATATTGGAAACAACAAGCTGCCATAAAGATTGATAATGTAGTAGGTCAATATCAGCCTATTAAGAGAGGTGTGCGTCAGGTGTATGTTTGACGACCGGCATCAATGCCATTTTATGAAGAAGAAGAAAAAAAAAAAAAACAAGCGCAAGGCGGTCTGATACCAAATCGCGCGCAGCTGTGTTTCGAACGTGGGTATGCGGGATCACGAACTGCGTCCATAACCACTTCGCCACGGAGCTAGTGAAAATATTTTCAGAAATTGTGAAGACCAAGCGAGCGGTAGAGGAACCTAGTGGAAGAGCCGGCTTCCCAGAGTGCCGCGCCATGAGCGGGGCATGCAGAAGGAATATGGCAACGAAGACGAACGTAGGCAATGGCCAGGGAAGAAGCTGGCTCCCCACGGTCACAGGTGCTAAGATGGTGAGAGGGCACGAAGCACCGGGTGCACAAGGCTCTCCTACCCGAGGTAGGGTTGGCTTCGGAGCAAACATCTTTCGCAGGTATGGGGCGAAACACGGAACAACGCAAAAGACCGAACGTCTGGTACAACAGGAAACAGACACCTGGAGTCATGACCCGGGCGGGCCCGTTCCTAGAGATTGTCAGGAAGGTAAGAAAAGAGGCCCGAAACATTCCGGGAAGGGGGACTTTTTCGTACCATCAGAATCCCCATGTCGTGCTTGATCCGCGGCGGAGTTTTTACCACATTGATAGCTGCATATGACGAGCTTATCGTGGAGGGGACGTAGTCAGCTTGGTAGCAGTTCCATAACCTGTTTTTATTTAATTTAATTTATTTATGTGTGTGTGTGTGTGTGTGTGTGTGTGTGTGTGTGTGTGTCTGAGTGAGTGAGTGAGTGAGTGAGTTAGTTAGTTAGTTAGTTAGTTAGTTAGTTAGTTAATATTTAGATTACCCCCACCTAGTTCAACCTCAAACAGAAGTTATATTAGGGTACAACACCGGCTCAGATTAATAATCCTGTTACAGGATATTAATCCGAAGGTGATTGTTGTCCAAAGAGGGTAATGGTTCCTTAATCCTTATTGTTCCAAATAAGGTATGTTCTTGCAGATGTCCAGGGAGGAAGATAATTCACAATCATCATCATCAAGTGTCATGCCGATAAGCATGGGAGGTCATGGTTCGCCATCTCATGCGGTCACCAGTCTCTAATCAGGTCTGTGTTCTTGTCCCGACCAAGCCATGCATCCTAACGATCAAGGTATTTATCCCTGTGTCTACCTCTTGCTCTCTTCCTATCAAGCTTGCCAGTTGTCACTACATTTTCAAATCTATTTCTCCTCATAACATGTCCAAAAAAGATGATTGTCCGCGTATAATTTCTCCAATCAATCTCCGTTTTTCATTTGTCTCTTGAAAGACTGTCCGTCCATGATATTCTTTGCATTTTTCTCAAAAATGACATTTCCACCGCCATTAGATGTTTCTCAGCTTGTCTTTAATTGTCCATGTTTCACACGCATACAACAATATGGGTTCTTTACAGCACTTCAACACTCTTTTTGTGTGTGTTGGCAAGTATGTTTTCCATTTTGCAGAAGGCCGCCAGTTGAGTTGAGTTGAGCTAAGAAGGCCACCATTCCCATGGCAATTCTCGATCTAATCTCTGCAAGGCATCTTCCAGCAGATGTTATGACTGTTCCTAGATAATTATACCGATTCACGTGTTTAAGAATATTTCCATTCACTTGGGTGTTACAATGTAGTATTTCTTTCTACTTGGAGACGACCATGATCTCTGTTTTCTTACAGTTCAATTACAAACCCACTGTCTTACTGTGTATAACAACCTCATCCACCAAATGTTGTAGATTCTGCTCTGTGTCAGCAACAAATAATGTACTGTATCGTTCACATATCTTATATTATTGATGTTTTGTCGTCCGACTGCAACTCCTTTCATATCCTCTAAATTTCTCATCATATTTTCACTATAAAGGGAGAAAAGATCTTGAGACATTAAACATCCCTATCGCACACCTCTAGGCTCGAATTGACCCACTTTGTTATCAATTTTATGGCAGCTGTTTGTTTCCAGTAGATGTCCTTTATAACTCTAAAATCTTTACCATCAAATTGGAGGTCTGCCAGCATTTTCATCATGTAAATATTTACTACCCCATCGAAGGCTTTCGTGTAATCAATGCTCTTATCTCAAAATTAAGTGAATTCACGGAAAACAAACGATTCTCCGTCTACCCGCGAAGGAAGCTAAACTTGGTGTTTATATTTCGAAGAACGTGGTTGGGACTTGATGTGAAACATATTCTGGATTTCAATCAACTGGTGTTTATGTGTGGGCTAAGCTGTGAAAAATGTGTAGTGGATAATTAAAGTGTATGTTTACCTAGCGCTCACACACACAGCAGTGTCACAATTACAGTGGGGGAATACACAAAAGTACATTCAACATCGTAGTTGTGCGTTGTTGAAGTGCAAACAGATACGCCAGCACAGGCCGCACACCCAGAGAAAAAAACAAATAACTTGCAACAAATCTTGGACCAGTGAAAATAGATTCTTATTTTACACAGAGAAATGGTTAATAGTTTAGTTGTTATGATTGTTGATGTGAGGTAATGTAAATATTTATTTGTTGTATTTATAACCTGCATTAGTAAGTAAGTGACAGAACAAACAAGGGTCGCAAACGACGAGTAAGGTAAAGTAAGTTAAAGTACAGTACATACCATATTTACTCGTGTTGTATTTTCATGTTTACAATAGTTGTTTAACTTGCTTCTTTAATTATTATTATATCATATATAATTTTTATACAGCAAGATGAATGTTATAATTTTAGGGTCGATAAGTTTATTATAGAACAATTTACAAATCTATATATATAAAAGACAATGTGTGTGTGTGCGTGTGTGTGTGTGTCCCTTTATGCGTTCCCGAACGGTCCATCCGATTGATATGAAATTTTGTACAGATGCTCTTCTCTCTCCCGCGGATCCAACTGACATAGTTAGTTTAAAAACAGTTTTGTACGTAATACAACAACATTAACAGGAAAAACCTATAATTAAGGGGGCTTAACAACAAAAGTTAAATTAATGGAAATTACTTTTAGTAGCATTGCTGTATTATGTAATTTAAATAATTGTTGTATTTTTCTTAAAGTTTTATTAAATGTTTAAAGAAGTTATCTACAGTCATATGCGTTATAAACAAAATGATAAAATCTTTAAAGCATTTTCAAAGTTTTCATAAAAATAATGCATCTATTTTAGATACGTGAAAATTTTCTAACTTATCTTTTTATTTCTCTTCGACATCACATTTAATGTTTTATTCTTCTATAACTACACTGAATAATGTAATTTATGTTTTGGATAGAAAGTTAGTTGCATGCAATATTTTTAAACACAATACCAAAAACCACAGGAAATAATCACATAAGATTGTTGACTGCACTAGCAGAGTACAGGTATGTGGTATGGACCTGTAGAAATGCAGCAACATACAGGTTCAGAACATACAACACACATATAATACAGCACATGGTCCAAAACAAAATAACACAAATATTCAAAACCACTTAGACAAAAGGGAATACACACATTTCAAATTTGTCTGTGGGATTTGGATAAGGTATACAAATATAGAGATACATCTAAATCTGTATTGGTTCGTGCATGCATAGATATGTCTGTACATATACGTATAAGTGGGTATGCGTGTGTGTGGATGTGGGTGGAAATATACACATAAATGTGTATGTATATTTGGTATGTATATATCTCTGTCGGTAGTGTCTGTGTTGATGTATATTTGACCGATAGCCATGCGTGAAAAAAAAATTACAGGGCACTAGAGCGTCATCCTATAATTTGACATCAGGCCAACAACACCAACAATGTGAGCCTTCACTTCGGTAGCTAAGTCAGTGACACAGAAATTACAAAGAAGCAACATTTTCATGGGAATGATAATTTAAAGTTTATTGCCCAAGCTCACGGCATGCAATGTACTGCTGTCTCCAAAAAGCATGAGATAGATCAAGATAAAATGTGTGTGTGTGTGTGTGTGTGTGTGAGAGAGAGAGAGAGAGAGAGAGAGAGAGAGAGAGAGAGAGAGAGAGAGAGAGAGAGGGGGGGGGGAGAGAGATGGACAGGTGTTACATACATTCCGCTTGTGGAGGTGGAAATGAAGCATATGCAAGGCATGTATGTTAACATGCACTATGCCATAAATGTCATATTATCATAACTGTATGTGACAGCTAGAAAAGAAGGAGGAAGAAGAGAGAGGAGGGAGGGAGGAGAGAGAGAAGAGAAAGAAAGGAATGATGAGGGAAACGATATAAATAGTGTGAAGCCTAAAAGTTCGTTCCTCAGTCTAACTCTGCCTACTACACACTACCTTTGATAGTAAAGAAAGATGAAGAGAGAGAAGGAGAAAAAGAGGATGAGAGTAAGGGATAGGAAAGATTTAGGTTCGTGTCTCCGCGTGAGAACAATAGTTAATTACTATTGCACCATCAATGTCTCGTGGTGTGTGTTATCAGGTTATAGAAGAGATGTACAGCCTCACAAGGTCTCTAAACTACTCTACTTATATTACTTCAGACTGACAAGTCGAAATAAAAGACAACTCAATCATATATTTATTTCCTTCTGAACAATAACAGAGTGACAATCTACAACATAATCGCATAGAGTAATCAGTACATGCATTGCAGACACATAATGCATATTGAACTATAATAATACGATGCTGCATTACCTCACAGGGGAGAGACAGATAATATAATAAACTATGCAACCAGATGTTAGGGAAATACTACCTACAATCACCTACTAACTGCATGAAGCAAAGAACTAAAGCTAGGATCTCCACCGGCCTTTGTTTTGTAACTATCTTTCTGTAGGCTTATTAGCGGTCCATATATTCAGCCCAAATACCCATTGATCCATAGATTGATCCATCAATCCATATACCCAGGGAATTAATTCGCTCCCATCCAACTTGTTCAGCGGGTAACTGTTTATTCAGCTATACCCGGTATGTCTAGGCAACTCCAGTTTACCCAGACAATGTCTGAAACATTATAAAACAATACCCGTGAGTTTTATGTCACAATCAACCTTAGTCTTTCACTACCTACAAAGTCCTTAACATCTATCGCTTCTTTATCTACGCTAGTATCAATATATCTTAGCCATAACATAAACTAACAACAGTATTTTAAACACAGTAATTTATCGTTTATATATATTTAACTAACATTATTATCGCCTATTTCCCGACGCGCCGCCTACAGCCAACATAACCCTAAAAGTATTTAACTATTTACCCGAAGATTTGAACTCGTTGCCTGTACCACGCCAGGCCAGCCTAACTACACCTTAGCTACACAGCCGCAGAAGCGCGACCTCCTTTCACCCCTGTCTAGTCGGACAAAAGACACGCATTCTTTCCTGTGCCCGCCCCGTCTCGGGCGAGCCATTGTCATCCGGTCTCATTGTTTGGGTTGACCCAGCGTGATCGCTTCTCAGGTGCACGTTTGTCTGCTAGACCCGATCTCTGTGTTTGTTTATATCCTGCAGTAGCCTTTCGTTTTATATGCCGTGTTGACCCGCCTAGTTATCATTAATCTTTTAGTCTAATTACTTAATTTACCTGCACATATATAGTTTATCCACACTCTGCCCATCTAACAGATTAATTTGACTCCCAACACTCTATTTCGGCCATTTAAATATAGGTCATTTGCAGGACGTCGCATCCAATCCTGCTCCTTGTCGGGTCGCGGTAAGTTCACCTACTGTAGTTTGCTATAGCTCTCTAAACTAAGATACCTGATTATAATATACAATTAAACTAATTAGGTCTAAGTCTTATGTCAACTTACATTCAATTTCTGCCGTCCAGTGGGTTTTCTGGTCGTCCTTCTGGGTTTCATTTGTCTCTGCCCAACCAATCGCTTGTCGTGGATCCCACTTGACCTTATTGTCCTATCTTACCTTTAGTCTCCTGCGTGGTTCCAACCGCAGTGTCCCTGGCTATGGTCGTCCTGTCTGACGTTTAGCCATCTACTGCAACTAACGAGCGGTCTCCTTAGCTGGCGGTCCTCTAACTCAAGTGGCTTTCTTGCACTTTAATGACCCTCGGACTCTGCGTGTCTTTCCCTTCTTTGGCTTATCTGCCTTGGGTAGGTTCCGTTCACAGATCCTTAGTCGCTCTCACTCCTATCAGTGATTCAGACGAATTCTAGCATGGGCGCTTGTCCGTCTTCCTTCACTTCCTCCTCCTACAGATACTATACAGACTTGGGCACGGATTAGCCACAATTTCTGAAGTCCTGTTACTATGTTCCTTGGGCTGCCCCAAGAGGGCTCAGGCCCCCGCCGCTCCCGGAGTCCACTCTCGACTGACCGACTCTCTCCTGTTCACCCTCCAAACTGACTGGATCCTAAAGTATATATTACTTCTCGAGTTGGCGCCTTTCTTGAATCACGTGACAATGCTTCTCCTTGTCCTGAAGGGCTACCCAATCAGCATACAGCACGCAGCTGGGCTGATCTGCATGTTTAATTTGCATCTAATTATTAATCCAACTCCCTTCACCCCAATACGACCTTGTTTTTGAGTTCATAGTCCTTGTTTGAGTTCATGCTCCTTGAAGTAGATTTCTCAGCTCAAGCACGTCCCCAACTGCCATAAATCTGCCAGCCTACGGTACCTATTTTGGTCTCTAGACAGCCTTCGTTTATCTCTGATCTCGTATGCACCTATAAACTATGTGGCCTGCGTTGTTTTCTGACAGCTCGAACCTAAAGTATACATTACATCTGGCATTCCCAGTAAGGGAGTTAGCTTAGTAGTGGAGAGTTAATGAATGCTGCGCATTCATTAACTAGTGGGGAAATCATAGTTGGTGAACGTGTGTGCACAAATGGGTTTAAGTATCCAGGGGTTGCACACACGTCACTTGGGACTTGGGACTCAGACATGAAAGGATAAACAAACATGTCTGCATGTACTTTGACAGCATGAAATGTAATGGATTGAACAAATAAAACTTTTATATAATACAACGCGGAGTCTGTCATCTATAAGTGATGTCAACCACTAACGATCTACGGCTAGGCCATGTTCACACTGTGATATGACCTGATTTGGCGCCGAGTTTACCAAGATTCCGAAATCGTGCTGTCGCGGACACCACTGATCACAGAGGTCCTCAATTAAATCGATTAGAAAATAAAATAAAAGTCAACAGAAGTCATGGAGGCTTGTGCACTCTGGAGGAACAACTTATGTTGGATTTTCAGGTTTTTGTGATGGGGTTAACCGTTGTTGGAAACGCCACACAACACATAATGTTCCGAGTGGTGAAACAGAGCAGCCATCGTCAAGCTTGAATCCATTGTTGACCTGCTCGTTTTTTCGAAACGTATGGATGTTCCAGATATGTTGCCGTGAAATCTGGTTTTGCTGGAACTATTAACCGTTATCGTTTGAACTACAGTGAAGGTGACCTTGCTTGTCTGAAGGTAAAGTCCGGAGTTCTTGGCCAACGCTTAAAGTGAGTCGAATCAATCAATCAATCAATCAATCAATCAAGCAATCAATCATCAGTATTGTCTCGATCGTTGTAATTTCAAATCCAGACGAGCACAATCAGCGGCATGAAAACGACTAGAAGGCACCGACTTCGATTGAAGTGAGAAATCCAGAGGCTCTTCTTTTTCTGTTCCTGTGAGAGTAGAGGACAACTTTCAAGTTTATCGATTGGGCGTCATACTCTTTCAAGTTTGTCGATTGGGCGTCATACTCTTTCAAGTTTATCGATTGGGCGTCATACTCTTCCGTCATTTTTGTCGATTGGAACCTCTTTCATCAAGTTTGTCGATTGGAACCTCTTCCGTCATTTTTTGTCGATTGGAACCTCTTTCATCAAGTTTGTCGATTGGTAACCTCTTCCATCATTTTTTGTCGATTGGACCATACTTCATTTCTACCCATAGAACCCAGAACAAACGACAGAGCAGTATAGGTAATGAATAATTTTAGGTTAATTAACAACATACTCAATTGAACAGAATGTTTCTTGCTGCTTACTTTAAAATAATATTGTCTTAAAATATTAGTATATTATATTGGGTGGTACTTTCCATTACAGGATTTTTTTAGGATGGAAGCCCAGGATTTTTCTCAAGTACTGAGTGGAGTTGGTGGGGCAATATCAAAGTTGGACGCAGTATTAAGACAGCAAAGTGTAATCAGTGATGTCGAGAGATTTAATGGACAGGCGAACCAATTTAAGAAATGGATTATTTCTATTGAGAAACATGCTTATCTAGTGAACGCTACAGATGAGGATAAAAATAATTTAGCTTATAGAACTAGTACAAGCCCTGTTTCTGACCATATAAGAAGAAAGCTAGAAGCTGGAGGAGGTGAAACCTGGGAACAATTCAAAGACGACCTGGCACATAAATATGCAGAAATTACTGACCCTCAACACGCATTCTCAGGTGTTGCGACAGACGAGACAAAATACTACAGAAAGTGTACAGCTATACAGTGATAGGTTGATCAATTTAGCTGAAGAGTCATTTTTGGGACAGAATGTACGAGCTGAAGAAGTGGAACGGATGTTGGTGGGGATTTTTGTTGATGGGATTAGGTCAGATGGATTGAAATTTAAATTATTGAGAGAGAATCCTGCAAGGTTGTCACAAGCTGTAGATATCGCTATACAAGAAGAAAGCTTGAGGAGAAGGTTTAGATTGAGGGTAGGACGAGAGTTAGGTAGTAGTTCGGAAGATAGAATTGAAGAACCAATGGAAATAGGACAGTATAGATATGGATGGAGAGGAAGAAGATGAGAATTACAGATGGTACAAGGAAACAGTAACGTATATAATCAAGGTAGAGAAGGACAAGTGAGAAATACTGTAAGAAACATGGTAGGTAACACAAATAACACAAATGTGGTTTGTTGGGAGTGCCACCAACGTGGACACATTTTTCGCTTCTGTGATAACAGACGTGTTCAATCGAATACACAAAATAATAGAGGTGCTCAGACTAGTACACAGAATAGAACTGTAAATAGTAGATCATCAAATGGGAATTATGGAGAAGTGCAGAGAAATTTTAGAAGGTCAGGACATCAGGGAAATTGGCATCCCGCTTACTGAACAGGATCGGCAGTAGGGGGGAAGATAGTAAGATCCAAAAGATGAATCAATATATTAAAAACCCAAATGATGAGTATAATAGGACATTTAGAAATAAAAAAAACATAAGAAGTGGCCTCAACTTGGGGAGATAAAACAGTTGTCACTAAATATGCTTGATCCTAGCTCATGTATAATAGAAATAGGGAAATATAAAATTAGAACATTAGTTGACTCGGGAGCGCAAGTTAGCGTGATTAAAGAAACATTTTTATATCGAATATTAAAATTTTTTAAAATATTTAGAATTCAGGAGAATCTTCATTCGGTAACTGGACACAAATTAGAAGTGCTTGGACAAACGATGATAAATTTTAAATTAGGAGGGATAAATGTTAGGCATATGTTCCATGTGGTCAAGGATTTAAATAGAAATATGATATTGGGTAGAGATTTTTTATTGAAAAATGGGGTGAGACTTTTTTTTTGATTTGCATAAATTAAAATTCCAAGATGTTTACGTAGATTTAGAAGAGGATATACATGTGTCGACACTAGTTAGAGTCAAAACGACCATGAATTTGAAACCACAAACGGTTAATTTAATACAGGCAAAAATGAAAAAAAATCCGTACTTTTCGGTTGGACAAACAGTTAAAATAACGGAATTAGAGAGAGAGAAATAATAGATGAACCTGGCTTAGAAGTCACCGATGGGTTAATAGTATTAGATAAACATCTCAGCTTTCCAGTGATGCTCCTAAACAATACAGGAAAAAATATTAAATTATATAGAGGCTGTGTAATCGCTAAAGTAGCGTATAATGATGATAACATGTTAACTATAGAAAAAGAAAACATGTTGGGAAATGATTATTCAGAAACTCCCATGGTTAGAAATAATGTCAGAAATAAGTATAAAAGAAGCTGGAAAAGACGAAATGATGAATTGATCCATACATTTAAAAAATATCCATCTCAAATAGATACAGTTGACAAAAGGACAAGAGAACAAGAATTGTTATCACAGTTAAAAGCCCCACCGGAGAATAAAGAATTATTAGAACAATTGGTGAAAGAAAATCAAGACGTTTTTGCAATTAATGATTTAGAATTGGGAAGGAACTAGTACAGTTACAATGGAAATAGATACTGGAGATCATCCACCAATTAGTTTAAAACCGTATAGAACACCCTTAAGGAATAGAGAAATTGTTGAAAAAGCAATAGAAGACATGCTGAAAGCAGGAATAATAACAAGATCAAAGTCAGAATGGTCATCTCCGATCGTCATCGTGACCAAACCTGATGGTTCACATCGATTCTGTTGTGACTATCGGGCGTTGAACAAAATCACTAAGAATCTAGCGTACCCATTGCCGGTGATTGATGATATTTTGGGTTTACTTAATGGGTCTACTTTCTTTACCACGTTAGATGCAAGATCAGGATTTTGGTGTATACCTATGTCCCCAGACGCCCAGAAAAAGAGTGCTTTTTGTACACACGCAGGTTCTTACGAATTCTTACGAATGCCTTTTGGAGTTCGTACAGCGCCCTCGTATTATATGCTATTAATTAATCAAGTTTTAGAGGGTATGCAAAAGTTTGCATTGGCATATATAGATGACATTTTAATTTATACAGCAGGAGATATAGATGATCACTTAAAACATGTAAAATTAGTATTCGACAGATTAAGAATACATGATGTTAAACTGAAGCTCAGTAAATGCGAATTTTTAAAAACAGAAACAAAGTATTTGGGGTATATTATTAATAGAGACGGAATTAAACCAGATCAAGATAAGGTTAAAATTATTAGAGAATTATCCCCTCCAACTAACGTAAAAGAAGTGCGTGCGTTTATTGGAACCTGTGGGTATTATAGGCGTTTCATTCCAGGGTTCTCAAAGATAGCAGAGCCTATTACTAACTTAACTGGAAAATACGCTAGATTTAAGTGGGATGATGAATGTCAAAAAGCGTTCGAGTTTTTAAAAAATAGCTTAACAGTAGTGCCACTATTGACATATCCAGATTTGAATAAACAGCTAATATTATATACAGATGCTTCAGATAATGCTGTAGGAGCGTGTTTGGTTCAACCATATGAAGGAACAGAATCTGGAATATCAGGGGTTAAAAATGAAAGGCCAATTTATTTCTTGTCTCATAAACTTAGCAGGTCTCAACGGAAATGGTCTACTATTGAGAAGGAGGCTTATGCTATACACTATGCTCTCCAAAAACTTAATTACTACTTACATAACGCCAATTTCATTATTAGAACTGATCACATGCCATTAAAGTCTATATTAGAAGCACCAATACAAAATAGGAAAATACAAACGTGGGCATTAAATTTACAGGGATACAATGCTAAAGTAGAGTATGTTTCAGGAAAACATAATACATGCGCTGATTTATTGTCTAGAATCCCGTATCCACAGTCATCAGGAAACACGGAAGATGAAGGAGAACCGGAGATAGACGATCGAAACTGGCAAGTAAATATATTAGATTCTGCCATAATAAATAGAGAAGACTTTGAGAGTTTATCGTCGGATCAAGAGTCTGAACCTAGAGCAGAAGACCCACATTTAGCACAATTTAATATGAAAAATGAACAGGAATTAGATCCAAAAATAATACAGATAAAAAGAAAACTGAAAGAAACAGGGGAAAACAGTTTTAAAAGAAAATGTTTAGAGCTACAAGAAGACAATCAATTATATTATGTCGGTGAAAAAGGTGAGGGATTAAGAAAATATATTCCGAAACATTTAGAACGAGAAGTTTTAAAGGCATATCATGATAATAATGGTCATTTTGGACGAGATAAGTTAGTTAAGTCTATTAGCAGTAAATATTACTGGCCGAATTTATTTAAAAGCGTATATGAATATGTTGAAGCATGTGAAAAGTGTAGGTTAAGAAACATGAAGATAATTAAATGTCCCTTACAAGATACAGATATTCCTCAATTTCCAATGCAGAAAGTAAGTTTGGATATTTCAGGTCCTCATCCAAAAACATTATCGGGAAATGTATATCTACTACATATCGTAGATTCATATAGTCTCTGGCCAGAAGTTTATCCAATTCCAGACAAGAGTTCTGATTCAGTTATAAATATGCTTTTACAAGAATTTATACCAAGGTTTGGGTGTCCACAAACAATACTTACAGACAATGGGAAAGAATTTGTAAATAGAAAGTTTGAAAAATTGGTAAAAGATTTGAATATAAAACACATTAAAACTTCGTATTACAGACCATCTTCGAATGCCAAAAATGAGCGACAACATTATACAATATACTGGCGAAAAATGTAGAAGAACACGATATGGATTGGGATCTTTATTTGGGAATAGCATTGGGGGCGATCCGTACACACCAAAACGAAGGAACAGGTTTCTCACCATTTTACCTAGTACATGGAAGAGAACCAATATTACCAATTGACAATTTATTAAAGCCTAGGAGAAAATATATGGGGGAGGATTTTCAGGAAACAAGGTTGCAAGAAATGCACAAAGCACATATACGTTTAAGAAATAATATAATTAAGGCTCGAGAAAGACAGAAGAAATACACAAATAAAAATGCATACTTACAAGAGTTTAACATAGGTGATAGAGTTTATTACAAAAAACATAGGAAAAACTCTAAGTTTGATGCTCATTGGGTCCCGGGATATTATATTTTAGAAAAAAAGGGTCCAGTATCGTATACTATTAAAAATCAAGTTACAGGCCATGTTGCACGTTCACATGTAGAACACTTAAGACGGGATAATGAGGAAAAAGATGCAGAGGATAATAATAATAATTATTATTCAGAAGAAATATTGTCAGATGGACAGATTATCAGACAAACGGAATATCCAATACCTATAGAAAATGGGAGAGAATTGGTACAAAAACAAATAATAACAGCATCTACTACTGGTGAACAAGAAGAAACAATACCAAAAACAATCGTGACAGAGGAAAACAACACGTGTGACGGTTATAATAGTGAAGAATCAATCAAAGAAAAAATAGACGCTCCATTTATGAATACTAGACAGGCAGTAAAAAGAAAGTTAGATAGACAGAAAGAAAGAGAAATTAAGAGGCAAAGGAAATTTAGAGTAAATTCCTCAAGTGATGAAGATATGCCCCTATTTGAAAAATTATTAAGACATCAAGTTAGGAAGATTAGGTTGGATTTAGAAAGGAAGAGATTAGCGGTTGCTAGTAATGGATATACAGATGCGGAACAAGAGATGGATGAAGAGTCAGAAACTGATGAGGATGCTGATATGAAAGAAGATAATTCTCCTCGGGAGGATGGCGACATTGATGTAGATATTGCACTTATAGAAAAAAATTTGGAGTTATTACGAAAATGGTGAAGTGATAAATAGCGTGGTAGAATATTCTGCAGATTGCAGATAGAAGAAGAAGTTAGAGACGGTATTTGTGAATTTCTAAGGAAGAAAGTTAGCAAATAACTTAATCAAGAGTTGTTGAGAGTTGTCGGGATGAGTAGACATAATATTGTAGTAAGTTAGGACTGATTGATATATGCTTTATTATCATTTGATTTTTAAGTTGAAGTGTTGAGTTTTTCTTAGACGGAAAATAATTGATTAGTAGTCATAATATATTATGGTGTATGTATATATATGGTTTTTCATTTTCATCACATATGTTTATTTTGAATAATGTGTGGGGATAAAAATGATGTCAAAGAATGAGGGGGTTGATATTGTTTGCTCTATTGTTTTGACTTCAGTTGTTCTTTATAAAATGTGATAATATGTTACCTTAGCTGTTTATTTTTACAAAACTTTGGTTTTGTTTTTCTTGAGTTACCCTGGGTGTGTTTAAAATGATTTCTAGCTTGACGTTCAGTTATGGGAAAAATGAAGAGTTGTTTTTGGGAGCTTGCAGAAAATATGAAACATGGAGTAAGGGCCATGCTTCGTTTTATGAATTTTGCGACTTGAAGTTGAGTTGTTTAACGTGTATAACGTTTATAAATAGAAATTGAGGGTGAAACATGATTGAGTTAAGGGGGAAGTTGTGGTGATTAGCGAAGTGACTCAGTATGTTGTAGAGAAAGTAATGGAGGAGTATATTTAAAAGTGGCTGGGGTTGTCAGCAACAATTGATAATTACATGTGGGTTGGAAAGAGTTAAACCGTTAAAAATGGTTTGGAGGATTGAATTAGGGACTACATTAGACGGTTCGTAATGTAAATACATGGATTGAAAGCCATGGATGAGGGGAATGACGGGCGATACTGGGTAAATGGGAGTTGAAATAGGAGCTGGGTTGAACAGCGTTTAATGGGAGAATATGGGGGGAATGCCAGGTTGAATTTTGGCATAAGTGGACTCCGGAAGAAGAACACTGTGTTTGACAGTATATTAATAATTTGGAGGTTTTAAAAGAATGGTTGAACTTAACGAGGTGAATACTACAAAAGGTTGTAGTTTTGGATTAACATAACTTTTTGAAAAATTATTATTGACGGCAATGAAGATAAATTTTGGAAACTTTATTTTATAAAGATTTGAGAATGCATGGGAAGAGAAATGTGATTACTTCTTACTTTTTCCTTACTTTCTAAACTTCCTTAGGTGCGCACCAAACCAATCTAAACTAAACTTTTTTTCTGTCTATCCTGGAATAGCCAGAATGTGAGTAAGTGAGAAAAAGATAAGGAAAATATCTTCAATTTTTGTCAATCATAATTTAGATGGACACCTTAAAAGCGGTTCGCTTATAGAGAGTTTTGTAGAGAGTTTTTGTGGAGAAATTTATAACGAATTTTGTAGAGAGTTTTGTATTATTGATATTGTATGAAGTATGTCTCTGGTTAGCATTTGGCTATGATGAGATAGGAGGGTGAGATTTGAATTAGGAAATATATGTGAACGGATTGTTGGGCAGATGTGGTATAGAACAAGAAATATTTCAGTAGAGTTAAGTGGTTAAGGGTTGGGGTTGAGACTTTTTCAGAGAAAATGTCTCCTTGAAGAAGGGGAGGTATATAACAGTAAGGGAGTTAGCTTAGTAGTGGAGAGTTAATGAATGCTGCGCATTCATTAACTAGTGGGGAAATCATAGTTGGTGAACGTGTGTGCACAAATGGGTTTAAGTATCCAGGGGTTGCACACACGTCACTTGGGACTTGGGACTCAGACATGAAAGGATAAACAAACATGTCTGCATGTACTTTGACAGCATGAAATGTAATGGATTGAACAAATAAAACTTTTATATAATACAACGCGGAGTCTGTCATCTATAAGTGATGTCAACCACTAACGATCTACGGCTAGGCCATGTTCACACTGTGATACTACGGTACCTATTTTGGTCTCTAGACAGCCTTCGTTTATCTCTGATCTCGTATGCACCTATAAACTATGTGGCCTGCGTTGTTTTCTGACAGCTCGAACCTAAAGTATACATTACATCTGGCATTCCCAGACCCTGAGAAAGCTACAGAACAACGAAAGTTGAGGTAGAGGTTTAGGAAACCGAAACAATTCGGGTTCAGAGCTTGACCTTTCAAGCTGTTAAAAAATATCTTGGCCGATGAACTTAGATACTTCCAAATTCCACTACTGGTTTTGGTGACATCACTACCTAGTGCCTTGTTATCCCATTCTGTGACGCATCAGGCGTTTACATGTATATATGTACTAACAAACGGCAACGCTCTGTATTATACACAAACAATAGAAACACACATTACACTTTGTAAATATACATTGCTTTGTATGAAATAAACGTAAAAAAGAAAAAAAATCAACAACAACCAACATTCAAAAAAAAAAAAAAAAAAAAAAAAATTATGTCACATAATGTATGTTTAAAACATGTATGTATTTGTTTATTCACATATGTAACACAGAACACTAAGAAATGGCAACGCTCAGTGATATACATAAACAAAAGAAATACACATTAAACATTGAAAATATATTTTTTTAGAAAGCATATTCTTTGAAGTACGCCGCAGTTAACCCAGCATTTATTGGGTGTTACGTTCAGTAGTTTCAGGTTGCCCTTTTTAGTTATTGGAATGAAGATAGTTCTCTTCCAATATTTTGGCCATATACCATGTGGTTAGAAGCACCATTAGTCGAATTCGGAGGCGATTTCAAGAAACTGGCTCAATGGCAGACTGGCCGCGCAGTGGAAGACAGAATCACAACTGCTGCCGAAGACCGCTTCATACGGCTGTGTCACCTTAGGAATAGATTTGCATCTGCGTCCTACACAGTCCAGTCAATGCCAGGAGCTCATCGAATTTAAGATCAAACAGTTAAGAACCGGCTGTACGACACTGGTCTTTAGGCTAGAAGATCCTACAGAGGTCCTGTGCCTTCGGACGGCATCGCCAAAACCGACTGCACTGGGTGAATCAGCATCGTCAAATAAAATGTTGGTAAAAGTTTGCAGTTGAAACTGCAATAATGTTGCGTTTCTTTTTCTTTTATTTATTTATTTGGAACAGTATAGCAATGATGAAGGTCTTTATTGATTTCTATAGAAAGCTCTGTTATTGTTCTAAACAAATACACATTTGTAGTACCTTAGCCTTCTACAAACCTACACAGTTCTTCACTTATTTCTGGTTTTATTTCCCCTCTAACCCTGTACATGATGATCATTAGTAACATCTTTGTGTTGTGACTCATTATGCGGATTGTTCGATGGCGATCACATTCCAAGACTCCTGACTTTTTCGGATTTGCAATAAGCAATGATTTCACAATAACTTGTATAAAAATAATACCGAACTCCGTGGCGATGGCGTTGCGGACATGATTCGTAATGCCGCTTACCCGCGTTCGAAACACAGCGGTGACCGATTTGGCAACAGATCGTGTCGTGCTGGTTTTAACGTGTTGGTATGGGAGCCGTTCGTTCAGAAAGTAATGGCAAACTACTGAGCTTAAAAACTTGTCAAGACATCAACAACGGCAGTTAAATGCTGGTTTTAACTGCAACGTCATGTAAAGGGATATGCAACTAAGAAAATACACTATATGTTACTAATTGTTGTTTATTTGTTTAAAAGTTAACCCAGCCATTGCCGAGCGCAAAAAAACAATATATTATTTATTACCTTGCCGTGGTAAAGAGGTGCCTTATAAATAAAAGGATGAAAGCTTTAATAGATGTTCTGTATTACAGTTACCCGAAACAAAGTTATTGTTTTCTTAAATAAACCTAAAAGTATATAGTAAATCATACATTTATTCTAAAGATTGTACAATCTTTTGTTAGTACATTTGTGTTCCATAAAGAAACAGTCTATTATTAAAGGATTATTATAAAACTTGCTAAAAAATTGTCTAATAAACACAGTAATACATAAACCAAGGTTTGTATCCCTTGGTTTTATTATTTCCCTTTGAAAACACAAAAGGTATGAATAGAAGTTACAGACAAGGCAAGCTGTGGCTGCTGTGGACATGTAAACAATATAAAAGAATATAGAGAAATATACTTGTACAAAACACTATTACGGAAGATAAAACACGATGCGGCGACCAGCCTTCATCAGCAACCATACACAATAAGACACTGTCGTGTCTTCTCCTGGGTCATAATCTGTGTTTTCTTGTGTTGTTTGCTAATGAAGGCAAGTTGTCACAGCCCTCAGTTTTCCGTAACTGTGTTCTTTAAAGCTACACTGCGTTGTGTTCTCTTGTACAGAGAATTACCAAAAAAAAAAAAAAAAAATCGAAACGACATTTGGCTCCACTTTTGTGGGAAACACTTATTTGCCCAAACCATACAACAAAAGATATAACAAAACATGCAACAAAAGCTATAACAAAGCATGCAACAAAAGATACAACAAGACAAACACAAAAGACATTACAGTGGAACACGGCTGATGCTGGATTTTAAAGTAAAACACGATAATTGAAGAGTTAACGAAAGCGTTGTCAGGACATATCCCTAGATGAATGGAAGAAAATGTGTGACCCAGTCTTCTTACGACTGTTTCCATATCTCAC
>JACEFZ010018129.1:50000-60878 GCA_014155875.1 Cepaea nemoralis | reverse complement strand
AATATCGACATCTTTGAAACAGTAAATTTGGGCAAATCAGAAGACGAGATTGAAAATAGATGCAATAAGGCAAATCAACTCATTGAACAAATGGCACCAATACTAAAGAACAAACATGTATCAATAACTACTAGGAAAGCACTTTACAACACAATCTTCAAACAAACTCTGTGTTACCAATGCCAAACCTGGACAATGACAGAAAAGGAGAAAAGAACAATCACAACACAGAAATGAGATTCCTGAGAAGAATACTCAATGTATCAAGAAGAGAAAAGATCAGAAATGAAGAAATCAGGACTAAAGTGGGGGTTAAAGCTGCTCTAGATTTTATTAGAAAGCAGCAAGTCAAATGGTTTGGCCATGCAAGTAGGTTACCAGTCAACAGCATGCCACAACAAGCAATGATGTACAGACCAGATGGAAGCAGAGGAAGAGGCCGACCACGTAAACGATGGACGCAGGGAATAACAGAGTCCATGGGAATCTCGATACATGAATTCCGAAAGTGGGCACTCTCCCACTGTTTATACTTCACCTCGACAGCGCAAGGTACAAGAGGGACATGATGAAATGAGATGAGGTGAGATGAGATGAGATGAGATGAGATGAGGTGAGGTGAGACTGAAGTTCTAGAAAGGTTATGAATGAAAACAAAGCATCTTTGAATAAGAGACAGTGAAATATTTTGGGCATTAAAAGACTAAGTACTTTTGTACAAACCATCGGGGGGGGGGGGGGGGGGGAGAGAGAGAAGAGAGGTGAAGGCAGGCGAGCAAGAGGTTAACGGCGGTACAAGTGGGAAGATAACACACATCAAGAGAATTTGTTTTTTCATTCTCTAACTTTTGAACTCATGCTTAGTCCACGCATGTGCAACTTGACTGTTGCGTGTGGATTATCTTTCTCTACCACCAGTGAACCTGGTCATCAGGTGAACCCACTGCCACTTCTGAGTTACTTGTAATTCACGTCCCCAAGTCAAGGACGAGAAGTCACCATTATAGTTAAACTGACTTGTGTAGGGGGTTGAACCGGCCACCTCGGCATCAGCCCACTAGATGTTTCAGAACGAGCGCTCTAATCTAATTTTGTTTCGTGGAGAGACAGAGCGTGGTGGAGTTCCAATGCAGCCAACTGTCATGGCGAAGACGACGCCAGATTGTTCGATTTACCTATGGATCACGATCTTTGCTCGCGGATATCTCCTTCAAACTCCTTCCATATATCCCACAAAGAAAATGTTGTCACGGCGCACGAACTCCGTGGGTGAACTAGACAGCCAGCGTAAGGTCACCATACAGTGGATATCATCTCACTGTGGAGTACCCGGAAACGAGAGAGCTGATTCTCTAGCTAAGGAAGGAGCTTTAGGAGAACAACCTAACTGCCTTTTACTTACTACCAAAAGAAAAGAATGTTTTAATGTTAGAAAGCAACCAAAACCTGCTCAGGACGATTACCAACTTATGGACAGAGCAGAACAAGTCATTATTCTGTGCCTCAGAACAGGGCATAATAGATAGATTACGCAACCAAAAGTATACAACGTTCAAGATTGGCTTATCAGCCATGTGCACATGTGGATTGGAGCAGCATACAGTAAATCACATACTCCAAAACTGCTGAAAATGCGACATATCTAGATAAACCTTCTGGCCAAGAGAAACAACAGTGGAAGATAAACTATATGGACTAGCGATGGACTAACAAAAACATTAAAAATTAAAAAACACTGACATTTATACAAAAGACAATATGGCAGTTTAAGACACATTTCTAACGAACGAACGAAGAAGAGGAAGAATAAGGAACTTAATTGCAACGAAGTCGGAATCACAGGAAACAGATTTGTCAGACAACAGAACCCATGCCTCAACCGTGGACATCCTTGAGGTTAGGGCGACGAGTGCCAGATACTTTACCACATGGAAGTTTCTGGTCGGTGAATCTGTTACAAAGCGGGAGCAATCTGCGCTGGTAATATCATGAGAACGGTCGGGTGAGAGTTCGTCGCCTGGACTCGTCGCTTGCCAAAGTGAAGGAAAGATTGACTATCTAATCTTTCATGTGTCAAATTGTTATGGTAATATCACATTACAGACACATAGCAGAAAATGGCAGCACAACACCAACAACAACAACAACAACAACAACAACAACAACAACAACAACAGTAATAATAATAACAACAACAATAATGACACTAACAACAACAATAACAACCACAACCATAACAACAACAATAATAACAACAACAACAAATCTCCAATAGCCAACAATTTCGGTTTAGGCCATCGTTGGTCATTTGTCCGTGCTGTACGGCGGGGGCCTATGGCTGAAGTCTTGCAGGGTGTGCCGTTAAACCAGCACAGACCTCGCTTTGCATCCGAGGTGTTTTCGATTTCGATTTTACCATTAACCCTACCCCGTTGAACTTCCATCCATGGCTCAGATTAATAATCCTGTGACTGATTCAGTCACAAATAGGATATGTTAATAGGAATGGCCAAAAATGCTTTCATCATCATCATCATCATCATCATCATCATCATCTTCCCCTTCTGCCGTTAAGCGTCGTGGGGAGGAATAATTTGCGGTCCAGCGCCCGGTGGACGGCACTGGATAGTGTCATTCCGTGTGGTTGTACAATGTCTCTGATGTCGTCAATCCATTTTCTTCTCGGACGTCCTCGTGGTCTCGTCGCAGATGATCTTTGATGTAAGGCCAATGATGGTAGTTGCTGCATGAAATCAGTATTAACGTCTAGAGAGATTAACAACGCATTAGAAATGAGAATTGTCAAATGCTTAGTTTAGTTTAGTTTAGTTTAGTTTAGTTTAGTTTAGTTTAGTCGATGGATCCACATCACTACACACGGGTGTAACCCATAAGTGCTCCTTTCTCCTCCTAATTCAAACCTGAGTCTGGAGAAACTCAGCTCAGTGCACGAACTCCGTAGCACTGGCGAGGATCCTGAAATACTTTGGGTAGATTTTTAACCCGAAATTTTGCCCAGGCTGCGCCGTTAGGCTACTCTTTTTCGATTTGCAACTGCCAAGGGATTTTTTTATGTGCGCAACAATACACACGGGCATCCGATCTCACTACCCAGAGACCAGGGGAAATTTTATTACTAGAAGTCCACGAGAAACTATCCCGGTCCTCACCGGATCTTGAACCCGGGACCCCCAGCACTCGAGGCGAACACCATGCCTCGAGACCACGCAGTCCCCCCTTGTCAAATGCTACGTATATTCAACGCAACTGTATGGCGTGGAAGCCTGGACATTGAACAAACAACTAGAAAGTCGACCAGAGGCCCCAGAGATGTGGATATACAGACGAATGTGTCGCATTTCATGGAAACAAAAACAATCAAATGCAGAGGTTCTTGACAAACTGGGGATGAAGATAAAGAAGAAGCGAGTGAAATATTTCGGCCACGTTAAAAAACATGATACTCTTATAAAAAACCATACTGGAGGGCAAGGTTTAGGGCAAGAGAGCAAGAGGTAGACAACGATACAAGTGGGAAGGTAACATCAAGAGATGGGCGAACAGCAATAAGACAGAATGTACAGTTAGGACAAAAGACAGACAGTGTTGGAGATCCATTGCAGCCAACCTTTATTGCGGAGACGGCACCTGATTGATTGACTGATTGATTGACTGATTGATTGATTGATTGATTGATTGAGGATATTAATTTGCGGGTGAATGTTGTCCAAAGTGGGTAATGGCAATATTATATATAATAACACGAGGTGTGGTGCAGGGTATACTTTTCTACGTATCACAAGGGCCTTAACTTTCCCCGCGTCTGTGATCGAAATCACCATACCTCGCAGCAGTGGCCATTTCTACTTGGTGTTTGTGAAGTCTCACTACACATTGTATGTAGAACAACTTTGAAAAATAAAGTACATGACTTTATCAACAAATGTTCTAAAAAAATTCATTAAATTAGTTACAATAATCACTGCTGTGATCTAACGCTGTTTTCGGTAAGCTGGAAAGTACCAATGAAGTATTCATTATAACAGGTTATGGAAATGTCCACCACGGGCTTCAAGACATGACTGTACACGTCTCTTCATATTGTCAAATACATTTTTCAACGTGTCTGTTGTTGAAACCGCGTGTATCCACCCTTATTTTGAAACACTAGTTCAACTAATAAAATTCTTTCTTCTGTTGATAACATCATTCTGTTTAGAGTGCAAAGAATTACTCCAGCAAACGACAGCCATTCACTGCATATTGCTTTACGATGGACTGTGGAGCACATTTTTTTATGTCATGTACTTCATTTTTCAAATTTGTTCATCATACAAAGCGTAGTGAGATTTTACAAACAACCTGTAAAATAACAGCTGTAGATGCTGAATCACAGGCTTGGCCATGGGAATCCCATGGGGAAAAAAAGGGGGGGGGGAGGTTTCTGAATAGTGTATGGATGGGATGGGACAGGCATAAATTACCATTGGATGGGACAGAAAAACATGTCCCATGGACAAGCCTGCCAGGCTTGGCCATGGGAATGTTATTCCCATGGGAAGGTCCCATGGGACGGGATGGGATGGGACATGCATAAATTACCACGCAATGTAAATTATGTCCCATGGACAGCCCTGCTGAATCATCACCATCACTATCACCAAGTGCATTGTCAACTGGCATGGAGATCACGCTTCTTCACATCTTGCGATCTCCAAACAGCATGTGGATAGCGTATGCTGAATACACAATTTAAGACTCGACATTCACAAATAAGATCGATCTCCACCCTCAAAGAATTCCCATTCTGGTTATTCCAGTAGAAATTTGATCAAAAGTCAACATGGCTTTACCTCTACGCTTTTGGTATTTACACCCTCTACACACTTCTTTCTGAGCCAATCTTTCCAAGTATGGATTTTCCGACTGTTCAGCTGCAGTAAATGTCCGATTCTAGACAGCCTTCCCCACATCACCTTTATCCTAAGATAGCGCTTCGCTCTGAAGGGCAGAAGCAGCCAATCCACCAGTCAGTTCATTGCCCCGCACACTTGCATGCTCTGGGAAGATAATCCACGATACTCTGACAATCTTCATCCTGTCAAGCGATGCTGCCCTCTCCACCCAGAACACACTAGTTTCCTCCTTCCGATGCATACTCTGTGAATCCGTTACAAACACATCATATCTGATCATAATATCCTCCAATCTTTATAAGACTTCTGTTACCGCCTCAACCTCCATTCTCGCGCTCACTGACAGACTATGATATTCTTTAACTTTAACCATCTAAAGGCTTCCGTCACCGCCTCAACCTCCAATTTCACGCTCACCGACTGACTATGATACCCTCCAACCATCGAAAGGCTTCCGTGACCACCTCAACCTCCATTCTCACGCTCACCGACCCATACTCTGTCACAAACACAGCATATCTCATTATACTACCCTATAAACCACTAAAAGGCTTCCGTTACCGCCTCAACCTCCATTCCCACGCTAGATGTAGCAGTCCCACGTTGTTAAAACTGTGTATTCAAGTCTGCACCTAGGTATAAAACAACTTACATATCGCCCGAGCGTACAGTAATTATCTGTGGTCATTGATCGTCCAACCCAGCTATGCAAATGAATTGTTTGCATACGCCGATTCTTTTCAACAACCGCAGCCGCTTTGGAAACACGTGTTTGTCGCGTGATGGAGAATGTGTATGTCTAGTCCTGGCGTGCCCAGCATCCCGAAGATCCCCAGCTCTTAAACATCCCCCTAAAAAAACACCCACAAACAGAGTCATGTGTGTTGACAAGCAGCAATTAATAAACTTTGAAATCTAACCTCGCGGAGCCTCATTTAAATATCTTATCAGTGGATTTGGTTTACACACAGCTAGTAACATCTTGATAATTTGTTGATTGCTTAGGGCTTAACGGACAAATCCATTTGTGTGGCTGTTGATATCATTTGCCAGCTTGTCACAGCCGTTGATAGCAACTCTGGGATTAACCCTTCCACGGCTGTTGCTGCTCATTTTTTGTGTGAATAATTTTCTATCATGGGCTTCAAACTAATGCTTCTTTTAAGCAAAAAAAATCTTTTATAGTTTTTATTTGGTTGGTTGAGTTATTTAAGCGATAACGTAACTGTTAGAGAATGTACTTAATGCTTTTCATAATACTGTTGAGTCTGTCTGTCTGTCTGTCTGTCTGTCTGTCTGTCTGTCTGTCTGTCTGTCTGTCTGTCTGTCTGTCTGTCTGTACCTACTTATATACCTACTAACATACCTACATAAATACCTACCTACCTGTCTGTCGATCTGTTTAACTTTCATTCCGGCTAATTAACACTATCATCATCATCATCATCATCATCATCATCATCATCATCATCATCATCATCATCATCATCATCATCATCATCATCACCACCACCACCACCACCACCACCATCATCATCATCATCATCATCATCATCATCATCATGATCATCATCATCATCATCATCATCATCATCATCATCGTCATTATCAGTATCACCATTATCATCATCATCATCATCATCATCATCATCATCTGCTTCTTCTTTCCCTCTCTCACGTTTACACTCTCACACACATACTCTCTCTCTCTCTCTCTCTTTCTCTCTCTCTCTCTCTCTCTCTTTCTCTCACTCTCACACTGCCTGTCTGCCACTCTCTCATTCTCTATGTCTCTATCTGCCTATTTGTCTGTCTGTCTGTCTGTCTGTCTGTCTGTCTGTCTGTCTGTCTGTCTGTTTGTCTGTCTGTCTGTCTGTCAGTCTGTCTGCCTGTCTGCCTGTCTGTCTGCCTGTCTGTCTGTCTGTCTGTGACATTCTTTGTCTGTTTGCCTATCTGTCTATCTATGTGCATGCCCGTCTCTCTCTATATCTCTCTATGCCTGTCTGTATGTCTGTCTCTCTGTCTTTCTCGTATACACATACACACACTCACACACTGGCTTAACCACACTCACCTTCTCTTTTTAATTCTATCTGTCTCTCTCTGTCTCTGTCTCTGTCTCTCTCTCTGCCTCTGTCTGTCTGTCTGTCTGTCTGTCTGTCTGTCTGTCTGTCTGTCTGTCTGTCTGTCTGTCTGTCTGTCTGTCTCTGTCTCTCTCTCTCTCTCTCTCTCTCTCTTTCTCACACACACACACATACACACTCTCTCTCTCTCTCTCTCTCTCTCTCTCTCTCTCTCTCTCTCTCTCTCTCTCTCTCTCTCTCTCTCATTCTTAATATTTTGAAAGCAAAGTTCGTTCGTTTGTTCATTAACTTCCCCCTCCGCCCCCCCCCCCTGCCTTTTTTCCCCGTATCAGTAAGTAACCACAAAGCAAACAAGACTCGTCCTGAAGCTCTGGCATACGAACCCCCCAAGTCAAGATCAAAGAACCAGCAGTCAACCCTGTACATCCCGGACACAAGTCACAAAGAACACACCGCAATAAAACTCACAGATCATATATAATCCCTCGACAATGCAAACACTCATAGCCAAGGACAGCTACTCCCACTAACTAAAAAACAAAATGGCTGAACCGCCATTTTTTTATACAGTAAAATACACTTGCAATTGAATAAGTCCAGGGCCATATCTTTGATTGCTTGCAGGTTGCAGTCAGTTCAATACTACAGAGCACCGATATACCCAACCACAGAAAGGAACACAAAGACATAAATAAAAGAAGGAAGAGCTGAATAACCCACAATGCTTTCTGACAGCTGTTGAATCTACGACCACTTAAGACCTTTGTATGTCTAGTTCAGCGGTTCTCAAACTGTGCGTGCTGGCGGCCCGTATTTTTAGTATTATGTACAACTGAAATAGAGGTGAACTTGGCCTAGCGGATTAATGCGCTTAAACTTCCTGTGTGCTGATGGCGGAGTCAGGGGTTCATTTCTTTATCAGAAAGCTTGGAAACGTTCGATCGCGTTTAAATCGACCGTAGTGCACATACGCGCTACTACCACTAATATTTGCTACTACTGGGGAAGTGCACTGGGCTGAGTTTTGCTACTCTTAGGAGGTATACTGGGCTGATTCTTGCTAGTGGATTAGCCTTCCTTATTACCTGTGTCCTTCGCCATTAAACGAACCCAAACCGACTTCTGAGGTACTTGTAACTTACGTCCCCACGTCAAGGGTGAGAAATCAACATTTTATTCCAACTGACCGGTGTTGGGGACATTAATTACAGGCTGCTCAGAAGTTGGAGTGTTTGACTCCCAGGTAACCCTAATAAAAATACTATGAAGATAATACCATGAAATTTCTTTGGAAGTAAAGGCGGCATGTATGATACCCATTGCGCCCTAAGCGCGTGAAAGGGACCTTTACTACAGAATAGAGAGGGGAGGGTTAGTCGCATTGTCATTTCGGGATTTCGTAGTCAACCCTAGAACTTAATGGATGTCCGTGAGGTTCTTGACAATTTTACGTTCAGTACTTTGCCGTTAGACCAAAGTGTGAAATAGAAATAGAAGGGGCAATTCTTAACCAAGTGGATAGATTTAAATATCTAAGAACATTTATAACATCAGATGGAAGCTGTACAACAGAGATTAAGAGTAGAATAGAGAAGGCAACCATCGCATTTCAGAAAATGAAGAGTATCTTATGCAATAAGTCACTATTATTGAATGTAAGAAAGAGAGTGCTAAAGTGCTATCTAGAATCTGTTTTGCTGTTTGGCAGTGAATCTTGGAGTGTAAATGAACAAACTAGGAAGAACTTGGAAGCAACAGAGATGTGGTTTCTAAGACGAATTCCTTGGACTGCCAAAGTAACTAACAACGATTGTCTGAAAGAGGCAAACCAACTTGAACACTATATACAACAATAGGAAAGAAACAAACAGCTTTTTTTCGGTCATGTGATGAGAAGAGAGGCATTGGAGAACATCGTGACAACTGGAAAGATCGAGAGGAAGAGAGACAGAGGCAGGCCAAGAGAAATGATGCTGGATAGATTGAGACGGTGACATGGAAGAATACCATCAGCAGAATTTATCCAGAACACCAAAGACCGAGATCTGTGGAAAGTCTTGAACGCCTAAGCCAGCCGGTATGGCACTTAATGATGATAATGAGTTTGCCATTGATTTCTGAACTGTCGACGCTCATTGCATTGGGAAAATCAACGCAGATCGATCTGCTCCTAAATCGTATGCTGCTGATTTCAAACCTGGCATGTCGACTTTGTGAAGCTGAGTTCTCTACCCCTGAGCCGGCGCCGGTTTCCATACAAGGGTAGGTGTGACTGTCGTTCAGACAACAATGGCAAACTACTGAACATACTACTTGCCAAGAAATCACAAGCAACCAAACAAAAACAAACAAGCAAACAAAAACGCTGGGGTTGACTGCGACGCTATGTAAAGGATGTGCAACAAACTTTTTTAACAACTAAGTATAGCAGGCCAAGGCCTACCATTTCACTAACCAACGTATCCGCTGGAGAGACACTAGGGGTAGAGGAAGATCTGGCATGGGGAAAATATTATTACTAGAATCGATCCAAAACGCCAAGGACCGCGAGCTGTGATGATACGTTAACACCTACGCCAGTTGACAGGGCGAATGATGATGATGATGAAGTGTCGACAATGAAACTGTAAAATGTTGTATTCCTTTGCTGGACGTTACGATAATAATTTTCTAGGCAAGTTTACATTCAGCAGCTTGCCATTGCGTTCTGAACAAGAAATCAACATATAAGTCTAACAGACCGGTGTGTGGAATTAACTCATACCCCCGCCGTCACCACACAGAAAGTTTAAGTCCGAGCCTGTTGAACCTCTCGGCCACGTCGGTGGATTTCTACAATGTCACATGTAGTGTGTATTCCGTAGTTAAGGATATATAACTCTTCGTCTCCATGGCCAAGGGATTGCGAACGCGGTTCGTGTGCCGCTTACCAGGCGTTCGAAACGCAGCCGCGGCCGATTTGTGCAGCAGACCGTGTCGCGTTGTGTTATAACGTGCTGGTATGGGAGCCGGTCGTTCAGAAAGCAATGGCAAACTGCTGAACGTAAAAACTTGCCTAGTATATCAACAGCAGCTGGAAAATGCTGATATTGACCTCAACGTCCTGTAAGGGATATGCAACATTTAAAAAAAAAAAAAAAACTCTCATCGCTGCTGTAAATTTCCCTTAGGCTTGGAAGAGTTACCGGAAACTGTCGACATGAGCAGGAACTTATTAAGTTCAAATACATGCCTTCTCAACCGTGAACCCAGCCCGCGTCCCTTAGTCGCTAATCTGCCGACCTCACTCTAGGACCTCGGACAGATTAGCGGGCTTTCGGTGAATCGTGCAGGACACAAATCTGCCTGTACTTTGTGCAGGTCATACCTGATATCTATCCGAGTACTTCTGATAGGATTAAGCCAGATTTCATCAGATTTGAAGGCTAAGAAGTTGACGGGAACAAAAGGTACGAGATCATGAAACGGCTGGGAATGTTTCAGCGTGCAGGATAACCAGAGAATAGACAAGCCGGCGGTTTAAGGAAGTAATTACTGTTGGGCTTGAATGAGAAAATGTGGACGACACACTGGCAAACACATGCATGTGTCACTGTTAGTGGTAGTGCTGTTGTATAGATAGATGAAGCTACAAGCTACATTGCTCAATACATTCTTGGTTTATCTTCTTCTTCTTCTTCTTCTTCTTCTTCTTCTTCTTCTTCTTCTTCTTCTTCTTCTTCTTCTTCTTCTTCTTCTTCTTCTTGTTCTTCTTCTTCTTCTTCTTCTTCTTCTTCTTCTTCTTCTTCTTCTTCTTCTTCTTCTTCTTCTTCTTCTTCTTCTTCTTCTTCTTCTTCTTCTTCTCTTCTTCTTCTTCTTCTTCTTCTTCTTCTTCTTCT
>JACEFZ010018129.1:42500-47500 GCA_014155875.1 Cepaea nemoralis | reverse complement strand
GACTCACTCACTCACTCACTCATGTACTGTTCTTTCTTTCTTTCTTTGTTTCTTTCTTTTCTTTCTTTCTTTCTTTCTTTCTTTCTTTCTTTCTTTCTTTCTTTCTTTTTTCCTTCCTTCTTTCTTTCTTTCCTTCTTTCTTTCTCACCGTGTGTGTGTTTGGAGTCGTCGTATTGCAGTGGCTAGTTGCTCGCATGCCGACCCGGTAATCATAAGTTCGAATCCGTACCGAGCAGGATGTTTTGATAGCTCTAGGCTCCCAGGTCCAGACAGTCTAACATGGATACCTCGATATCTTCCGGGAAGTAAAGGCGTCCACGTGAGACTGACTACGTCACCCACCCAACATCGACTGTCCATACAAAAATGGGACAAGCACCAAATACCCAATGTAATTTAAAGTGTGTAAAAGTTACCTGCGACATTTAGTAGATGCGATTGTTGCGCACAATGAACAACTGGGGCTAGAAAAGAATGTAAGAAGACACAGATTATGGTCGTCACTGGGAAGAAGGAAATACCACAATGTGATATACGAGTAGATGGGAATATTTTTAAACAAGTGAATCTGTACAGCTATATCGAACAGTCATAAAATCTGTTGGGAGGTGCCTCGAAGAGATTAGAACAAGAATTGTCATGGCGAAGGTAGACTTGCCGAGGAACGGCTGGCCGAGTGGCTAGAACGCCGGACTCTCCTTCGGGAGACCCGGGTTCGATCCCTCGGTAAGGTGTGGGATTTTTTTCTGCCCGGGGCAAAAAGAAAATCCTAACCTGCACAGTTCGCGGCGACTGCACTAGCCAGGCGGCCTTTATTCCTCAGGCTCAAAGACCCCTCTGCCATACACCGCAAGGTACTATATTGGCAGTAAATGACAGAAGGTAGCCTTTGGCAAGATTAAAAACATACTGACCAATAAAAAGATATAAATTGAAACGAGAAAAAAAGAGTGTTAAAGTGCTACATAGAACCTGTACTTTTATATGGATGTGAAGCGTGGACAATGAGCAGTCAAGCTGTAAAACATCTGATGGCTGTGGAAATGTGGTTTCTGGGTAAAATGCAAAGAATACTATGGACAGACAAAAAGACTAATGAACAAGTCCTTCAAGAAGCAAATGAAGATCGTAAACTGTCATTAGACGTAGACAGTCACAATTTTTTTGGCATGTTATGAGAAGAAATGAATTGGAGAACTTGGTGACAACTGGCAAGAATGAAGGGAAGAGACCAAGGGGAAGACCGAGAAGTAAATACCTGGATGGCTTGGCTACGTGGCATGGTCGAGACAGAAATACGGAGCTGATCCACGACTCTGGTGATCGAGTGAGAAGGCAAAACATGAACGCCCACACTTATCAGCATGGCGCATGATGGATGGAAAAGGGTCCATTGCTTATTGTGTGCGTGTGAGTGTCTGTCTGTCTCTTCATCTTAGAGTTTGCCTGATATGTGTTTATCTATCTCTGAGACTGTCTGTCTCTTCATCTTAGAGTTTGGCTGATATGTGTTTATCTATCTCTGAGACTGTCTGTCTCTTCATCTTAGAGTTTGCCTGATATGTGTTTGTCTATCTCTGAGACTGTCTGTCTCTTCATCTTAGAGTTTGCCTTATATGTGTTTATCTATCTCTGAGACTGTCTGTCTCTTCATCTTAGAGTTTGGCTGATATGTGTTTATCTATCTCTGAGACTGTCTGTCTCTTCATCTTAGAGTTTGCCTGATATGTGTTGTCTATCTCTGAGACTGTCTGTCTCTTCATCTTAGAGTTTGCCTGATATGTGTTTATCTATCTCTGAGACTCTCTGTCTCTTCATCTTAGAGTTTGGCTGATATGTGTTTGTCTATCTCTGAGACTCTCTGTCTCTTCATCTTAGAGTTTGCCTGATATGTGTTTGTCTATCTCTGAGACTGTCTGTCTCTTCATCTTAGAGTTTGCCTGATATGTGTTTATCTATCTCTGAGACTCTCTGTCTCTTCATCTTAGAGTTTGCCTGATATGTGTTTGTCTATCTCTGAGACTGTCTGTCTCTTCATCTTAGAGTTTGCCTGATATGTGTTTATCTATCTCTGAGACTCTCTGTCTCTTCATCTTAGAGTTTGGCTGATATGTGTTTGTCTATCTCTGGGGCTGTCTGTCTCTTCATCTTAGAGTTTGCCTGATATGTGTTTATCTATCTCTGAGACTGTCTGTCTCTTCATCTTAGAGTTTGCCTGATATGTGTTTGTCTTTCTCTGAGACTGTCTGTCTCTTCATCTTAGTGTTTACCTGATGTGTGTTTATCTACCTCTGAGACAGTACGTCTATCAGTCTATCGGTCTGTCTGTGTGTCTGCTACTGCTGTGCTACTCCGTCATCTAGTTGTTCTAAAACGCCGCCATTTCACAGAGACACGTGACTATCCGGTGCATCTACATCTGTAGCTTACCCCTGTTGTCTATCTGTTCTCTGATATCTCCTCATCTGCCACATGTAACATGATCCTTTTCCAATCCATGATTTGTAATGGGTATATGATGCCATCCCCCATATTCGTAAAGACAAATCGGGTGTGATACGGTTAATATCACACGGGCCGACTTTATATCCCATAATATTTCCTGGTTCCAATTTTGAGCTGGGTCGAAGTGAGAGTCCATGTCAAGTTACATGAAATTCCCCGCTTCAAGGAAGATTCAACCACGAGCTCAATGGGGCTGGACAGGATGTGTGCAAGGAAGATTCAACCACGTGCTCAATGGGGCTAGACAGGATGTGTGCAATGAAGATTCAACCACGTGCTCAATGGGGCTGGACAGGATGTGTGCAAGGAAGATTCAACCACGTGCTCAATGGGGCTGGACAGGATGTGTGCAAGGAAGATTCAACCACGTGCTCAATGGGGCTAGACAGGATGTGTGCAAGGAAGATTCAACCACGTGCTCAATGGGGCTGGACAGGATGTGTGCAAGGAAGATTCAACCACGTGCTCAATGGGGCTGGACAGGATGTGTGCAAGGAAGATTCGACCATGTGCTCAATGATGCTGGACAAGATGTGTGCAAGGAAGATTCAACCACGTGCTTAATGGTGCTGGACAAGATGTGTGCAAGGAAGATTCGACCACTTGCTCAATGGTGCTGGACAAGATGTGTGCAAGGAAGATTCCACCACGTACTCAATAGGGACAGATAGGAGGTGTGCAAGGGTCATTTCATCACGTGCTCAATGGAGATCGACAGGAGGTGTGCAAGGAAAAGATTACACAGGCATGTTTTGGTTGTGGTAAAGGGTCGGTTTCAGTGTATCCGGATAGCTGCATAAGTTCTCCTGTCTTCCCTGTCCCAATAGATCTCACACAGGGTAACTACGTAAGTGCTCCTGTCTCCATTCATGATCTAACACAGGATATCTCTATTAGTGCTCCTGTCTCCCCTCCTCCCATACATCTCACACGGATACCCCCATAAGTGTCCCAGTCTCCCCATCATCATCATCATCATCATCATTTGTCACGTCGTAGGCGCGGGCGATCATCATTCACCATCTCGCTCCATCACCAGAGTCTTATATCAGGTCTGTCTTCTTGTCCCGGCCATGCCACATGGCCAAACCATCCAGATGTTTATCTGTTAGTCTTTTCCCTTGCAGCTTTCCCAGTCAAGTTAACTACTACACATATTTTCAAGTACACGATCAGTACGCACTTATTGCACACCTTTCGTGAAGAACTCACTAGATCACACTTCATGAGCGTTCTGCTTGCCTCACGTAACAGAACCAACCCGCCACCAGTCCCTACATGTATAGGGTGTAGTTTTAATATGCCGTCTCCCTGGTCTAGGCGTTACACGACTTTCTCCGTAATCCCGTATACTCTCGCGAGTAACGTGATGTTGCGCGAGAATCGGTAGCGGTTCTGTCCGCGTCGCTAACTTACGGAGTATGTGAGCCGGTCGCTCATAAAGCAATGGCAAACTACTGAGCGTAATCTTGCCAAGAAATCAACAATCAGCTGAAAGATGCTGATGTTGACAGCGATGTCCTGTAAAGGATGTGCGCACAAACAAAAAAAAGTAGTTTTAATGACTGTACAGTGTTTGAAAATATTGCCGGTCCAAGTTTTGTATTCACCCTCTGTAAAGTTCATGCAACATAATAGGTAAATACTAGGGACGCAGAGGTGTTTCCAAGGCACCAGGGCCGGGTTATATACTGGCCAAGACTTATTGACGCGTCCTCGTCCAGCGTCCTGGGCAACAGGTCCCTTCGGGGTCCTGGCTAAAGTCAGTAGGATCGCCAATTCCTCCGAAGTCGGAGAGTGTCTGCCTGTACGGTCTGCACACCAATAAGCCAGACATGGGACAACGGATACTCACGCAAACCTCAGGTCCTGTATGACATCACACTGATGTTGGACAACAGGATGCCTTCATCCGACATACAGGACTTCACGCGTGGAGCTCAAGCCAACGAACACAAGCAAGCAAGCAAGCAAGCAAGCACATAAATACAACACTTGGACCAGCAATATTTTCAAACACTGCACAGTCATTAAAAATATACCCTGTATTAGTTCGTGGAAGTCATGCTCCGTGACTCAGAGGTTACGGACGCCGTCGTTCAGAAAGCTAAGGCAAACTACTGAACATAAACTTGCCAAGAGATCACAACAGCAAAGAAATGCTGGCGTTGACTGCGACGTCATGTAAAGGATATGCAACTAACTTTTTTAACGTGTAAGTCAAGGCGACGAGCCAGGCTCTCATTTACACAACCACCAAAGAATACACCTTCTTCGAAAAGCTGGAAGCGTTTGGTACGAGAAAGTTCAACTATGTAGGTTACCATCCATTAGCTAAGTTGATAGAGAAACTGCGCTGCTAATGTCAAGAGCACGGTTGGACCGAGTGTTAGGTGTCTTTACTCGTCGCTGGTCAAAGTGAGGGAAGATGGGAAACCTATTCTCCCTTGCTCTCGGCCTACACAATGTGACGATTCTGTCATATCACATACTGA
>JACEFZ010018129.1:22500-37500 GCA_014155875.1 Cepaea nemoralis | reverse complement strand
ATTAAACGATGTTAATATGTTAATTATATATAAAATAATTAAACATAGAAGATATACAACAGTTACGCAGTAAGCTCTTGATGCATAGAAGATACACGACACGAAAGCATAACGCTAAGCACGAACTCGGTAGCTTCAGCGATGATAACCAGGAGTCTCTGACAACATTGCATCCGAGAACCGAACGACGTGGCCTGGAATCGAACCTACAACCTTCGGAACGCGAGGCAGGCGACGTAATCCACTCCGCCACGGAGGCTCCCCGCTTTTACGGAGAAACATCAAAGATCCTTCTAGAGACAAGTGTGTGCGATTAAGATTGATGGAAGGCGGGGGCAAGCTGAGAGTTAGTGGTGTGTGAGCATGTGTGCGCACGCGCGAGTTTACGTGTGAGTGCGTATATAAGCGAGATAGAGTGAAACAGAGAGAGAGAGAGAGAGAGAGAGAGAGAGAGAGAGAGAGAGAGAGAGAGAGAGAGAGAGAGAGAGAGAGCAACCAATTATATATGTTCTCACGACGAACCGCCACTAGCAGGAAAGCCCTTGACATCACAAACGCTCGACCGGACTAACCACTGGCAGCAGGAGGAGTCGGTTGGTACAACTTAACGTCGTCACGGGCAAGGGCAAACAACGGTAGTTCTCTGCCCCTGCTTTCTGATGTTCACCACGTGCTTCCTGCGGCTCCTCGGCGACTTGTTGATCTCGGCGCGGGTTTCGGCTGGAAACGTGTGGCACTGGAATAACATACATATATGCATGCATACAGACAGACAGACAGACAGACAGACGGACGGACGGACAGACAGACAGACATATATCCCAGCACACTTAAACGCATATCCCAGCATACGCATATACATATCCCAGCATACTCAAACACATATCCCAGCATACCCAAACACATATCCCATCATACTCAAATACATATCCCAGCATACTCAAACACATATCCCAGCATACTCAAACACATATCCCAGCATACTCAAACACATATCCCAGCATACTCAAACACATATCCCAGCATACTCAAACACATATCCCAGCATACTCAAACACATATCCCAGCATACTCAAACACATATCCCAGCATACTAAACTCTTATCCCAGCATACTCAACCACATATCCTAGCATACTCAAACACATATCCCAGCATACTCAAACACATATCCCAGCATACTAAACTCTTATCCCAGCATACTCAACCACATATCCTAGCATACTCAAACACATATCCCAGCATACTCAAACACATATCCCAGCATACTAAACTCTTATCCCAGCATACTCAACCACATATCCTAGCATACTCAAACACATATCCCAGCATACTCAAACACATATCCCAGCATACCCAAACATATATCCCAGCATACTCAAACACATTAGCAACGTCCTGCATATCCCAGCATACGCAAACACATATCCCAGCATACCCAAACACATATCCCAGCATACCCATACATATATCTCAGCATACCCAAACATATATCCCAGCATACTCAAACGCATATCCCAGCATACCCAAACATATATCCCAGCATACTCAAACACATATTCCAGGATACATTAAATGTTGCATGTCCAGTGCAGGACGTTGCTAACAACCCCAACCCCTGTTGATTTTCTAGGCAAGTTTACTTTCATTGGTTTGCCATTATTTTCTGAACGGGCAGTCAACGTTGAAATCCAATTGTCGAGTGTAGGGAAATATCCATCTGCCAGGTCATCAGATCACCGGAAGTTCGAGCACAAGCGCATTAACCTCGAGACTACAAAACCTGCCACTTAATCCCATACTTCAGGAAAATAAACTTACAGACAGACAGACAGACAGACAGACAGACAGACAGACAGACAGACAGACAGACAGACCGACCGACCGACCGAGCGACCGTCCGACCGACCGACAGACAGACAGACAGACAGACAGACAGACAGACAGACAGACAGACAGACAGACAGACAGACAGACAGACAGACAGACAGACAGACCAATGGATAGATAGGTGGCTTGATCGATCCATAGACAAACAATACAAGATGGCAGACAGACAGACAGACATATATGTTCACCACAGTATTAAGATTTCAACACAAAAACAAACCAGAACCCGCCCGGCTGCAGAAGGTGCACGCACGCACACACACTCAGACATTCTACCGAGAATATGCAACCTGTCAGAGCTCACGGCACGCCAGGAAACCTCGCAGCAATTCCACGAGAATCCAACCCGAGCTAAACCAAAAACCACAACTTCTCCATCTTGCGGCTTTACCGCCACCAGATCTGGGCGATAATCCACAAAAATTGATAGCAAAAGAAAATCAGGAAAACACAAGGGAAGGAACGCGATGGGGAGAAAACATTTAAGAAAAACTAGACAGAATAGAGAATAAGAGAATACCTCGCTGGCATCTAGCAACTCAGTGAAGGAAGGAGGAAAAATACATCTTGTAATATTTATCTATAAGGGTATTGTGTTTTACAGCCTTGTGCAGCAAGAACGTGCCCCAGACGGAGTTAAAGTGTTCCAAGCGGCGAGGTAAAGGCTGTTTATTAGTTCAGTTGTGTTTATCGCAAGACAGAGTGACAGCTCGGCTTAATGCCTGGGCGTGCAGACTAGTGTGGGGCGTAGAGATAATTGAGTATCTGCAAAATAGAAAGGATCTCTCCGACTTCTCACATTCTTTTCACTGCAGATACATAATAAACGGAGTTTGGGGGTAGCGGTCGGTGTCCGCTTATGTGGAGTGCAGCCGTTGTTGTTGTTGTTTTTTAAAACTAGTAGCTATGAAGGTGGTATTTTTCATCACTATTTATCTGGATGCATGTAAATTATGGCATTAAGTACTGAACTGGCAGGGCATACCAGGCCATAAGACTTGGAAGGCAACTTGTCTAGAAAGTTCCACCAGGCGGACAGTTAGAGCATTGCTTTATTTATCCGGCAGGTTCTGCAGCATGTATTGTTCCAGACGTATTGATGTTACCTTTCGTCTACAGTAAACTAGGCAGGCCGAGAGAGGGATCGTGTTGCATTGGCAAATAGTCTCTAAATTCAGCCCAGGCTGTGTGTTATGGGGAGGTATAACTTCATATTACAAACTATCGTCTGTCAAAACGGCAGGGTACCAGTCAGCTATGAGGGATGTGCTAGTGTGGCAGCGTGTTCGTCGAATACTGCCGTTGTAAAGGGAGGTCAGTCGTTAGTCGCTAGTCGTGGTTCCAACTTCACGACAAATGGTCATCCCCATAATTCCACGTTCCTGTGCCAGTGAGTACTGTCCCATAAGAAAAGTGGAACAAACAGCAGTCCTGACAAACAAACTCCATGCACACGCGTACATTATTCAGGCCGCTGACAGAATGCCAACACAAGAGTCCGCCACCACAATTACAATTTATCATCGATTGAAGAGGAAGGCACTAGAAAGCCAGCAGTTGCACAGCTGTGGGAAATCTTTCAACAATATGGAGTGAGTACACATCTAACAAACCTATGTAGAAGCTTATACAACGACAGTGAATGCATAAGTGAGAACAACTGGAGGACACACAGAACCCTTCATCATAAGATCCAGAGTACGACAAGGTTGTGTCCTGTCCCCTCTCTTGTTCATAACATATATAGACAACATATGTAAAGAAACCAGCCAAGCAGAGACAGCAAGAATACAGCATGACGAGAACACAGAAGAAGACCATCTGCATATCTAACCATTAGAGAACTCCTGTTTGCGGACGACCAAGCACTAATAGCAAAATCAGAAGCTGAATTACAAGACCACATGAGTAGTCTAAACGAAATGTGTAGGGAACATAACATGAAAATTAGCACAAGCAAAACAGAGGTACTGACTATAACTAGAGAAGAAAAAGCAACAACGATTCACCTAAACGAACATCCCTTGAAACAAGTAAAGAGTTTCAAGTACCTATGAAGTATAATATCATCAGAAGACGAGGTCGAAAATAGATGAAATAAGGCAAACCAACTCATTGAACAAATGGCACCAATACTAAAGAACAAACATGTATCAATAACTACTAAGAAAGCACTTTATAACACAGTCTTCCTAGCAACTCTATGTTACCAATGCCAAACCTGGGCAATGCATATCCCTGACTGGACTCGGGATCAAACTACGGAACACTGGCGTGTGAGGCGAGTGTGTAACCACTAGACCACGCGGCTCACTAATTAGGTCGCGTCTAGCGTGAGCCGCGTGATCTAGTGCTTACACATCCGCCTCACACGCCAGTGTTCCGGAGTTTGATCCCGGGTCCAGTCAGTGGATATTCACTACTGACGAGCTCACACGAGAGCGAAACTCGAGTTTACTGCCTCCAGTGTGACGTGGACAAGGCCCAAGGTTCCTACCGGAACACGATCAGCGATGTCAGTAGTGAGTTGTGCTCAATCGTCACACCTCAAATCCCGAAACAATCAAATAAATCAGTTAGATATCTGTCGAAGTATCATTCTTGCACCCCGGACAAGTCCATATGTGCTCAGATCATCCCCCGAACATATGCATCAGTGTCCGGGGACTAATAGTGCCAGTTATATGTTAGCGATTCTCCAAATGTACCTCTCGTGTCTGGTCGTATGTATCAATTCTTACTTCCAAATCTCCCAATCTGGACAACGATGTGGATTCACAGGCGTCAAGGTCCTCCGCTCTCGGCGTCTCTGTAAGGGCATTAATAACAAAGGCGCGATTCATGGGCTGGCCATCTACAGGGAAAGCAGAGCCAGCAAGTTTATCAACTCGTTCATTTCCCTCAACTCCCGCATGTCTAGGGACGAAGATGCGGCATTATAACCCTCTTCCTCACCCCCTTACCCTACAAATTCCACAGACATGACTGGCTGTATCTTCAGCTTTTGCCTTCCAAAACCTGCTTCTCTTCAAGCAATGATCTTCACACATCAGTCCTCTCAGACTTTACTATTCTCTTAGTACACACTTACAGGAGCACCGGGGATGTGTTTCATTATTATCACCATCATTTACAGGTGCAAACTTCATTGCTTTTTAACATTCGCCTACTGTGGCCAACTCATTGGCATACACTCATGCATTGTACGTTCATCCACCAGGGCACTCCTTCTAGGCCTACCATCATATCTCCATTTCTTCCGCTGTTTCCCGCCTTACCTTCCTCCCGGTCTTCATGTACCACTTCCACGCACTTACCTAGAATCTTCACTGAATCATTACCACCCCCTACCCCGATTCCCACCACACCGCAGACCCTCACAGCTGTCTATACAAGAGTATCAACGTCCAGAGTCACATTAGTATCACGGCGTGGATCCTGAGAAAAGTATCACATTTTGTTCATTTCCTTTTCATTGTTCTTATTATTTTCTTTCTTCAATCTGTCCATTCTTCTCATTCGGTTTGTATGTCTTAATATAGTTACTGCAGTGTCCGCGTTTATATCTTGTGTTTTGTGTATGTATTTGCATGCTGATGAAGGCTGTTCGCCGCAACGACCTGTTTTCAGTAACTGTGTTCAGTACAGCCGAGTCTACTTCGTGTTAGGTCATGATGTACCAATTCCGTGCAGGGGATGCTCCCTGTCTGCGGCCACCCGACGGTACAACTCGACCTGGAGCATCATGTACCTGTAATAAAATATAAATGGCTCGGCGGGTACGTGTTGTATGCACACAATAGGCGTGTCCCTCGTACAACCCAGAATTACTCATTTTTGTTAACTAGAACTAACCACTTGAAACATGTGGTGTGTGTGTGTGTGTGTGTGTGTGTGTGCGCGCGCGCGCGCGTGCGTGTTTGGACAGGGTGTCTGTGTTAGTTAGCTGTTGATTTGGCAGAAAAATCTCCTTTTTTTGGGGGGAAAAACAATGGCTAGGTTTACGACCCTTTTTGGGACTGCTAAAAGAAAAGGGAATGGCAAAATTTCCCTTTACATTTTCCTAGGGTAATATGTTTTTGTCCCAAATTTAAGGGGAATCAGAGAAACGGCGAATTTTGTGCTATCCACGACTTCTGGGGATCGGGGTGAGATGACGAAAAAATTACCGCCCACGCTTTTTCGGTGATGATGATATGTTTGGGCCCGTTTTTTTTAGCTGAGCAATTTTTACGGTTTTAGTAGTTTGCCCTTGGTTTTTTTTAACCCACTGACATTTATCCGTCGAAAACAACGAAAACGATCTGCTTTATACAAATTTCAACCCGGGTGATTTGAACCCTTGGGAAATGGCCCGTTGGAAGGGAATTTTTTTAAAAGGGTGAATTTAAAATTGCCCAGGGAAAACACAAACAAAAGATAAAAGGGGGGCTGATTACAATGTCCTTAAAAGGGAAGCTTTTAAAAATTTTATGGTTTTAAGAAAAAGACGCGTGATTTCCGGTCAACAAGATGGCGACTACAGCATTCGGCTACAGCTTTTAAAATGTCTTAAAATAAGCACTGACTTGGGCGTGCGAGGACACGCGAGGAGAAGGACAGAGAAGAGAAACATGTGTTCATTGTTTTTTGGGGTTTTACTGAAAAGCCGTGAAAAAAACAAAATACTCTTCCCAAAAAACAAACAAACAAACAAACATCAACAAGTGCCTGCACAGAATACAATTTCTAAACAGAAAAACAATGTAAAGCTTCTTCTACTTCTTCTCGCTTTGCTTTTGTTGTTATTGTTGCTGTTGCTATTCTTCTTCTTCTTCTTCTTCTTCTTCTTCTTCTTCTTCTTCTTCTTCTTTTTTCTTTTCTTCTTCTTCTTCTCTTCTTCTTCTTCTTCGTCGTCGGCGTCGTCGGTCTTTTTCTTCTTCTTCTTCTTGTCTTTTTTCTTTTTCTTCTTCTTCTTCTTTTTTCTTCTTTTTCTTCTTTCTTCTTCTTCTTCTTTTTCTTTTTACTCCTAAGAAGGGAAAAAAAGAAAGAAAGAAAAAAAAGAAAGAAAAAAGGAAAAATGAAAGAGGAAAGAAAGAAAGAAAAGACAGCGGAAAGAAAGAAAAAAAGAAAACCCAAAGGGGGGGGGGGGAAAAAGGGCAGGGCAGACAGAAGGCAGGGCGGGCAGAAAGGAAAGAAAGAAAGAAAGAAAGAAAGAAAGAAAAAAAGAAAAAAAGAAAAAAAGAAAAAAAGGAAAAGATAAAAAAAAGAAAAAAAGAAAAAAAGAAAGAAAGAAAGAAAGAAAAAAAAGAAAAAGGGAAAAAAATATTTATACTTTTTAAAAAAAAAAGAAAGGGCTGTAAACGGATGTGAAAAAACGTTGCAAATGAAAAAGAGACAAAACCCAAATTTCTGAAAAGAGGGAAAACAAGAAATCTACAAACTGTAATTAGAGAGATTGACAGACAAACAGCAAAAAGACGGACAAGAATACTGCGTTTGATCAACAAACAAGCAAAGAATAATTTAGAGATAAAAGATGGAACGCAATAAATGAATACCAAGAAAAACAAGTGAAATCTTTTTTTGGAAGTGGTTTAAGCCCTTTTACTCGTGCTCCGAAGGTTTTGGGGTTTTGATTCCGGGCCCCGTCCTTCGGTTTACGAAATTTAAAAGTTTTTGGAGAATCCTGTGGGGGTCGCTAAAAGCTAAAGGAGTTCGGTTTTTTCTTTGTGCGGGCGTTTCTGCTTCGGAAAAAAAAGCGAGCCATATGGGAAAAAAACCCGGGGGCAATGAAGTCGACCCTGTCGATTTTTTAAACGACCTTTTTTTTAAAAAGGGGAAACCCCGTTTTTTTGTCCCATAATCCCTCCCCAAAAAAATCGACGAAATTTCCCAACCAAAGAAAAAAAGGACCAATTTTTTCTGTATAAAATTTAAAGTTAAAACCAATTAATTCGTTCTAGAAACTCTAAAAAAAATTTTGGGAGGAATAAAAAAAGCGTCTAAAACATTTTTTTAGCCCCCAAATTGTCCCCCAACTCGCGCTTTTTGCCTGCCTAGTAACACTTTTTGTATTCAGTGCAATCTTGAATTTTTCACCATTCCCTGGGGCCCTTAAAAAACACTAAACACATTAGCACTTTTTCCCAGGGATTTCCTAAAGGGGAAATTTGGCCCTACCCAAAAAAGTTTTAGCCTTTTCACATATGATTACCCCCCGAAAAAAGAAAACGCAAACTAACTGGTTTTGATTTTTCCAAATTAATAATAATTGTTCATCTTCAATTGTTTGCAATCTCTTTTTCGTTAACATTAGCATATTTATTGCTTCCTTTTTTGTTCCCACAATTTAAAATTATCGTGGATGGCGACGTCCCGTACATGCGGGGCCCATTTCAGCAATCTTTTAAAACCGCTCTTTGTATTTTTTTATTAGCAAGTGATGCTCAAAAACGAAAAAAAACTCCAAACGGAGCAGAAGAACGCATGGGTCCCTTTGTTTTAGCAGCGAGGTCATGTGTGCACGCCGACGAGACTCGAGGCAACCCACGAAATCAAGACAAAATTTTTTTCGGAAAAAATAAATTTACGAAAATCCAAAACAGACGATAATTGAAGGCAACGAAAACCAAGGTTTTACTGTATACATATCCTAGCAATTTAGTCATGGCGGCAGCATTGCGATTTTACGATTTCCAATTACCGTGGGATTTTTAACGCGGACCTCGTGTTTTTCGCCCTTATCCAGAAGTACTGTATAGATATCAGATCAACCCCCCAATCAGTGCGTTTTTACAATGAAGCTTGGCTGTAAATTTAAAATTTTTCGCCCTGGCTGTACTTTTGTCAGATTGCTGTTCGTCCATTTCTTGATGCAGGTCAGTGTATCGGACTACAGCTATGTCCCTCCAGGTCAGTGTGTCAGTCTTCGGCTAGGTCCCGACAATTTTCCCGGGTTTTGTCCTGGCTATGCCCGGCTATGTCCCCGGCTATGTCCCTCGCAGGTCAGTGTATCGGACTTCAGCTATGTCCCTCACAGGTCAGTGTGTCCGGGCTTCGGCTATTTCCCGGGCTATGTCCGGCCCATGTCCCGGGGTAGTCCCGGCTAAGGCCCCTCGCAGATCATTTTGTCGGACTTCGGCTATGTCCCGTCTATGTGCCGGCTATGTCCCTAGCAGATCAGTGTGTCGGACTTCGACTAGGTCCCGTCTATGTCCCCGGGTGTGTCCCCCGCAGATTTAATGTGTCGGACTTCGGCTATGTCCGTCTATGTCCCGGCTATGTCCCCCGCAGATCAGTGTGTCGGGCTTCGGCTATGTCCCGTCTATGTCCCCGGGTATGTCCCCCGCAGATCAGTGTGTCGGACTTCGGCTATGTCCCGTCTATGTCCCCCTTTTGTCCCTCCAGATCAGTGTGTCGGACTTTGGCTATGTCCCGTCTAAGGGCCCTCGCAGATCAGTGTGTCGGACTTCGGCATGTCCCGTCCCATGTCCCGGCCCATGTCCCCCGCAGATCAGTGTGTCGGACTTCGGCTATGTCCGTCTATGTCCCGGCTATGTCCCTCGCAGATCAAATGTGTCGGACTTCGGCTATGTCCCGCTATGTCCCGGCTATGTCCCCGCAGATCAGTGTGTCGGACTTCGGCTTTTGTCCGTCTATGTCCCGGCTATGTTACCTCGCAGATCATTTTGTCGGACTTCGGCTATGTCCCGGCTATGTCCCGGCCCATGTCCCTCGCAGATCAGTGTGTCGGACTTCGGCTATGGCCCGTCTATGTCCCGGCTATGTACCCCCGCAGATCAGTATGTCGGACTTCGGGATGCTCTTGTGTCAGGTTTGCTTCTTCTGCCGGCTCCGTGGCGAAATAGTTAGGACCCTGTGTGAGTTTTTGGACTCTTTTTTAGTCTGTCACTTTTAATACTTTTCCCAAATAATAAATCACAACATGGATGTCTAATAAAGCACAAGTTACTCTGCCTGATGGGAAAAGGGTGTTTTTATATTGGCCCTGCCAGGGGGTATTTCTTACTGTCCCTGAAACAGTTTGCAAAATGTACTCATCTAGGTAGTCTTTAGGATCAGCTAGGGTCTTCCGAAAAACCGATAAGACAGGCCCCTGTGTCGCGTACACATGTGCATACTGTGTCATTGAGTAACCTTCATGGAATGTTAGTTTTCCTAACGCTAGTTTGAGGTTTTGTCATTCCTCACTTTTGTTGAGTATTGACCTCTTTATATAAAGAATGAGGTTGAGTGATGTTAACAACATTTTTAAAAAATATGGTACGAAGTCTGATGGGTAAAAACTCAGTTTGTTCTGACTTTGCAGTGTTTTTGTCTTGTTTTTCGTCTTTGTGATGTTCACTTTTCTAAGTTCTTTGCTAAAAACTGTCTGTTGCAATGTTTATGGCTGCATTTGCTTTTGCTATCTGTATTCTTTTTACCCCTTCACATTCAAAACGTCTGTGGCCATAAGCAAGGCAAAAATGACATTTTGTTCTATATTTCCTTGTGATTTACCTTCCCCAGTTTTTGTTGCTATTATAGTATTTAGGTATTCTTGATAAGTGGGATTCTTATCGCTATTCCATTTTCCGTATGTGGAGTGCTTACAATGTTTGCACATTACTGGTTTTTGTTTTTCTGTGGTTTGTTTTGACAATCTGTGGCTGCAGATGCCGTTGATTTCACAGTACTTTTTCTGTTGAGTGTTCTTAACCAGGTTTTAAAACTTTGGTTGTAGTATTCGCCGGCATTTTTCTAGTAAGTTTTTTGATAGGTTCTGTTTTGTGTTCTTTCTAAATATTTTCCGCACTCGGCTGGTAGTGTTGCTTTTAGTTTTTCTATTAGCAAGAAATTTATTTACTCCTTGATTGTTGTCTGAAATGTCTAATTACCAATGTCCAGTTTTGTGAACAGCTGCTTCCTAATTCCCTTACATACTGGGTGAATGACTTGTCTGTGGCTGGTTTCACATTTTGTATTTCTAATTTTAGAGTTCTCGAAGAGGTTGGATAGTGTTTTAATATGTTTGTTTTATGATATTCATAGTTTTGTACTGACATATCTGGTATGAACTCCCGCAGTTTTTTACTTTTGTATTGGTACGTATGAGCTGTACCATGTATACCAAAACTCTTTTGGAATTTTGTAGTCTTGCATTTTCTTTTCAACTTTCTGTAGCCAATCACGTATTACTCAGGTTGTCTATTACAATTTGTGTATTCTTGTGCACGTGTACCCCAGAAAAAGGTTTTCAAATCTCTATAATGCTTTGTGCCCCATACATCTGATTGATCTCGAATTGGTTCATCATCTGAACTGTCTTCACTACTGAACATTTTCTGTTACTTGATATTTAACTCTACCAATGATGATGTTTACACAAGAAAATCAAAGAATGCAGATTTGGGTAATTAGCAATCAAAATTAATCAACTTATCTTTCTCTGCTGACTACTCGAACGCTTGATGTACAGGAACGTGATTCTCGTGTTGGTTACCGCTGACCTGGTCTGATTATGTCGGTCGCTTTGTAGAATTGAAACCTGCTGTGGAAAGAAATGATGTTATTTTCGTTCTGACTCTATTAACACATCTTTACTTTACAATTTCTAATATATTATGGAATAGGTCTTCTTCTTCTTCTTCTTTTGTGCGTTCTACATGAGCGTGTGGTTCATGTGTACTTCTGACACCATTATACCTGTCAGAGTCCTACTTAGTAGCTCTGTCTGGCTCGCTGGACTTTGACAGGCAAATTACAACATCTACAACACATCTACTAAGAACACATGAATGCAATCGGAGCAATCTCCGGAACAATCATTTATTACAATATATATTACAACATAGTCGCCCTTCACGCTCAAACAATCGTTCACCACTAACAGCCACGCGCTAGCTCACAATGGCGATCTTTACACTGTCGCCCGCATGATCATTCACAATCACAACTTCACATCATCCCGCACATATCACAATTAGCACATTCCTCGAATGTCACTACACAACGTTCATCTCCATCTATCCGTCACAACCACTATCGTTCTATCGTTCTAGCGTTCTCTAGATCTCCACACGTCCGTCTCTATTCGCTGCCTCACACACACTGCCTCTCTCCTGGTTGACCTTCCCACATCACGTGGCTCTGTTCACGGGATTCTTGCCTGACCGTCCGCTAGCCAAGCCGTGGCGTCTCTTACTGCCCTTTACCTCAGTCATGCTTACACTGACTCTCGCTTACATACCGGCGCTTACATTCTTCCTTACACATGTCATATAGGACCATGACAATTACCTCCGAAACAGAATCGCCATCTAACTGGTTTTGATTTATCCAAATTAATAATAATTGTTCATCTTCAATTGTTTGCAATCTCTGTTTCGTTAACATTAGCATCATTTATTGCTTCCTTTTTTTTTTCGCCACAATGGAACTTATCGTGGATGGCGACGTCCCGTACATGCGGCCGATTTCAGCAATCTTAATACCGCTCTCGTATTTTATTATTAGCAAGTGATGCTCAAAAACGAAAAACAACTCCAAACGGAGCAGAAGAACGCATGGGTCCCTTTGTTTTAGCAGCGAGGTCATGTGTGCACGCCGACGAGACTCGAGGCAACCGACGAAATCCAAGACAAATTTTTTGCGGAAAAAATATTGACGAAATCCAAAACAGACGATAATTGAAGGCAACGAAAACCAAGGTTTTACTGTATACATATCCTAGCAATTTAGTCATGGCGGCAGCATTGCGATTTTACGATTTCCAATTACCGTGGGATTTTTAACGCGGACCTCGTGTTTTTCGCCCTTATCCGAGAAGTACATGTATAGATATCAGATCAATCAATCAATCAGTGCCGTCTTCACAATGAAGCTTGGCTGTATTAAATTTCTCGCCCTGGCTGTACATTCTGTCAGATTGCTGTTCGTCCATTTCTTGATGCAGGTCAGTGTATCGGACTACAGCTATGTCCCTCACAGGTCAGTGTGTCGGTCTTCGGCTATGTCCCGACAATGTCCCGGTTATGTCCTGGCTATGTCCCGGCTATGTCCCGGCTATGTCCCTCGCAGGTCAGTGTATCGGACTTCAGCTATGTCCCTCACAGGTCAGTGTGTCCGACTTCGGCTATGTCCCGACTATGTCCCGGCTATGTCCCGGCTATGTCCCTCGCAGATCAGTGTGTCGGACTTTGGCTATGTCCCGTCTATGTGCCGGCTATGTCCCTAGCAGATCAGTGTGTCGGACTTCGACTATGTCCCGTCTATGTCCCGGCTGTGTCCCTCGCAGATCAATGTGTCGGACTTCGGCTATGTCCCGTCTATGTCCCGGCTATGTCCCTCGCAGATCAGTGTGTCGGACTTCGGCTATGTCCCGTCTATGTCCCGGCTATGTCCCTCGCAGATCAGTGTGTCGGACTTCGGCTATGTTCCGTCTATGTCCCGGCTATGTCCCTCGCAGATCAGTGTGTCGGACTTCGGCTATGTCCCGTCTATGTCCCGGCTATGTCCCTCGCAGATCAGTGTGTCGGACTTCGGCTATGTCCCGTCTATGTCCCGGCTATGTACCTCGCAGATCAGTGTGTCGGACTTCGGCTATGTCCCGTCTATGTCCCGGCTATGTACCTCGCAGATCAGTGTGTCGGACTTCGGCTATGTCCCGTCTATGTCCCGGCTATGTACCTCGCAGATCAGTGTGTCGGACTTCGGCTATGTCCCGTCTATGTCCCGGCTATGTCCCTCGCAGATCAGTGTGTCGGACTTCGGCTATGATCCGTCTATGTCCCGGCTATGTCCCTCGCAGATCAGTGTGTCGGACTTCGGCTATGTCCCGTCTATGTCCCGGCTATGTCCCTCGCAGATCAGTGTGTCGGACTTCGGCTATGATCCGTCTATGTCCCGGCTATGTACCTCGCAGATCAGTGTGTCGGACTTCGGCTATGTCCCATCTATGTCCCGGCTATGTACCTCGCAGATCAGTGTGTCGGACTTCGGCTATGTCCCGTCTATGTCCCTCGCAGATCAGTGTGTCGGACTTCGGCTATGTCCCGTCTATGTCCCGGCTATGTACCTCGCAGATCAGTATGTCGGACTTCGGCATGCTCTTGTGTCAGGTTTGCTTCTTCTGCCGGCTCCGTGGCGAAGTAGTTACGGACCCTGTTCGTGATCCCGCATACCGCGTTCGAAACACAGCTGCGGGCGATTTAACAACAGGCCACTTTGCGTTGGATTTTTACGAAATGGTATGGGTGCTAGTCGTTCAGAAAACAATGGCAAACTACTGAACGTAAATTTACCAAGAGATCACAACAGCAATAGATGCTGGTGTTGACCGCGACGTCCTATATTAAAAATAAAAGACAAATATGCAAGTAACTGTTTTGTTTGCTTCTTCTAGACAGATGCTGTCCAACGTAGACAAGCTCTGTCTACCCGTGGGTAGGTTTTCTTGTCTAACAAGTTTGCCTGGGCAGTTGCTTTACTACCTACTCTTTGCCATTTCCATCTGCCGTGGAATTTTTAAGATGCACAATTTTCACACCAGACTTCCTGTTTTTCTTCCTTATCGGATTAGGCTAGGTTTCCGATTTCATTACCCAAGAGATCACGGGAGCGTGTTATATAATTATTACTTTCCATGCTACCATTAAACCCACCCTGTTCAACCTCAAAAGAGAAGTTACATTAGGGTCCATCCCTAGCTCAGATTAATAATCATGCGACCGAGCCAGCCACAATTAGGATATTAATTTGAAGGTGATTGTTGTCTAAAGTGAACATTGACGGCAACGATCTGCGAATAATAAAGGACATATATGGTAGCAAACATCAGCCATAAGAAACAACAACCTGGTATGTACATTGCAGTGCATAAAGAAGGGCGTCAGAAAAGGTTGTGTATTGTCTCCAGATTTGTTCTCATTGTATAGTGAATATATAATGAGATCAACAGAAAATGTGTCACGGATCCTGGTTGGTTATGCTGATGACACCGTCTTGATAGCCACACGTTACAAGGATCTGCAGGAAATGATAGATACAGTGGTTGTAGAAAGTGAAAAACATGGGTCTTAGTTTGAATCATAGAAAGACAGAAGTCATGGTGATATTAAAGAAACAGATT
>JACEFZ010018129.1:0-12500 GCA_014155875.1 Cepaea nemoralis | reverse complement strand
AGATAACCCGTTGACAAGAGGTATAAGAGCCAGGAGGAAGCAAATCTACGCGACGACAGAACGCTATCTTAAGTGGAATCTGGTATCACTAATTAAGTCACCGATGTCCAGGCAGGAAGTCCGCAGATGCACGCTTTCCCAAACTGAGCCAAGGTAGCTATAAAAAGGAAGCACTGGCGATAGAGGGGTTCTGGGAAGTGCGGAGCAAGTGACATCACTCTTGGTGATTAGAGGATGTGGTCATTGAGTTGAGAGCGACTTCCCTTGCTCCTACGTTGCATCGTGCAGGTTTCTGAGCACAGGAAGGGCTGTTGGCGTGGGTGGTGTGTTTGGTGTCTGCTCTTCCGCCACTTAACAGATTCTGTTCCAAATAAAAAGTCGGTTTGGATCAGAAATGGTGCACAATTAAATGACCAAGTGGTTCAATGTTAATTTCCGTTCACTGAGCATTGAAATTAAGGAAGATACCACGAAACAAAACAAATAACACAATAACTCTAGTATGGCGATATATCGTCCTTCTGTCCAAATGGGAGGTCACATTCGGCTATACAGGGTGTATTTGTAATGACTGTGAAGTGTTTGAAATATTTTGGGCATGTTATGAGAAGAAATGACTTGGAGAACTTGGTGACAACTTGGCAATATCGAAGGGAAGAGACCAAGGGGAAGACCGAGAAGTAAATACCTGGATGGCTTGGCCACGTGGCATGGTTCAGACAGGAATACGGAGCTGATACACGACTCTGGTGATCGAGTGAAATGGCAGAATATGACCACCCACGCTTATCGGCATGGCAAATGATGGATGGATGGAAGTATTTGATAATATTGCCGATCCAAGTTTTGTATTCACCCTCTGTAAACTTCATACAAAATAATAGGTAAATACAAAACTTGGACGGGCAACATTTTCAAACACTGCACAGTCATTAAATAACGCCCCGTATAATCCTGCGGCACTGAATCAGTTAACAGATCATGTACCAAACAAAAAGTATATTTGGACTAAACAAAACAGGACAGCGGAATATGTGGAGTAGGGATCTGTCACAGTTATGACTTACAAGTTATTCATATCGTAGCAGACATGTTGTATTATAATGAAATGACAATATTTCGCCGATATATAAGCTATATATATATACATTGTTGATATGGGAAGTCGATTAAGACAATTAATCATCCGATGGCACTTATTAAGTTAATAACTTAATAAGTGCCATCGGATGATTAATTTGTAAGCCGGTCAGATATTTTAATTCTGTTGGGTTCCGGGGCAGTTATTGTTCAACTACTGGAATGCCAACTAGCATACACACACACACACACACACACACACACACACACACATCCACCCACCCACCCACACACCCACATTCACCCACCACACACACCCCACCCACACACACATACACCCACCCACACACACACCCACCCACACACACCCCCCCCCCCCCACACACACACACACACACATATATATATATATATATATATATATATATATATATATATATATATATATATATATATATATATATATATATATATATATATATATATATATATATATATATTGGCGTTCACTCGTTTTCAAATTGAGCGTCGTAATACTTACATGTAAAATATCACTAGTAGTTACCACTTCTGGGAGTGCGCAGGACTGATTTTTGCGTAAGGATTAGCGTTCCCTTTTTCTAGCGTCCATCGGCGAACGAACTGCGACTTCTGAAGTACTTGTAATTTACATCCCCAAGTGAAGAACGAGAAGTCAACATTTCAGTCCTACTGGTCAATCAATCGATCGACCGATCGACCGACCTACCGACCGACCGACCGACCTACCGACCGAACGACCTACTGACCGACCAACCGACCGACCGACCGGACGGACGGACGGACAGGCAGGCAGGCAGGCAGGCAGGCAGGAGGCGGGCAGGCAGGCAGGCAGGCAGGCAGGCAGGCAGGCAGACAGACAGACAAATAGATAGATAGATAGATAGATAGATAGATAGATAGATAGATAGATAGATAGATAGATAGATAGATAGATAGATAGATAGATAGATAGACAGACAGATAGATAGATAGATAGATAGATAGATAGATAGATAGATAGATAGATAGATAGATAGATAGATAGATAGATAGATAGATAGAATGACAGACAGACAAATAGATACTCTTTTGAGTCTCATGCCAAGCAGTTTCGGAAGTGCCAAGGTATGTCCACTTCAGTTACGTCACGTCCCATATTGACCCTGAGCTGACCTACAATTGGTTTTAAGGTGAAAGAAAACAAAACCGATCGCGAACAGGTCGAAAGGATTCTTGAAAACCGGTCTAGCGTGGCGGAATCCTGACTGACTAGAGCTCTTCAAAACCTAGACAGGCAAAGACTTGTCCTATTGTCGGAGTGTCATTTTGGTCAACGATGGTAAACATGTGCCAACAGAGCAGGGTTTTCCCCCCACTTTAATACTGGACTGTCGTTATACAACCATCTCACACACAACAATGTTATTGATTTGAGAAGAGGTTCCCAAATTATAAAGTTTCTCATAGCCGTCCGTCATGATCACCATCATGATAATAATCATCTTCATCGTCATCATTATCATCATTATTATCATAATTATTATCATCATCATCATTATTATATTGTAGAACTTACATTAGAAAACATTACACCACGAGTGACAGGCGATGGCAGATCGGTATTTACATAAGACACAAGTTAATTGCGTGTCCTTTAAAAGACGCTGCAATCAACCCCAGAATTTATTGGCTGTATGTTTCTTTTTGGTTTGGGTTCTCTCGCTATGAACGCAAGCGTAGTTCATAAGCGGTGCTACAACTTCTAGCCCACTGGACTGGTCTTTGCGTGTGGAGATTAGCTTTTTGTATTATCAATGACCCTCGGCTGAGTGCGTGCCACTTGCCTACCACTCCTGAATAAGATTTCTAATAACTGATCAAGCATTAAATAGTTCATGGCTTTTGATCATTACGTTACAGTCAACCCCAGCCTTTAGTGACCGTTGTTGATTTGCTAGATAATTTTACATACAGTAGTTTGCCATGTTTTCTGAACGCGAAGTCAACAGTTTTGTCCAAATGACCAGCGTGTGGCGCGAACCCACTAGGCCGACGTCAGCGGAGAAAGTAAAGGTAGTGAAAGATCCTCGAATTATGACCGGGTTCACTCCTCCCACCCCCCACACAACCTCCCACACACCCTGCGACCTCCCACACAACCTCCCAAACAACTCCAACCTCCCACATACCTCTTACACAATCCTCCCACCTCCAACACAACCTCCCACCTAACACACAACCTCCCACCTCCAACACAACCTCCCACCTAACACACAACCTCCCACCTCCCACACAACCTCCCACACAACCTCTCACACAACCACTCACACAACATTCGACCTCCAACACATCATCCCACCTCTCACACAACATCTCACACAACACAACCTCCCACACAATCTCCCCACAACCTCCAACCTCCCACACAACCTCCCACCTCTCACACAACCTCCCACCTCTCACAAAACCTCCCACCTCTCACACAACCTCCCACCTCCCACACACCTCCCACACAACCTCCCACACAACCTCCCACCTCCCACACAACCTCCCACCTCTCACACTATTCCCACCTCCAACACAACCTCCCACCTCCCACACAACCTCCCACACAACCTCCCACACAACCTCCCACCTCCCACACAACCTCCCACCTCTCACACTATTCCCACCTCCAACACAACCTCCCACCTCTCACACAATCTCCCACACAACCTCCAACCATCCAAACAACCTCCCACCTCCCAGACAACCTCCCATCTCCCACACAACCTCCCATCTCCCACAACCTCCCACCTCCCGCACAACCGCCCACCTCCCATACAATCTCCAATCTCCCACAAAACCTCCCACCTCCCACACAACTGCCCACACCCCCCCCCCCACAATCTCCCACCTCCCACACAACATCCCATCTCCCACACAACCTCCCACCTTCCACACAACCTCCCACACAACCTCCCACCTACCCCACAACAGCCCACCTCCCATACAACCACATAACCTCCCAAACAACCTCCCACACAAACTCGCACACAACCTCCCACACAACCTCCCACCTCCTACATAACCTCCCACATAACCTCCCACCTCCCACACAACCTCGCACCTCCCACACAACCACCCACCTCCCATACAACCTCCCACCTCCAACACAATCTCCCACACAACCTCCCACCTCCCACACAGCCTCCCACCTCCCACACAACCTCCCACCTCCCACAATCTCCCACCTTCCCGCACAACCGCCCACCTCCCATACAATCTCAAATCTCCCACAAAACCTCCCATCTCCCACACAACTGCCCACACCCCCCCCCCACAATCTCCCACCTCCCACACAACCTCCCACCTTCCACACAACCTCCCACACAACCTCCCACCTCCCCCACAAACCGCCCACCTCCCATACAACCACATAACCTCCCAAACAACCTCCCACACAACCTCCCACACAACCTCCCACACAACCTCCCACCTCCTACATAACCTCCCACACAACCACCCACCTCCCATACAACCTCCCACCTCCAACACAATCTCCCACACAACCTCCCACCTCCCACACAGCTTCCCACCTCCCACACAACCTCCCACCTCCATCACAACCTCCCACCTCCTACACAACCTCCCACCTCCAACACAATCTCCCACACAACCTCCCATACAACCTCCCACCTCCCACACAGCTTCCCACCTCCATCACAACCTCCCACCTCAGTATCACATCGGATACCTTTACCGTCCCAACATATTTTCCCGGTATCCATTTTAGACTGGATCGACTTTAAAACTCCACCCTAAGATATTCGAACCCAGAACCACTGAGCCGGGAGACGAGCGGCTAGCCACGACCCTACCGTGGCTCACGAGAGATATACAACCCAAGTTCAGAACCCCTGGAATAGATGGCCACTATGTCATCTAAGACCTGCCAGGATGGAAATCCGTAGCCAAATAACTATTACCGGAGTGACCAGGATTTCTGTCACGCCGATACTTATGTGTGAATGATGTCTGTTCGTGAATGGCACTTAGCAGTGACAGCTTGGAGTAAGATGGTCAAACAATTACATACATACAAAGCGTGGACAAAAGACGGCCGAAGGTAGACTTTCGGCGTCAGTGGACGACAAGAGTGACCAGGGGTCAGTGCTGCTTATGAGATATAAGAGCTGGGTTATTACAAAAATGCCGAATTAGACATGGGACTACTGTTTGTTGGTGCCTATTTGAGTTTTGGTCTGGCGAGCTGTCAGTTACCTGGCACATTGGAGACGCGAGATGTAAGAGGATTTGCAGGAAATAGCCGAATGGACATAACAACTGACAGCAGATTAGGATAAACTGGCAGATAAAACACGACACACACTCAAATCTGTAGATTGACAAAGAAAAGATAGAGTCAGCTCAAAGGGCACGAGGGTATATCATACAGACACGCCGGCGTTGGAGTAGTTTGATCGAAATGTGAAGGTCATCCCAAAATAGTTTAGACCAAACGGTGCAAAATGATTGGATAGTTGCTTCCGTCGCGTTTTCTCTCAAGTTTAACAACAGTTATTTTTAACATCCCTTTTCACAAATAACGAAGAAGAAAATCAAGGTCCTTGGACTTGAATGTTACAGAAACATTCTTAGAATGCCACAGATTACGGCGACACAGAACAACATTGCCACTCTGCAAGAACAGAACATCAAGACTCGTCAACTGCGTCATGTCCGAGAAGGGAAATACTGTGACAGTACAGTATCAAGCCTTGTTTAGAAAGAACAGAAATGGAATGCAGGGTTTCGGAAGATGTGGCAGGGAGTAATGGCGTTCTGGTTTATATGATTTCTGAGAAATGTAGTGGCGTGGGTTCAATCCCCAGCAAAAGCCATATTATTTCTTTTTAATGATCAGTAGGACTCTGGTGTCCATTATCAATAAGATTCTGGGGTCAATGTATCAGATGGACTTTGGGGATCCATATATCAGATGAACTTTGAGGATCCATATATCATATGGACTTTGAGGATCCATATATCAGATGGACTTTGGGGATCCATATATCAGATGGACTTTGGGGATCCATATATCAGATGGACTTTGGGGATCCATATATCAGATGGACTTTGGGGATCCATATATCAGATGGACTTTGGGGATCCATATATCAGATGGACTTTGAGGATCCATATATCAGATGGACTTTGGGGATCCATATATCAGATGGACTTTGGGGATCCATATATCAGATGGACTTTGGGGGATGCTATGTAGTGCTAGTAAATAAAGTACTTAGAGGAGGGTCAGCTGAGTGACTCCTTGGCAGACCCCTACACCGGACAGATGGACTACAATGTTGACCTCTCGTCCTTGACTTGGGGACGTAAAATACAAGTACCTCTGAAGTCGAAGTGGGTTCGCCTGATGGCGAGGGATACTGTTAATAGGGAAAGCTAATCAACACGCAAAATTCAGTCCATCACTACTATAAAATAATGTGTATAGACTACGCTTGAGTTCAAAGCGAGCGAGCGCATAAAAGAAAAATTATCAGTAGAATTCAGAGGGCCAATGCATCATTATAACTCTAGGGGTCAATGTATCAGGGTACACTAATAGTTCATGTATTAATAGGACTCTGGGGGTCAATATATCAATAGGACTATAGCGCCAATGTATCAGTAGGACTCTGGGGATCAATGTACCAGTGGGACTCTATTGGATCGATCTATAAATAGGACTCTAGGGTCAGTGTGCCAGTAGTACTGAGGGGTCAATGTATCAGTATGACTCTGGGGTCAGTGTATCAGTAGGACTCTGAGGTCAGTGTATCATAAGGACTCTAGGGGATCCATGTATCAGTAGGACTGTGGGGTCCACGTAGATACGTATATGTGATACAGATGATGTAGATGATACAGTCTTGATTGCAGACAATGAACAGGACCTGCACAATTTAGTAGATGCGGTTGTTGCACAGCGAACAATTAAGGTTAGAATTGAATAAGAAGAAGATACTCACTGGGAAGGAGGAAATACCACAATGTGATATACGAGTAAATGGGCATATTCTTAAACAAGTTAATCGGTACAGTTATCTCGGAACAGTCATAACATCTGATGGGAGATGCCTTGAAGAGATTAGAACAAGAATTGCCATTGCGGAGGTAGCCTTTTCCAAGATGAACAATATCCTGACCAATAAAAAGATATCAATTGAAACGAGAGAAAGAGTGTTGAAGTCCTATATATAACCTGTACTTTTGTATGGACGTGAAGCGTAGACAATGAGCCGCCAAGCTGAAATACATTTGATGGCTGTGGAACTGTGATTTCTGGGGAAAATGCAAAGAATACCACGGACAGACAGAAAAACCAATGAACAAGCCCTTCAAGAAAACAACGAAGATCGTAACCTGATTAGAATCATTAAACGTAGACAGTCAAAATATTTTGGGCATTTTTATGAGAAGAAATGACTTTTAGAACTCGGTGACAATTGGCAAGATCGAAGGGAAGAGACCAAGGGGAAGACCGAGAAGTAAATGCCTGGGTGGCTTGGCCACGTGGCATGTTCGTGACAGGAACATGGAGCTGACCCACGACTCTGGTGATCGAGTGACATGGCAAAACATGACCGCCCACGCTTGTCGGCATGGCACATGATGGATGGATGGATATATATATATATATATATATATATATATATATGTGTGTGTGTGTGTGTGTGTGTGTGTGTGTGTGTGTGTGTGTGTGTGTGTGTGTGTGTGTGTGTGTGTGTGTGTGTGTGTGTGTGTGTGTGTGTGTGTGTGTGTGTGTGTGTGTGTGTGTGTGTGTGTGTGTGTGTGTGTGTGTGTGTGTGTGTGTGTGTTGTGTGTGTGTGTGTGTGTGTGTGTGTGTGTGTGTTGTGTGTGTGTGTGTGTGTGTGTGTGTGTGTGGTGTGTGTGTGTGTGTGTGTGTGTGTGTGTGTGTGTGTGTTGTGTGTGTGTGTGTGTGTGGTGTGTGTGTGTGTGTGTGTGTGTGTGTGTGTGTGTGTGTGTGTGTGTGTGTGTGTGTGTGGTGTGTGTGTGTGTGTGTGTGTGTGTGTGTGTGTGTGTGTGTGTGTGTGTGTGTGTGTGTGTGTGTGTGTGTGTGTGTGTGTGTGTGTGTGTGTGTGTGGTGTGTGTGTGTGTGTGTGTGTGTGTGTGTGTGTGTGTGTGTGTGTGTGTGTTGTGTGTGTTTCTGTGTGTGTGTGCCTGTGTGTGTTTGTGTGTGTGTGTGTGTGTGTGGTGTGTGTGTGTGTGTGTGTGGTGTGTGTGTGTGTGTGTGTGTGTGTGTGTGTGTGTGTGTGTGTGTGTGTGTGTGTGTGTGTGTGTGTGTGTGTGTGTGGTGTGTGTGTGTGTGTGTGTGTGTGTGTGTGTGTGTGTGTGTGTGTGTGTGTGTGTGTGTGTGTGTGTGTGTGTGTGTGTGTGTGTGTGTGTGTGTGTGTGTGTGTGTAAAAAACACATCATTGCCCCGGATTTTTGTTCTATATGGCTCGGTTCTTTCCGAGAAGCAACAAGAATGAACTACAGACAGACAGACAGACAGACAGACAGACAGACAGACAGACAGACAGACAGACAGACAGACAGACAGACAGACAGACAGACAGACAGACAGACAGACAGACAGACAGACAGACAGACAGACAGACAGACAGACGAATAAAAGGGGAGTAAGAGACAGACAGACAAACCTTCAGACATATGAATGTGTGCAGTAGGTGGGGGAAATAAAGAGGCAAACAGACACAGACAGACACATAGTTATAGAGAAACAGACAAATAGACAGACAGACAGATGAATAATATGGGGAGTAGATGGGGAAGATAGTGACAGAGAGGACGGCTTGATGTGTTATATGTAAAGACCTATGCTCTGACGGGAGAATAAAGAACAGAAGACCATAAATGACCACGATAATTATGCTAATTAAACTTATGATAGTGATGTTTAAAACATACTCCCAACATTTACTTCCCCAAAACAGTTTAAAACACAACAAACATAAAAAACTCAGAAGTCACTGCCCTGGAGAAATTCCCACTCGTTTAAAAATTTACAAAAAAGAACCCCTTCTGAACATGATACCTTCCACGCACCCTCATCCCCACTTTGTTTTTATCATGCCCGACACAAACACAAGGCCACTTTGTCTCCCAGATCCCTGAAGAGTCTTGTAAAGACGAGTCGGATGACAGATGACAACTGGCCTGGTCTGGAGTCATCAAACAGCACGTAGACTCGAGTCCACAGAAGGGCACCTCAAAGGTTGATATTTTTGTCACCGGCACGCCAAATCGATGATAGCACCGCGACAACTGGTGTCATTCTCAGGGACCTCCGACTTACGGCCTGTTCAGAATACTAAGCCCGAAAAGAAATGAAGATTACTGGAAAACTGTATGGTTTATAGTAGCTGGTTTGGTTTAGGAGTACGGCACTTGAAACGGGAAGCAGTACTGGCACAAGGGATTGAGGCGCCAGGTTGCTCGTAGTGGTTTCATAAGGAATTGCGTGCCATCATTCATGCACACACGCAAGCATGTAGATAGATAGACAGGCTTACCGACTTACACAGACAGACCTACATATCTACACACACACGCGCGCGCACATTCTTCTTCTTCTTTCGTTCGCTTGAAATTTATTGTCTATACCTGCCATGTTGTCTCTTGAATAAACTTCAGTATTTTATCACTCACTCACTCACTCACTGACTGACTGACTGACTCACTCACTCACTCACTCACTCACTCACTCACTCGCCACTCACTCACTCACTCACTCATTCACCACTCACTCACTCACTCACTTATTCACCACTCACTCACTCACTCACTCATTCACTCACTCACTCACTCACTCACTCACTCACTCACTCACTCACTTACTTACTTACTTACTTACTTACTTACTTACTCACTCACTTACTTACTTACTTACTTACTTACTTAAATACATACTTACTTACTTACTTACGTACTTACTTACTTACTTGCTTACTTACTTACTTACTTACTTACTTACTTACTTACTTACTTACTTACTTACTTACTTACGTACTTACTTACTTACTTACTTACTTACTTACTTACTTACTTACTTAGGGGAGCTCCGTGGTCTGGGAGCTCCGTGGTCTGGGAGCTCCACGGATCTCCGTGGTCCTCGAGTGCTGGAGGTCCCGGGTTCAAGCCCCGGTGAGGACGGGATTTTTTCATGTTGACTTCTAGTAATAAAATTTCCCCTGGTCTCTGGGTAGTGAGATCGGACGCCCGTGTGTATTGTTGCGCACGTAAATAATCCAGTGGCAATTGGAAATGGGAAAATAGTAGCCTAACGGCGCTGCCCGGGCAAAATTTCGAGTTAAAAATCTACCCAAAGTATTTCAGGATCCTCGCCGGTGCTACGGAGTTCGTGCACTGAGCAGAGTTTCTCCAGACTCAGGTTTGAGTTAGGAGGAGAACGGAGCACTTATGGGTTGCACCCGTGTGCCGTGATGATGATCCATCGACTAAATTAAACTAAATTAAATTAAATTACTTACTTACGTATTACTTGCTTGCTTACTTATTTACTTAATACTTCCATCATTGGCACCTTGCCGTCTTGACAGACGATAGTTTGTGCTTTAAAAAGGCATAATAACTTTTAACTATGGCGGTAGCGAGTGTGACTGATAAGGCCAATTTGCGCTGTAAATGTCCGTTCACAGTGGGTGCATGTGAACACGTGGTCATTTCCACCATCATGCACCATCTTACGTCTCAAACGCTTGGTGTGTGACTTTTCTGCAATAATTTTCTCCTTTGACTTTATTCAAATTCTGATATTTGCCCTCCATGCAACACGTTCAGCGGCGACTTGCTCCCAATGTGCATTATCAATGCCTGTATCAATCATGTCCCGCTTACACACATCTTTGTATCGTAGTAGAGGCCGACCCTGAGATCTCTTACCCATCTGTAATTCACCAAAAAAGATATCCTTTGGTATTCTACCATCATCCATTCTCCTAAGATGTCCTATCCATCTAAGTCTACGAAGACTGAGCATGGAATAAACTGTCACACAACCTGATCTTTCCAATACTTCAGTATTTGTGATTTTGTCTTGCCACTTAATACCAAGAATTCTTCGCAGACACCGCATATGAAAGCTGTTTAAGTTGTTCTCTTGGTGTGAGTAAGTTGTCCAGGTTTCACTGCCATAGAGAAGAGTACTAAGGACACAGGCTTGATAGACAAGGACTTTTGTTTTGGCAGTAAGCTTCCTGTTCTCCCAGACTCTTTTTCTTAACCTGTTCATTGTTGTTGCTGCCTTACCAATCCGGATGTTGATTTCCTGATCTAGGGATAATTTGCTATTTACCACTGATCCTAGATATGTAAAATGGTCTACTATCTCTAGTTCGGCGTCGTCAATAAAGATTGATGGTACCCCATGTGCACCTTGTGACATAATCTGTGTCTTCTTTTTGCTAATTGTTAAACCAAATTCAGAACAAGCATTGGAGAATGCAGATAGTAGACATTGCAATTCTTCCTCAGAGTGGGTCGTAACTGCAGCATCATCTGCAAAAAGCAACTCTCTGATCAGTACCCTCCTAATTTTGGTCTTAGCCTTCAATCTCTGAGCATTGTAGAGGCCGCCATCTGAGCGTGAGTGAATGTATATACCACCATCCTGATCATGAAATGCATATTTCAGTAGAAGTGAAAAGTATATTCCAAAGAGGGTGGGAGCTAGTACACAACCTTGCTTAACTCCACTCTTGATTTCAAATTCTTCAGAAGTTGCACCATCAAACTTGATTATACCCTTCATGCCTGTGTGGAACGATTCCACAATGGACAGAAGAGTTGGTGGGCAGCCAATCTTCTTTAGTGCCTTGAACAGACCCTCACGACTGACCAAATCAAATGCCTTTGTGAGGTCGATGAAGGCAATAAACAGTGGTTGATTCTGTTCACGGCATTTTTCTTGCATTTGTCGCAATGAGAATATCATATCAGTGGTAGACCGGTTCTGTCGAAAGCCACACTGTGATTCGGGGTAGACTTGATCTCCTAGGACTTGAAGTCTGCGCAGAACAATTCTGGCAAATACTTTTCCAACAATACACAGAAGTGAGATACCCCTATAGTTGTTGCAGTCGCTCCGATCGCCCTTGTTCTTGTACAGTGTTATGATGCTTGAATCTTTGAAATCCTGTGGGACTTGTCCTTCACGCCAGCATAGCTCTTTTAGCTGGTGGATCTGTATAGTGAGTGTGTCTTGCCCACTCCTGATAACCTCTATTGGAATCCCATCCTTACCTGGAGCCTTGCCAGATGCAAGTTCATTTATAGCACACTTAACTTCTGTTATGGTGGGAAGTGTGTCC
>JACEFZ010018128.1:0-30296 GCA_014155875.1 Cepaea nemoralis | reverse complement strand
CCCACTGTCAGGCTAACTATGACCAAATTGTTTCAATCTGTCCAGGTCACTGTCAGGCTAAATATGACCAGATTATTTCAATCTGTCCAGGTCACTGTCAGGCTAAATATGACCAAAGTGTTTCAATCTGTCCAGGTCACTGTCAGGCTAAATATGACCAAAGTGTTTCAATCTGTCCAGGTCACTGTCAGGCTAAATATGACCAAGTGTTTCAATCTGTCCAGGTCACTGTCAGGCTAAATATGACCAAATTGTTTCAATCTGTCCAGGTCACTGTCAGGCTAAATATGACCAAAGTGTTTCAATCTGTCCAGGTCAATGTCAGGCTAAATATGACCAAATTGTTTCAATCTGTCCAGGTCACTGTCAGGTTAAATATGACCAAAGTGTTTAAATCTGTCCAGGTCACTGTCAGGCTAAATATGACCAAATTGTTTCAATCTGTCCAGGTCACTGTCAGGCTAAATATGACCAAAGAAGTTTTGTCTTCGAGACATGCAGCTATTTCCGTGTCATATTTCTTCCGTGTTCAGGTTTCTTTTAGAATTTCAGTATTTTTCTTCTTCGTCGTCCATGATATTTACAGATATTTGCAACATTATAGTGAATGTCAACGGCATAGCAGATAGCGACCAGATAAGTGAAATAGTAGTGTGACATAGTTCACGGAAACAAGAACAATCAAGTATAGAGGGTACAGAAAAACTTAGAATGAAAACAGAATTGATGAAAGAAAACAAAAAAAAGCAAGTGAAATATTTCGGCGACGTTAAAAGACATAACACTCTTATAAAACCATTCTAAAGGGTAAGGTTGAAGGCAAGCGAGCAAGAGGTAGACAGAGATACACGTGGGAAGATAACATCAATAGCCATATTTAATGTATAATCAAGGCGAGAAAACAGGCAGTGTTGGTGATCAATTGCAGAACGAACCTGATTAATTGATGTGAAATGGTGTCCTTTTATGAATAAAGTTTATGGAACTGTAGGCTCTGCCTGGAGTATTAGTCTCACTCGTATGTTCAATTCCAGAATTATACGTTAAGGATTTATTAAGATAGCAATGGTTCTGTAAGCTTTGTGTGGATGGTTCTCAACTTTTCAGAATACTGCTAGATTTGAAAAGTGGGGCGGTCTCTGTCTTTTCCAGATGATGTCACCACTGGATGCCCGATGGAGATAGCGAGAGAGAGAGAGAGAGAGAGAGAGAGAGAGAGAGAGAGAGAGGAGAGTGAGAGAGAGAGAGAGAGATGGAGGGTGAGAGAGAGAGAGAGAGAGAGAGAAAGAGAGAGAGATGTAGGGAGAGAGAGAAAGAGCTTTGTAGAGTTTAAATAAAGTAACGGCATGTTAGAGTCTAAATAAAGTAACGACGCTGTAAAGTCTAAATAAAGTGAAGACACTGTAGAGTTATAACTGAAGCCACTTTGAGTAGTAACAACTACATAACATTTTGACAGGTCGTCGTGCGTATTGTGTATATGGACACCTGGGAGGTATGGCCATCAGGGGAACCGCCCCTGAAGGGTATCAGAAGGGCAAAAGGTCCGACATACTCGCTAACGTTGAAAACGCTTCTGTTGTTCAGAAGCCTCCTATAGTTCTAGCCCCTCACTGAAGCTTATATCATTCATTCAGTAGCATGTCCTTTGCAGAACCTGGCTCCCATAGCAACCTTCCGGTAAACTTCTAGGTCACAAGCAAGATGTCCCGTGTCCAATACACCCATCTGGAGATCATCTGCCACATCCTGCACCCATCTTCTCTTTGCCTTTCCTCCCTTCACGGGCATATACCCCTCCATTATTGTTGTCTCCAAACTTTCAATGACGTTTCAAGTGACCAAAATATTTCAATATTCTTTATTTTATCGTCTTTAGTATCCAACCTTCTTCAATATTCAAAACTTTTCTATGGATGCATTTGTTCTTTTCTGTATCCAAGAAAGTCTTAGAACCCGTATATAACATGTATATTCAAAGGCACTTATGCGCTATTCAATTTGTTTAGTAAGTGTCCAAGTCTCACAGGCGTATGTTGCAATGGTAAAGATGCATGCCCTTAAAAATCTAACTTTTGTAGTTCTATCTGTCACACTCCATAATTTATTCAGTTGTTTTGGTATTTGAAGAGCTAAAGATATGAGTCTTTTAATTTCTTTCATTGTGTCACCATTGTTGGTAATTAATAAGCCAGGGTATTCGAAATTGCCACTACCTCCAATTGTTCCCCATTACTATATATTTATTTCTCCATATTAGTTTTATCTGTGTGCATTATCTTAGTTTTTGCTATGTTAAGATATAAGTTGTGATTTTCACTATTCTTTTGGGTTGAGGTTATTAGTTTTTCTATACCATTCCGTTATGTGGATAGTAATACTGTATTATCAGCATATCGAATGGGCGTTATATCACTAACGCCAATTTCTGAGTTTAAAATGAAGCAACGGCAGTTGCCATCTTGAAAATGAATCAAGAGCTAACAAAACGTATTTTGGTGCACACATAACGTTTCTCTGACTTACCGAGCCAGTGCCAAGTCTCGAAACCTCAAATAAGCTCATGATGGCATCAGCATACTCGGGCCACTAATTACCCAGTGCTGCAAATTCACTTTCTCCGCAAACGTGCTCATTAAAATTATTGCGATCCAGGCGGATCAAGGTGGTAATCATCTTACAAAGTGAAGGACAGTGGCAGCTAAGCGACTCGTCACGCCCGGGTGGCATGTGTTGTCGATTACTGTGGAAATCGTTCCATGGATGGTTGATTTGAAAGTTCGTTTGACCCTATTATTTATATTGTATGTGTTTATGTGTGGTGATGTGGCGGGGGTAGCGTGGCTGTGTGTGTACACGGTTGTCTGGGGGTCTAGTCACGCAGGGTGTGTTTCATTGGCAGGAGTGATTGTTATAATAGTAGTAGTTGTTGTTTTTAGTGGTGTTGGTAGTAGTATTAGTGGTAGTAGTAGTAGTAGTAGTAGTAGTAGTAGTAGTAGTAGTAGTAGTAGTAGTTGTTGTTGTTGTTGTTGTTGTTGTTGTAGTAAAAGTTATCAATCAATCATGTGGTGTCTCCACAATGAAAGTTGACTGCAATAGATCTCCAACACTGTCTCTCGCCCTGACTGTACATTCTGTCATACAGCTGTTCGTCCATTTCTAGAAGTCTTTTAATGTGATCGAAATACTTCACTTGCATTATTTTTATTTCTTTCATCAACTCATCTTAATTCCCAAATTTGTGTATTTGTTTCAATGAAATACGCCATATCCTCCTGTATATAAACATCTCCAATGTCTCTATGCGACTTTCTAATTGAATGATCATTGTCCAGGCTTCTGTACCATACAGTAGTGTTGAATATACATAACATTTGATAATTCTGTTTCACTTTTTAGTCTAGCTGGACCGGTGTAAGTGTTGAACCCGTTACTTTGACATCAGCAAACCGGAAGTTTAAGACCGAGGGCCCTTATCCATTCGGCCATGATAACCTCTTACACGCTGGTTGATTTGAATCTAATCTCATCGTCATCATCATCAAGTGTCATGCCAGCTGGCGTAGGCGTTCATGATACTCCACAGATCTCGGTTCTTGATTTTCTGGATCTGCTCTACTGATGATATTCCGCCACGCCACCATCTCAATCCATCCAGCATCATTTCTCTTGGTCTGCCTCAGCCTGTCTTCCCCTCGATCTTTCCAGTTGTCACGATGTTCTCCAATGCTTCTCTTCTCAGTCACACGACCAAAGAAAGCTGTTTGTCTCTTTCTTATTGTTGTATATAGTGTTATAATTTCAATCCAAACTATTATCCAATAAATGAATCCATTCCATTGTTGTTGCAGAGCTGACGTGCCACGAGCCGAAGCTAATCCAAGTCAAGAACAAATGCTGCAAGGAGTGGTCGTGTCAGAAGATGGAGGCCTCGGGCATGGCCGGACTGGCACAAGACAGAGGTCTTCACAGCGACAACCTCATCCTGCAAAACCCCATGTGGTGTGAGTATGTGGCGCGATTACTTCATCATCTGGATGTTCAGTCACGTGTTGGTTGTTCCGATACCCAATCATGTTCTGCCATGTATGCTAGTTTTACACATTCTTATTTTGTACTAATTTTCTACTCAGGATTGTCATGCCGGTTTCGTTCCGAGCTTTCAACTATGAGCCTATCATGTTTATTCATTACGTCCTGTCATCTCACTTCTGTCTAATTTCAGCAATGTATATCTTATCTCATCTTGTTCCTCTTGTGCCTTGCTGTGTCGAAATGAAGCATAAACAGCGGCAGAGTGCCCGTTCATTGCCTTCATATATTGCTATTACCGTAGTATATCTGTATATTTCTGCTTACAATTAGACAGTTAAATAGAGATGTGGATATAAATAAGAATATGTTGTATTTCATGGAAACAAAAACAGTCAAATACAGAGGTAGTAGAAACAACGGAATGGAAAGAGAGTTGATGACAGAGATAAAAAAAGAGGCAAATTAAATATTTCAGACACGTTAAAAGATACAACGCTTTTATGAAAACCAGAATTTAAGGTGAGGTTGAAGACAAGCGAGCAAGAGTTCGACAACGATACAAGTGGGAAGATAGCATCAAGAGATGCGAAAACATCAATCTGACGATGTACAACCAAGGCGAGAGACAGACAGTGCTGCAGATCCATTGCACCAACCTTTATTGTGGAGACGACACCTGATTGATGGCTATGTCTTCAGTGGGAGCAGTAGTAGCTAGACGCCCACCAGTCGGGTCGATGATTATTGGTTCCATCCACATTGGGGCGGATTCGAGGCAGAGAAGAAGGAGAAGTCGACGGAAGGAAGGAAGGAAGAGAGAAAGGAGTAAGGAAGGAGAAGAGAGAGATCGTGATGGTGACGATTATGATGAAGAGGGGGAGGTCGAGGAGGAAGGAAGGAAAGGAAGAGAAAGAGTAAAGACCCGACGAAGAAAAAGAAGACGTTATCCATATTGTCTTTACAGATATGGATCCTCGCCGTCTGAAATGCACACATTTTATAATTAAATATCCTTGTTTTAAAAATAAATCCAACCCCAAGTAAAATGTTATTAACAACTGTACTGTCCGCGTGGGCCAAGTTAACCCCGTTAGCAACGATTTCTCTCACATTTTGTCCTCCCGCGCTTTGTCCTATCCCACACTTGCGTTTGTATCTCCGGCCTTGTTGACTCAAGGTGCCCGGATGTAACTGTATTTTCGACGCCATATTGGATTGTCGTTGAACGGAAATGGCCTCAACCCGATTCTATTAGAGCAAATCAAGTGAGGTTACAACGAAAGACATTTATTGATTGCCAGTCTGAAGTGAGGGATGAGAAGGATGGTCGAAAACAAGGAAAGAAAGATGGATTATACATGATTAATTTGATTTTGTGAATGGATACACAACATATGCTTGAAACTGAAGACGGAACGTTGTATCTAAGCACAAGATAGAACGCCCTGTGAGTTAGGGACCTTTTGTTGCAAACACTAATATAAATAGTATAATGTGAGAAGTATCCAGCCTCATTGGGAAGTAAATAATAGTAATAGTGTAGATCACCTGAGCAAGTCGTAAACGGCGTCTTAGGGTTGATCGGAGACCGGCTATCTTACACCATACAGAAAAAGAAAAAAAAACAGCAAACATTCATCCGATCATGATCTGACTTATAAAGGGTATGGCATGTGTGGTTGTGAGCCTACATGCTAATAGGAGTCTCAAGGGCTGACGAAGGGATTAAAGGGGAACGGAGGGTGGGAGGAAGGAAGGAATGAAGAACAAAAGGATTGAAAAAGAAGAAGATTATGATGAAAAGGTGGAGGAGAAGGGAGGGAAATGATGTTGCAAATGGCTGTGAAATAAAAAGAAGAAATCATCTAGATTACATTCATAGATATGGATTTCCGCCGCCTTGAAATGTACATGTTTGATAATTAAATAAAGTATTAAAACAATCCTAATCCAAAATAAATGTTATTAACAACTCGACTGTCAGTATAGGCTAACCTAATGAAGAAGGAGGGAAAGAGAGGAAGACAGGAAAGATTGAAGGAAGGAAGAGAAGAAGAAGAAGATGATGATGCTGACGATGCAGAAGAGGAGGAGAAGGGCGGAAGGAACAAAAGGTTGGAGATGACAAGACAAAGCGAAGAATTAGTAGAAGAAGAAGAAATCGTTTAGATTGTCGTTACAAAAATGGAATCCCGCCGCCTTGAAAATCACACGTTTATAATTACATTCTTTATTTAAAACAAACAAACAAACAAACAACATCCTACTCCAAACCAAATGTTATTAACAAGTCGACTGTCAATGTAGACCAACCTAACGAAGAATAAGAAGGAGGAGAAAAAAATAATGCAATGATAGGGAGGAAGGAGGGAAACATTGAAGTAGGAAGATAAGATGAAGAAGCAGAAGAAGGTGACGATGTCAAAGAGGAGGAGAAAGAAGTAACAAGAGCTAAGAGAGGACAGGAAAAGAAAAGAAGAACTAGTAGTAGAAGAAGAAGAAATCATCTAGAATCTAGATTGTCTTTACGAAAATAGAATCCTGCCGTCTTGAAATGCACACATTTTATAATTAAATATCCTTGTTTTTAACAAAACTCCAGCGCCAAGTAAAATGTTATTAACAACTGGACTGTCAATGTGGGCCAACTAACCCCGTTAGCAACGATTTCTCTCACATTTTGTCCTCCCGCGCCTTGTCCTATCCCATACTTGTGTTTGTATCCCCGGCCTTGTTGACTCAAGGTGTCCGGATGTAACTGTATTTTCCACGCCATATTGGATTGTCGTTGATCGGAAATGGCCTCAACCCGATCCTATCACAGTAGATCAAATGAGTTTACAACGAAAGACATTTATTGATTGCCAGTCTGGTGTGAGAGATGAGAAGGAGGGTTAAAAGGCAGGAAAGAAAGATGGATTATACATGATTAATGTGATTTTGTGAATGGATACACAACATATGGTTGAAGCATAAATTAGACAATCCTTGTTTTCGGGACCTGTTGTTGCCCACATTACTGATTCACTGCCAAACAACAAGTATATTTCAACTGGAAATTGTACACAATCAAATGAACAAGTAATATACTTTAAATTTCCATTGAACATTGAAATTGCGGAAGATGCCGTGAAACAAAACAAATAACGCAATGATCCTAGTATGGGGATAATATCGTCTCGCATCTCATCTCATCATGTTCTTCTTGTACCTTGCGGTCAAGGTCGAGATGACGTATAAACAGCGGGAGAGTGCCCGTTTATGGGCTTTATGTATCGATATTCCCATAGGGTTTATTAATCCCTCCGTGTACCGTTTACGTGGTCGGCCTCTTCGTCTGCTTCCATCTGGTCTGTACATCATTACTTGTTATGGTATACTGTTAGTTGGTAACCTACTTTCATGACCAAACCATTTGACTTGTTGACTTCTAATAATATCTAGCGCTGTTATAACCCCCACTTTAGTCCTGATTTCTTAATTTCTGATCTTATCTCTTTTTGATACATTCAGTATTCTTCTCAGGAATCTCATTTCTTTTGTTGTGATTTTTCTTTTCTCTTTTTCTGTCATTGTCCAGGTTTGGCATTGGCAGCATAGAGTTGGTAGGAAGATTGTGTTGTAAAGTGCTTTCTTAGTAGTTATTGATACATGTTTGTTCTTTAGTATTGGTGCCATTTGTCCAATGAGTAGATTTGCCTTATTGCATCTATTTTCGATCTCGTCTTCTGATTTGCCATTTGATGATATTATACTTCCTAGGTACTTGAAACTCTTTACTTGTTTCAAGGGATGTTCGTTTAGGTGAATCGTTGTTGCTTTTTCTTCTTTAGTTATAGTCATTACCTCTGTTTTACTTGTGCTAATTTTCATGTTATGTTCCCTACACATTTCGTTTAGACTATTCATGTGGTCTTGTAATTCAGCTTCTGAATTTTGCTATTAGTGCTTGGTCGTCCGCAAACAGGAGTTCTCTAATGGTTAGATTTGCAGATGGTTCTTCTTCTGTGTTCTCGTCATGCGGTGTTCTTGCGGTCTCTGTTTGGCTGGTTTCTTTACATGTGTTGTCTGTATATGTTATAAACAAGAGAGGGGACAGGACACACACAACCTTGTCGTACTCCGGATCTTATGGTGAAGGGTTCTGAGTGTCCTCCAGTTGCTCTCACAATACATTCACTGTTGTTGTATAAGCTTCTACATAGGTTTGTTAGATGTCTACTCACTCCATATTGTTTAAAGATTTCCCACAGCTTGTTTCTATCTACTCTATCAAATGTCCTTTTCTTCATCGACAAAGGCTAAGTAGAGTGTTTCATAAAATTCGATTGATTTTTCTATAAGTTGTCTAAGAGCAAAAATGGCATCTGTGCATCCTTTGTTTCTCCTAAATCCAAGTTGTGTTTCGCTTAGCTAGGGTTCTATGGTAGTTCATAATCTTTTCTCAAGACTTTTGCAAATATTTTTCCAGTATGACTCAACAGTGAAATGCCTCTGTATTGTGTGCAGTCTCTTGTGCTGCCTTTGTTATTTTTTCAAAATTGGGATAATTATGGCGTTTCCAAAATCTCGTGGTGTCTGTTGTTCTACCAAAAATGGTGGAATAGTCTATGTAGCCACGCTGTTCCTACTTCTCTTGCTACTTTAATTAGTTCATATGCTATTTCATCTTGTCCAGGTGATTTGTTCAATGGGGCTAATCTGACGGCTTCTATAATTTCTTCTTTCAGCATGTCTGGTTCCAGTTCTTCTGTGGCATCTATATCGGTTTCTTGAATCTCTGTGACATCCGATGGAATGTTGAGAAGTTCTTCGAAGTACTGTTTCCATCTTATTAGGATCTGTTTTTGTTCACTTATTGGTTCTCCATTGTCACTGTTAATTATTGCAGTTGGATCAAAAGGTTATCCTCTGGTTCTTATTGCACTTACCTTTTTGTAAAATTTTCTAGTTGCTTCCTTGTGGTTTTTATTTCGGGTTTTTCCATACTCCTCCCAGTCTTTTTGCTTTTCTCTCTTTACTATTCTATTCACATGTCTTCTCGTTATTCTATATTCTATGTAATCGCATTCCTGTTTGCTCTTCAACCACTTTTTATTTTTTTCCTTTTTGTCTTTTACAGCTTTCTTGACCTCTACCTTCCACCAACTTGTTATTTTCTTTATCCGTGTTTTGCGTTTTTGCGTGGTTCCACATGTTATTTTTTGCAGTATTTAAAATGCTTGATTTGAACATCTCCCATTCTTATTCCACTGTTTTTCTTTCTATAGGTAATTTTATAAAGATTTCAGTTAGGTCTGTCTCATAATTTTTCACAACTGCATCGTTTTTGAGGGTTTTTTTTTAAAGTTTATTGATTCGCATGGCATATATTTTCCTGGATTTTGCTTCCATTTTCTGTTGGTTGTTATTGTGGCAACAACTGCTTTGTGGTCTGTGTTTATACTTAAGTTGGACACAGCCCTTGCATCTAATATATTTCTCTTTCTGTTATTTCTTGTTAATATAAAATCAATTTGGCTTTTGGTATCTAGATTGTTCCATTTATACCAGGTGTATATTTCTGAGTCTTTGTGTTTATAGAATGTGTTTGTTATATAGAGGTCGTTTGGCTGCATAGCTCTATCAGTCTACTTCCAATGATCATTTCTTTCATTATGTTGGTCTCCAAATGCTCCAAGATGTTTTTCTATGCCCACTCTGTTATGTCCTAGTCTTGCATTAAAGTCTCCCTTAACTATGGTGTTGTCCTGCTTCTCTATTTTATTTAGCTCATCATGGATGTCTTTGTAGAAGTCCTCGCATTCTTGCTAATTTTTGTTTGTATTACATGTTGCGTAATTTGTACATATATTGTAATAGTTTGTTCTCTTATTCTCACTGTTATGATTCTTTCTGATATATATATTTTATTTATAGTATTCCTCTTGCTAGCCGTGGTTCTTGCTGTTCCACTCCAGAGTAGACACACGTGTAACTGTGATGGATCTCCTTGCATCCTTTCCCCATTATTCTGGTGTCCGCTATTCCCATCAGTCCAATTTTCCTCTCTTCCGTTGTTTCTATAAGCTCTTCTTCTTTACTATTAAAACCGCACACGTTCATTGTGCCTATTTTTTGAATCGCTGATCTATCTCGTAGTCCATTAACATAGCCGGGTCTAATTCCATTTGGGCCAGTCCGTTTATACTTCTTAGTTTTTCTACGAGCAGTGATATATCGTCCTTCTGTCCAAATAAGAGATCACATGTGGCGATATATTAACCTTCGGCACGGAATCAATTAATTTAAACATAATGTGGGAAAGTAAAACTATATTGGCGCCTCCAAGGCGAGGAGGCTCCGCATTAGTGTAGTGGCTATACGCACGCCTGCCTATGCGGTGGTCATAGGTTCAACCCTGTCGGTGTAGGTTCGAATTTTGTTTAAGTGAACCTCTTCTCCCAGATCGACCCAGCCTAAAGTGGGTGCCAGGAAATGTCTTGGGGTGTAGAGACCGATGGCGTGACACTGACCGCATCAGCCACCGGGTGCCGGTTGGTCTATGGAAATACGGGTCTAACACCATATTTCCAATATTTCGTGATGTGTTATAAATGGGTTTCAGTTAGTAACTTAGTTACAATAGCGAAGTAAACAATAGTAACATTTTAGAACTCATGAGCTTGCCGTTAAAGGCGACTAAGTAGGGTTGGTCTGAGACTGGCTATCTCTTACTGTAGAGAAAATGAGCCAACTTCCAACCGACCACGAACTGGCCTACAAAGGGTGTGGCATACGTAATTATGGGACTATACTTCACTGGGTGTCTCAAAGGCTCAAGAAGAAGAAGAAAAATGAAAGACGATGAAGTAGTATAAAGCTAATGTAATGGTGAATTTAAAATGCAAATAATAATAATAATAATAATAATAATAATAATAATAATAATAAGAAGAAGAAGAAGAAGAAGAAGAAGAAGAAGAAGAAGAATGAAAGAGAATGAAGTAACATAAAACTAATGTAACAGTGAATGTAAAATTCAGATAAGAAGAAGAAGTGGAATGAATGGAAGAGGATGACGTAACATAAAATTTATGTAATAGTAAATATAAAATAAATTCAAATAATGATAATAATAATATGAAGAAGAAGAAGAGGAAGAAGAATGAAAGAGGACTGCAGAACTCAAACAACACAAACTAAAACAGACAGATAAATTATTCATGCTAAAATATGCAACACACATATTCACACTGTAATTTGAATTGTCTAGCACGATAATTTTAAACTGACTATCATGTCTTTTTGTTTTCATAAAGTTGGTTCCTGTAAAAGAGTAGCAATTTCCCCCGCCAACTTTAACATGCTTCCATGTTCTGCGTCAAACAACACACGAAACGCTTAGTCCCTATAAATCACGTAGCGGGTTTCCAAAATAGGGCGTACTATTGATGATGTAGGATATTTCCGGTCCGTGGTTTTATCAGATTACCAGAGTCTTTGTTTATTTTTTTTTTATTTTGTCGATTCAACTGGGTATGTATTCTACTACTCTGTTCTATATATGTTGGGTACATATGCAACAAATGTTTAGATGTCATTTTACCAGTTTCACAGTTTTTTTTCTATCAGTATTTCAGATCTTTAGTTTATTAAACATATGATTAACCACATGAAGCTAACATTATGAACATTATTCTACCCGTCTCACCAGACCAAACATCCACGTCCCCGTCTATTGAAGAGCCAGCAGCCTTGTCAACTGCATATTTCCAAATCTGCGATAAGAAAACCACCGATTGGACGCCATGTTCGGCCACGTGTGACGTCGGCGTGTCTATCCGGATTCTAGTTTCCCCCACGACGTGTCACAGCTATCAGGAACTACGACTCTGCTACCTCCGTCCGTGCGGGACGAGCCTTGATACCCTGGTAAGTACTCACGTGACCATCGTTTACCATTTCCTCCTTCAGTTCCAGAAAACACCGATTGAGTCGTTAAAAGCAGCAATAGCCACTATTAAAAATCGCCAGTTATTTTTTGCATAACCCGATCTACTTTCATGAAACCTCACTTCAAGAGACGAAATCATATTTTTCTCCAGCTAGCCACGTAGACAAAGACGGGGTAACAGATAATGATATCAAAATAAGATTTCAAAGGGCAAGAGGAACTTGTACAGCACAATGTTGACTTCTCGTCCTTGACTTGGAGACGTAAACTGCAAGTACCTCTGACGTCGGAGTGGGTTCGCCTGATGGCTATGTACACTGATAATAGGGAAAGCTAATCCACACGCAAAGATCAGTCCAGTGCACTAGAAGTAGTAACACGTGTATGGACTACGCTGGAGTTCAAGGCGACCAACAACATAAAACTCCCCCCCCCCCTCATTCCTAATGTGTCTGAATGTCTCGTGTCCTTCTTCATGCTGGTTGACCCCTGGTTCTGCAACCAGAAACCAAGCCTTCCATCATGGTTCTCTCACAGCCACGGTGGGCTTAATATGGTTCTCTCACAGCCACGGTGACGCTTAGTATGGTTCTCTCACAGACACGGTGGGGCTTAGTATGGTTCTCTCACAGTCACGGTGAGGCTTAATATGATTCTCTCAGAGCCACGGTGAGGCTTAATATGGTTCTCTCACAGCCACGGTGAGGCTTAATATGGTTCTCTCACAGCCACGGTGACGCTTAGTATGGTTCTCTCACAGACACTGTGAGGCTTAATATGGTTCTCTCACAGCCACGGTGAGGCTTAATATGGTTCTCTCACAGCCACGGTGGGTCTTAATATGGTTCTCTCACAGCCACGGTGACGCTTAGTATGGTTCTCTCACAGCCACGGTGAGGCTTAATATGGTTCTCTCACAGCCACGGTGGGGCTTAATATGGTTCTCTCACAGCCACGGTGAGGCCTAATATGGCCAAAGTATTTCAGCTTCCCAGATATGACAGTGTTTCTGATCCAGTTCTTGTTTCTCGATGTTCAGATCTTGTAGACCAGTTTTTCTTAACCGGTGGGGAATCTCCCCCCCCCCCCCCCCCCGAGAGGGGGGGGGGGAGGATTTTAGGGTTTCCAAGAAAGGGGGGGGGGGATTATTTCAAGATCTCGTTAATACAACAACCGATTACTTGATATTGCTGTTACCTCCATACTTTACGGTTCTGTACTTCTCGCCCTTCTGAAATTCGTTTCATAACGTAAGTAGTCCTGCAAATTACGTTTTTTTTTTTGTAGACGTCTAGACTTGTTCTAGTATGCGTTATTAAATTTACCTTCCATTTTTACGTATACTGTGTAAGGGCTGGGGAAGGGGGGGGGGATTTATAGGGAGGAAATACCAAGGGGTGGAGATGGGGATGGCATTCTGAACATATGGTGAAGGGGTACATGGGCCAAAAAGGTTAAGAACCACTGTTGTAGACATTTAGTATTGTTCTTCTTCGTGGCCCAACATATTCTAATCACCTTTCTGTAATATGTAAGTTCAAATGCCCCACATTTCTTCTTTAGTCACTTCTATATCCTTTACCGGATGTCGCAGTCAACCCAAGCATTTTATGACTGTGATTTCGGTGGCAAGTTTACGTTTGGCACTGCTTTCTAAACGACCGGCACTCGCACCATTGTATGGAAACCAGCGCAAGGTGGTAGCAACCAAATCGCCCGCAACAGTGTTTTGAACGCGATATGCGGGATTGTGAATTGTGTTTGTAAACCCTTCGTCTGTAGTGATTGCGAAATGATCCCCGAGTCACATCTACTATGTTGCCACGGGAGAGTTGCATGTTCTCAACAATGTTACTTTAGCTTGGTTAGTCGCATGTTTTCAACAATGTTACTTCAGCTTGGTTAGTTGTATGTTCTAAACAATGTCACTTCAGCTTGGGCCCTGGGCTTGTGACGTAGATACTTATGTTTAACCAATGCTTTGTCCCTGCTGAAAGGTTAACTGAACAGCCAATATGAGCAATCTGGGCATTTTTAGGAACGCTAATTGGGAAAGACAATTTATCACAAACATCATAAAGAAGCAGTCATCGTTTTTTTTTTTTTTTTGGCCACATTATGAGATGACAAAATCTGGAACATGTGACAACTGGGACTATTTGCGGAAAGAGAGATAGAGGAAGACAGCGTGAGGAAATTGTTGACAATCTTGTGTCATGGCACTGAAGGGAGTCAACACAGAAATTGATCCATGCCTCGGAGATCGAAATTTGTGGAGAGAATTAATGGCTCACACCAACCGGCAAGGCACTGGATATTGATGATGCCCAGCTTGGGTCTGTTTCTTTTGAAGTTCTCTATTATTGTTCATTATGGAGTCAAGATACACACATTTTGTGACATTTTCAAATTCTTAAGTGTTGATTGTGATCTTTGTTTTAGCATGAAGTGTTGTCCGTTCAATCCATCTTGCTTTATTTAAGAATAAGTTTGTCATTGTGCGTCAACTTCCAGTGCGCTGAGGCGGTGAAGTTGGTTCATTCCATACACCGGTCAGTTTGATTACTGAACGTAAAACTTGCCAAGACATCAACAACGGCAATAAAATTCTGGTGTTGGCTGCAACGTCCTGTAAAGGTTATGCAACTTTTAAAAGAAATATCACAAACAGTCAATAAAGACTGAGAGGTGTAGAGTGAGTAGGGGAGAGAGAGAGAGAGAGAGAGAGAGAGAGAGAGAGAGAGAGAGAGAGAGAGAGAGAGAGCGCGAGAGAGCGAGAGAGAGAGAGCGAGAGAGAGAGAGAGAGAGATCAATTTCAATCAGTCTGCCGATCTTTCTTTTTCTATTTATCTTATTGTGTGTCTCGTTATCACATTTTTTGTTTACATTCTTCCATTTTTCTTCTACGTTCTCTTTGCTTTGCTTGTTTACCTATGTGGCTACATGTTTACATCTGATGTTGTTACAGGGTCGAGAAAAGTGCACCCCAACTACACGAAGCGGCAGACGCTACCACATCCGCTACCAGGACTGCATCTCCGTCAAGGACTACAACCTGAAGTTTTGTACCACCTGCAAGAAGAATAGATGTTGCTACCCGTACAGGACCCGCCAACGAATTCTGGAGTTTCAGGTAACCGATGGCGGTCTTTGTTGTTGATTGGTCTACTTTGGTCATTTTTGTTCCTTCACACTTTGTCTTCTTGAGTCATCTTCTTGGGCTGCTTTCCGTGTTCTCATCTACTTCTTCTCCCCTTCCTCGAAGTGGAATGCGGTGGAATATCTACGGTCAGTCAACCAAGCATAAATGCGCACTGAAGACTAACACCCAAGTTAATTGGTTAATTAGTTAATCGCGGTTCGGACTTCACGTCCCATTATGCTCCGTTCCTGTGCCAATAATTATCACACACAATGCGCGTCAATGTAAAAAGTGGAACAGACAGGAATCTCGACAAACCGAGAGCCCGCGCATGTGTACTATGCATAATGCCGCTGCCAGAATGCCAACACAAAAGTCCGCCAAGAAAAATAAATTTCATCGTCGATGGAAGCAGCAATCACTTGAAAAAAAGCAACCACATATTACTGCATAAGGCAACCCAGTTAGTTCAGTGACTGGCCGGCCGCTACAAACAACCGCGGACAGATATAAAAGCACTCCACATGAAATTCACAGCTCACAGTGTCATTCCACGCACTCAACTCAGTAGCAGGGCGACGGAACCATTCTTGGAAAGAATCTGTTTTGAAGAAGCAAACCTTAGACAAATGCATGCGGAAGTTGGACATGCTGATCTTTGAGGTGTGACACCCGAGTTGGTAGCTAAGTCTGAGGAAGAGCAACGACGAATAACTTTTCTGTCGTTACAAGTTTCTAGACGTAAACGTACAGTAACAAAGAAAAACATTTATAACATGTTCAAAAGTAAACATACAATAACAAAGAAGAACTTTTCTGTCGTTATAACGCTTCAAGAAGAAAAAATACAATAACAAAGAACCTTTCTACACGTCTTAGGCGCATTATGTACATGGCACTGATCCCATATTATGTAGACAAATCGTAACTATGGATAAAGTGGTCAGTATCAGGTCGGCCGCTTTTATTACCCAAGACATTCTTGGTACCCAATTGTTGCTGGGTCTACCTGGGAGCCCAGGTCAATTAATAAAATTTCGAATTGACCCAGCTGGGGATCGAACCCATAGCTAGCGGGTGGGCAGGCGCCTGTCTAGCCACTAGGCAACTCGCTGGGTGATGTGGTCAGTGTTACGGCGACCGCCGTTGCTTTCCAGGGCACATCTTGGTACCATTTTAGTCCGGCTCGATTTGTTATTTCAGTGTCATGTAAAAATACAAGAACATTATCCCTTGTGGGGATTAGAATCCATTTATATATAACGTGTGTATGTATGTATGTATTACGTATGTGTGTATGTGTAAGTATGCGTGCGTGCGTGTGTGGGTCAGCGTGCATGTGTGGGTGTGAGTGCCTGCGTGCGTGTGAGTGGGTGTGCGTGTGGGTGTGCGTGCGTGTGTGGGCGTGTGCGTGTTTGTGTATGTGTGTCTAAGTTCTGTAACTGGATATAATAATTTAAATTCTCCGGAAGCAGTGTCCAGCCAGGGCTCGGCGATGTGATAACGCTATCACATTCTGCAGGCCTGGATGCACTGAGGAACATGTGGCCGGTCTTCCTCTCACTTTCGCAGTCGACCAGCCCAGGCGTGAAACCGTGTCCGACCATGCTCATGCCATTACCACCGCAGTTCCCTATCAACGACGCTAGCACACCCGCTGTAATTGACTATCATCATCATCATCATCCAGTGCCTTTGAGGGCTGGCGTGGGCGATCATGCCTCTCCTCAAATTACGATCTCCGACGGCATGGATCAATTCGTGTGTTGACTCCCTTCCGTGCCATGACACAAGACTGTCAAGAATTTTCCCACGCTGTCTTCCTCTATCTCTCTTTCCGCAAATCTTTCCGGTCGTCACAGCATGTTCCAGTTGTTGTCTTCTCAAAACGTGGCCAAAATGATTACTGCCTCTGTCTGATGTTTCTGATAAGTTGTCTTTGCGTCTCAGTTTTCCTTAAAACCTCCTGATTGCTCATTTTGGCTGTCCAATTAATTTGCAGCGTTCTTCTGTAAAACCACATCTCCACGGCTTCCTGTGATTGTTTTCACCTGTGTTCTGAATGTCCAGGACTCGCAGCCGTATGGTAAAACTGGTTCGATGTATCATACAAGTGCTCTGTTAACATACGGCTGCGAATCCTAATTGGACTAAGTGGATGAAGCCAACACCAAGGAATATGCTATTGTCGGTTGCTCCGCGGGCGAGTTTGTTTTACCACAGCTACAGTGATCATTACTTTCCAAGGCCAAGGAGAAGACCAGACGCTAGGAAACTTACTTGTTATTCAATTGGTCTTGCGTTAGAACCCGCATAGAGGCAGATTTTTTTTTTTTTTTAATTACCGGGGCTTCCATGTCGATCAAGTCTAACTAACATGGCTACCAGGAAATGTCGTGGGAAGTCAAGTCGGCAGACATGATTTTGACCACATCACTAATCTATATCCATATAGTCTATAAAAATGTCGTGGCTTGCACCTTATGTCCACTTCGCCTCTAGGCCCGTGAAAAAAAAAAAATAGATCCTTTCCTTGACACAAATTACGACCTGGGGTAGCTATGTTTGCATAGGGTGTATTTTTAATGATTGTGCAGTATTTGAAAATATTGCCGGTTCAAGTTTTGTATTCACCCTCTGTAAAATTCATGCAACGTAACGGGTAAATATATAACTTGGACCGGCAATATTTTTAAACACTGTACAGTCATTAATAACACACCCTATAGTTTGGAAATGGTATACAAGACAAGAGGATTGACTTCATTGCACCGGGTTTTATCCAGCTGGTTCGGTCTTTGTCCGCAGGATGGCCTGCTGAAAGTATCACACAAAGCACGAACTCCGTAGCTCCAGCGAAGACTTCCAGGAGTCTCCGAGACAATGGCACACGTGAACCGAATGACGCAACCCTGGGTCGAACCCACAGCCTTCGAAGTGCGAGACTTTACCACACAGACTCCAATTACTTTGAGTGTAAGACAGGAAGAAGGTTAGCTGAAAACATCGGCTCACGTCAGAATTGTGACAGAAATAGTCTGTATTGTGACAGAAATAATATGTATTGTGTTGGGAATAATCCGACTGAGACAGGAATAAATCCGTATTGATTTGTCTGCGTTATGGCCTGATTAATAAACATGATTACGTAGGGTTAGAAGCAACACTACACGGCACACACGCATGGGGATCAACAGTCTACACATCTAGATATTCATTTTTTTTTCATTCATTGGCACCTTTCCGTCTTGACAGACGATAGTTTGGTACATTGTGCTTCAAAAAAAGCTTAATAACTACGATTCATGGCGGTGGCGAGTGTGGCTGATAAGGCCAATTCGTGCTGCAAATGTTTGTCCACAGTGGATGCATGTGAAAACATGGTCATTTCCACTATCATGCACCATCTTACGTCTCTCACGCTCTGTGTGTGCTTTATCTGCAATCATTTTCTCCTTTGTCTTTATTCCATTTCTGATAGTTGCCCTCCATGCAACACATTCAGCGGCGACTTGCTCCCAATGTGCATTATCAATGCCTGTATCAATCATGTCCCGCTTACACACATCTTTGTTTCGTAGTAGAGGCCGTCCCTGAGATCTCCTACCCATCTGTAAGTCGCCAAAACAGATGTCCTTTGGTATTCTACCATCATGCATCCTCCTAACATGTCCTATCCATTGAAGTCTACGAAGACTGAGCATGGAACACATCGTCACACAACCTGAATCTACTTGACAATATAGATAGTAATCGGGAACGTCGCATTAGTCAGATTATAATCTGACTACTTATCAGTCCTCTATTCTCTGCTTCTTTCTTCTTCTTCTTCTTCTTCTTCTTCTTCTTCTTCTTCTTCTTCTTCTTCTTCTTCTTCTTCTTCTTCTTCTTCTTCTTCTTCTTCTTATTCTTATTCTTCTTCTTATTCTTCTTCTTCTTCTTCTTCTTCTTCTTCTTCTTCTTCTTCTTCTTCTTCTTCTTCTTCTTCTTCTTCTTCTTCTTCTATGAGACCCAAACAATACTTGTGTGTGTGCATTTATTATTAGTTAGATATGACTACCACAACAAGCAATGATGTACAGACCAAATTTAGCCAAAATAAGAGACTGGCCATGTATATGATTGACAAATGAAATAACAGAGACGATGGGAATCGCGATATATGAAGCCATTAAACGGGCACTCTCCCGCTGTTTATGCTTCACCTCGACAGCGCCAGGTTACAAGAGGAGCAAGATGAGATGAGATGGTGATTATTAAAGATTCCATTTGCCCGTAACCGTCTGGTGGGATGAAAACATATCATCCACAGACACTCACTGTTGTATTCAAGATCATCTTGTCGTCTTTACTGATTCTTCGCCTCCCTCGCTACGTATCCACTTTTGAAGCCACAACAAACTCACTACAGTTTGTCCTCCTATTATTAGCTATCACGTATAGCTCCGCCCATGTCTTCCCTATGTTATTTTATTCTGCCTCTACGTCTTTTCTCCTTATTGTTTTAGGTCTTCCATCTATTTCTGCCTCTACGTCTCTTCTCCATGTCGTTTTAGATCTTATATCTATTTCTGCCTCTACCGTCTCTTCTCCATTTCAGTTTAGGTCTTAAATCGATTTCTGCCTCTTCGTCTCTTCTCCATGTTGATTTAGGTCTTAAATCTATTTCTGCCTCGACGTCTATTTTCCATGTCGTTCTAGGTCGTAAATCTATTTCTGCCTCTATGTCTCTTCTCCGTGTCATTTTAGGTCTTAAATCTGGCAGCAGATCGTCTTGCGTTGGTTTTCATAACAATAGAATGAGTTTCGGTCGTTCAGAGAGAAATGGCATACTACTGACCATAAACTTGTCAAGACAAATGTTAGGGTGGACTGCAACCTCCTGTAAAAGATATGGAACTATTTCTAATGCCATGTGGGTTCCAGACAAAAGCCTTTCTCGTTATTCTATTTTCAGACTTCTTCACTCGTTATTATATTCTCAAACTTGTTCTATCGTTATTCTGTTCTCAAACTTGTTCTCTCGTTATTCAGTTCTCAGACTTGTTGTATCCTTATTCTATTCTCAGACTTGTTCTATCGTTATTCTATTCTCAGACTTGTTCTATCGTTATTCTATTCTCAGACTTGTTCTCTTTTCTCTATTCTCAGACTTAATTTCTCGTTATTCTGTTCGCAGACTTGCTCTATCGTAATTCTATTCTCTGACTTGTTGTATCGTTATTCTGTTCTCAGACTTGTTCTATCGTTATTCTACTCCCAGACTTGTTCTCTCGTTGTTATGTTCTCAGACTTGTTCTCTCGTTATTCTATTCTCAGACTTTCCTCTCATTATTCTATTCTCAGACTTTCTCTCGCTATTCCATTCTCAGACTTTTCCTTTCGTTATTCTATTCTCACACTTTCTCTCGTTATTGTATTTTCGGATTTTTCCTCTTGTTATTCTATTCTTAGACTTTTTCTCGTTATTCTATTCTCAGATATTCTCTCATTATTCTATTCTCACACTTTCTCTCGTTATTATATTCTCAGACTTTGTCTCGTTATTCTTTTCTAATATTTTTCCTCCCGCTATTCTATTCTCAGACTTGTTCTCTCGTTATTTTATTCTCAGACGTTCACATGTGATTCTATTCTCAAACTTTTGCTCTATTTTTTTGTTTTAAATTATTATTATCAGACTTTCTCTCTTTATTCAATTCTCAGATTTAAAAAAAAATGTATGTCCTATTCAGCTACGTCCTTTATTCAAACAGTGATTCACTGGTGTTTGTCTAGTTCTCTCCATGAGCTCCACTTTGTTGATTCTGCCTTACTATTTTAGTCCTAATTTGCGCAGACAAGAATTAACGAGTATTTTTACCTCTGAAGTCAGAGTGGGTTCGCCTGGTGGCGAGGGACACTGGTAATAGGGAAAGAGCTAATCCACACGCAACAATCAGTCCGGTGGACTAGAAGTAGTAGCATGTGTATTGAGTTCAAAGCGAGTGATTGCAAAAGCGAATATTTGTGGTTTATTGATAATCGTTTTTGTCGTCATCCATTGTTCTGGCCCATACAGTAGTATAGGGTGTATTTTTAATAACTGTGCAGTGTTTGAAAATATTGCCGGTCCAAGTTTTGTATTAACCCTCTGTAAAGTTCATGCAACATAATAGGTAAATACCAAAATTGGACCGGCAATATTTTCAAACACTGCACAGTCATTAAAAATACACCCTATATCATTAATGATCATATGCGTACATATGTAACTTTAGTCCATTGAATGTCCACACACCATTTCCCCACTAACCCTACCCCGTTCAACCGCAAAAGAGATGTTTTAATTAGGACCCATTACATTCTCAGATTGATAATCCTGTGATCGAATCAGCCAGTTTTCTGATATATTTTAAAAACTTGTACTCCATACAAAGCAGTGTGTATCTACAAGGTGCAATGTGCGATCTATTTGCAGACGACTGCACAGTATATACAAACGCTATTGATTGTAATATGCTAGTACCATCCTTGCAACAGGAAATAAATAGTGTAGTTAGTTAACTGGAGTCATGCAAACCGCATGCAAATTAACATTTCTAAAACAAAATCTATGTTAATTGCAACCAGGCAAAGACTTCACACTCTAAACTCGCGGAGAGCTCTTCAGCTGCATATTGGCAGCACGCCTATAGAAAGTGTAACCGAGCACAAGGCACTGGGTCTCATCGTTGATCAACATCTAACCTGTAACTCCCATGTTCATGTTCTCGTTAAACAAATAGCCAAAAATGTATACCAACTTGCCAAAATTAAAAATTTCCTTGACGAAAACAAGCAAGATATTCTATACTTCCCACAAACAAACACATATTGATTATTACTCCACAATCTGGGATGGATGCTCCAAATCTTTAACAAAACACCTTTATTAACTCTAGAAAAGGGCAATGCGTTTAATTAATAGTGAAAAGTTTACCGACAATTCTAACCTACATAAACGTCTTCAGATACTTCTTCTTCTTCTTCAGCGTTCCCAGCCATTGAGTTTCTTTGCTGCAGATACAATCCGTCTCCATTTGTCTCTCTGGTTGACCTTATCTTGCCAGTCGCTGATTCTAAGTGCTTGTAGGTCTGTATAGATATTATCTTTCCACCGTCTTCTTCGTCTACATCGGGGTCTACGGTCATTTATTTCCTGAGTGTAAGCGAGTTTTGTTTCCCTATTATCTTCCATTCTTTCTATATGCCCCAGCCATTGTAGTCTATTAGCCTTCATGATACCAGTGATTAGCGGGGACGTAAACAGATCATAAATGTCTTTGTTACTTCTTCTTTTCCACTCTCCACTTTGTGTATCCCTAATGGGTCCAAAGATGCGTCTTAAAACTTTGTTCTCAAAGGTTTGTAACAAGGCTTCGTCTCCTTTCGTTGCACTCCAGGTTTCAGAGCCATAGAGCACAACTGGTCTGATAAGGTTTTGTATATTGTGATTTTGGTGTTACGAGATAGCGCATTTGATTTTAGTAGATGTTGTAGTGTATAGCATATCTTATTTCCAGAATTGATTCTAGTTTGTATTTCTTCCCTTATGATGTTGGAGCAGTTGAAGATTGTACCCAGATATTTGTATGTTTCCGTTCTTTTAATGGTCAAATTATCTATTTGTATGTGGCCAGAGTTTTTAGCCTTTCCTTCTCTTGAAATTACCATTTATTCTGTCTTATCTTGGTTGATAACCAGCCCCATTTGTTGGGCTTTTTCCTTTAAGTGAGTCAATATTTCCAATGTCTTTTTTTTCATTTTCCACTATAATATCTATATCATCTGCATAACCAAGCAGCTTGGAAGTTCCTCCAATATCACATTCCTCCTTTATCTTCCTTACAACTTTCTCTAGAGCCAGATTGAAGAGTAGCGGCGATAGTGCATCACCTTGTTTCAAGCCAGATGTTATTTGGAAAGGGTCTTCTTCTTCTTCTTCTTCTTCTTCTTCTTCTTCTTCTTCTTCTTCTTCTTCTTCTTCTTCTTCTTCTTCTTCTTCTTCTTCTTCTTCTTCTTCTTCTTCTTCTTTGCGTTCATCGGGAGTGTTTTTTCAGATGTGATTGCGGTGTGTCTAAGTTATGCGCCCTTGGGCCGAAACCCGTAGGCCAACACATCCGGCTTTAGCGTGCTTTTTTGACCAGGTAGCATTCCTTGGAGACTCTCACTTTTACGGTACCGCCCACATCCCAGCTGGCCAAGGTGGAACGGTCGAAGACAACGGTCATATCACTCAAAGGAAGGCAGGGACAGTCCATGGCATTTTCCGCCATCCAGGGTGGCTTCCATAATTGCAGTGCCGACACATAGCGCCCTGGTGCTGGACTCACCTAGGGAATCGTCACGTCCTGCTCATGGCTGCTTTAATTCCTCCCTTCAATATATTGGGCATTTCGTTAACCCCGGGCTGTTCCCGCACACACCAGACAGGTCTGCAGACGGTATCCACTCAGCGAGTTATCGACACGGACATGTGCTTGTCGTTGCGGCCGTCAGAGCTGTTCCAGGCACGACGGACATTCGCAAAACTACCTAGTCAGAGCTTTTTCGAACAAGAGCAGCATTAGGAAACTAGGTAGTCAGAGCTGTTCCTAGCACGAGAGACAGTCGGACGAGACATTTCACTCGGACGTAAATGCGTAGTGCCAATTTTAATTTTGCCACCCTTAGGACGGCACTTCCGGCTTCGGCGGGCATTTTTTAATGAGGTTAGCCTTCCGCGGGTTTCGAAGCGCGTTAGACTTATTGTTGTGATGTCGCCCACATCTCAGCTGGTCAAGATAGAACAATAAAAGACATCACGGTCGACCTTCAAGGGAAGGCAGGGGCAGACCATGGGCATTCCCTCGCTATCCAAGGAGGCTTCCATAATAGCAGAGCCGGCACATATTGCTATGAGACTAGGCTCACCCGAGGAGTTGCCTCGTCTTGCTCATGGCTGCTTTAGCTCCTCACTTCCATGTGTTGGGAATCTCGCTTGCCACTGGTCGCTCAAGCACACGCCAGGAACAGTCAGTCTGCAGGCGACATCCACTAGGTAAGCTTTAACTTCGGACTTCGGACTACGCAATGGATTCGCTAGCCGTGCGTTCCATTTCGTGTTATTGAGATGTTTTTCCACCTTTGTCTACTCTCTACGAGTTAGATACAGACAGTTTTCGTAACCATTTCATTCGACTGGGGCACTTCTTCAACCGTTTTGTACTCGCTCACGAGGTAGGCTACATGTGCTGCCGGCTTAGCATCTTACTTCCGCACAGCAGTGAGCGAGAAACGGCCAGGCCCTCTCATCCGGGGATCCCTCATATCCCCCAGCTGGGAGCCTTTGGTCAGGTATCTGAACTGGGCATGTGTTAAAGGGTTTAAAGTGTACTCATTCCAATTACGGGGCCTCGATAGAGTCCCGTATTGTTATTTTTCGTCACTACCTCCCCGTGCCGGGAGTGGGTAAGTTGTGCGCCTGCTGCCTTCCTTGGATGTGGTAGCCGTTTCTCATGCTCCCTCTCAGGAATCGAACCCTGATTCTCCGTTACCCGTTACAAACATGGTAGGCATGTCACGTACCATCGACATTTGATAGGGCAGACATTTGAAAGATGCGTCGCCGGCACGTAAGGCCATGCGATCAGCACAAAGTTATCCAGTCACCAGTGGGAACGCCGCGCCCCGCGAAGGGCAACGACGATTGGTTTTGAACTAATAAAAGCGCTCTTTCCGCGAGGGTCGGAGCTTGGTAAGCATGTATTAGCTCTAGAATTGCCACAGTTATCCAAGTAGGATCGTGTCATCTAAGGAACCTCGACTGATTTAATGAGCCATTCGCGGTTTCACCGTGAGACAGTGTGAACTTAGACATGCATGGCTTAATCTTTGAGACAAGCATATGACTACTGGCAGGAGCAACCAGATATCTATCGGACAGACGAACTATTCACGCACACGCAAGCCAAGAGCAGCATCGCTAAAGAGCGCCCTCCCGGTACAAGGTGATACATGCAAAACCACTGGACGCCTACCGACGAGCTTTCAAGCTACGCCGGCAGGACTGACCGAAAAGCTATACCAGTTTACTGACTGCAGGCCCACTACTCATCGAGAGAGAGAGAGAGAGAGAGAAAGAGAGAGAGAGAGAGAGTGTGTGTGTGTGTGTGGGCGCTTCTCGAGACTTTGTCGAACGGTCGTACAAATTTGCTCTTTTGCCTGCTCAAACGACCTTGGCTGTACGATGTGGTTACATTCTCGAAACGCCTGCCTCGGTAACTTGCGTTGGCTGGGAAGATCCCATTTTGGTGCACCTCACACAGCCATCCGAGACAACGAACGCTAGACGCGGAACTGATCTTGCGAACCAGACCAGCCCTCACAGAAAGGGTCTGATTTCCTGCCTTTATATGTTACTATATTATACGTATCTTCCATGCATAGTCTGGCTGTGTTGATTAACTTCCTTGGTATTCCAAATTCCTGCATAGCATTCCATAGACTATTCCTATGGACACTATCACTATCAATCCAAAAACGACTACTTTTTAATACGGCTAAACTAATTAACAAAATCCTATTTCAAAATCTTCCAAGCTACCTTTGGCCATTGTTTAAATATAACGCAAGACATTGCGAATGACTAAATATACTTCATGTCCCTAAACCTAGGATAGACTTATCTAAAACAAGCTTAGCACACTCTGCCGCTCAATTGTGGAACAATCTTCCACAAGAAATCAAGGACACCACCAATTATTATACATACGATCGCAACCTGTTTGAACGCTACCTCAATACAGACTACATGCCACCCATAAAAAATACAACAACAAAACTATAGTAATGGTAAATTATCTCAAACGACAACTAGCCAATAAACATTCCCATATGTGGGCACGCTACACCTTCCTTAGGTATTTATAATGCCCATGTTAAACATTGCCTCAGTGAGTCATGTATTATTGATTATTTTTCATGCGTTTTAATGCTTATTGTTCTTTCGTTGTCAAAGATTAGCTTCATAAGTGATATTGAATAAAAGAATGTATGAGATGAAATAAAGAAGAATTGCAGAATGTCAGACGGGCCTGCGTACCCAATTCTTAACCCTTTGAAAATAAAGATTGTTCGTTTGTTCGTTCGTTCGTTCTCTCTCTCTCTCTCTCTCTCTCTCTCTCTCTCTCTCTCTCTCTCTCTCTCTCTATATATATATATATATATATATATATATATATATATATATATATATATATATATATATATATATATATATAAAAACAGAGTGTATGTGGCTTTGTGTGTTTGTGGGGATTTATGTATTGGATGCGTTCGATAACGGTACATCCGATTGAGATGAAATTTTCTACACGTCTTCCTTTCATTCCTGTGCAACCGACTATAATAGTTTCTTAGTGTAAAATCTTCTACTTATTTAATAACAGTTACTTTTCCATTTTCATTATATAATGTCTATATAGCAGGGGGACTTCACTCTAGAAAAGTTATTTCAAGGGGCATAACTTTTACTAACATTTCTATATACTTTATAGTCATATTGTTGGACTTACTTGCACTATTATTAAACTCTTTGTCTATAGTTATTTTTAGGCATATGAGTTATAATAAATAATGATATAATCTTTAAGGCATTTTCAAAGTTTGCATAAAAATAATGCATAATGCATAACATTGTAACCCATCTATTTCTGCTTACAAAACTTATCAACTGTCATGTCGGTGAATAAAAACAGTTTTCATTAAAAATAATGAATGGTGTGTGGAAGGACATTCTTTTAAGTTACTGTTTACAGGCGAAACCACGCCGGGTCAGATAGATAGACAGACAGACAGATAGTCGGGAACGGAAGCTTATTTGACTACTTATATGAATGAATTAAATGACATGCTCCCCACCAGGGACTGGGTGAAGCCGGGCCGGGTCAGACAGACAGACAGATAAACAGACAGTCGGGAACGGGAGAGCTTATATGACTACGTATATGAATTAAATGAGATGCTCCCCACCAGGGACTGGGTGAAGCCGGGCCGGGACAGACAGACAGATAGACAGACAAACAGATAGTCGGGAACGGGAGAGCTTATATGACTACGTATATGAATAAAATGAGATGCTCCCCACCAGGGACTGGGTGAAGCCGGGTCAGACAGACAGACAGACAGATAGTCGGGAACGGGAGAGCTTATATGACTACTTATATGAATTAAATGAGATGCTCCCCACCAGGGACTGGGTGAAGCCGGGCCGGGTCAGCCAGACAGACAGACAGACAGACAAACAAGCAGACAGACAGACTGATAGATAGATAGATCCCCTCCAGGGCCTGGGCGAAGCCGGGCCGGGTCAGCTAGTATATATATATATATATATATATATATATATATATATATATATATATATATATATATATATATATATATATATATATATATATCATCTCATCTCATCATGTTCCTCTTGTACCATTGCGGTGTCGAGGTGAAGTATAAACTTCGTGAGAGTGCCCGATTATGGGCTTCATATATCGATATTCCCATGGACTCTGCTATTCCCTCCGTCCAACGTTTACGTGGTCGGCCTCTTCCTCTGTTTCCATCTGGTCTGTACATCATTGCTTGTTGTGGTATGCTGTTGACTGGTAACCTACTTGCATGGCCAAACCATTTGACTTGCTGCTTTCTAATAAAATCTAGTGCTGCTTTAACCCCCACTTTAGTCCTGATTTCTTCATTTCTGATCTTATCTCTTCTTGATACGTTGAGTATTCTTCTCAGGAACCTCATTTCTGTTGTTGTGATTTTTCTTTTCTCTTTTTCTGTCATTGTCCAGGTTTGGCATTGGTAGCATAGAGTTGGTAGGAAGATTGTGTTGTAAAGTGCTTTCTTAGTAGTTATTGATACATGTTTGTTCTTTAGTATTGGTGCCATTTGTCCAATGAGTTGATTTGCCTTATTGCACCTATTTTCGATCTCGTCTTCTGATCTGCCATTTGATGATATTATACTTCCTAGGTACTTGAAACTCTTACTTGTTTCAATGGATGTTCGTTTAGGTGAATTGTTGCTGTTTGTTCTTCTTTAGTTATAGTCATTACCTCTGTTTTGCTTGTGCTAATTTTCATGTTATGTTCCCTACACATTTCGTTAGACTATTCATGTGGTCTTGTAATTCAGCTTCTGATTTTGCTATTAGTGCTTGGTCGTCCGCAAACAGGAGTTCTCTAATGGTTAGATTTGCAGATGGTTCTTCTTCTGTGTTCTCGTAATGTGGTATTCTTGCTATCTCTGCTTGGTTGGTTTCTTTACATATGTTGTCTATATATGTTATGAACAAGAGAGGGGACAGGACACAACCTTGTCGTACTCCAGATCTTATGGTGAAGGGTTCTGAGTGTCCTCCAGTTGCTCTCACTATGCATTCACTGTTGTTGTATAAACTTCTACATAGGTTTGTTAGATGTGTACTCACTCCATATTGTTTAAGGATTTGCCCACAGCTTGTTTCTATCTACTCTATCGAATGCCTTTTCTTGGTCGACAAAGGCTAAGTAGAGTGTTTCATTGAATTCGATTGATTTTTCTATAAGTTGTCTAAGTAGCAAAAATTGCATCTGTGCATCCTTTGTTTTTTCTAAATCCAAGTTGTGTTTCGCTTAGCTGGGGTTCTAAAGTAGTTTGTAATCTTTTTTCAAGAATTTTGCAAAATATTTTCCCAGTATGACTCAACAGTGAAATGCCTCTGTATTGTGTGCAGTCTCTTTTGCTGCCTTTGTTTTTCCAAATTGGGATAATTATGGCGTTTCCCCAGTCTCATGGTGTCTGTTCTTCTACCCAAACATGATTGAATAGTATATATATGGTCTCTGTGGCGAAGTATTTACGGACACGGTTTGTGATCCCGCATACCCACGTTCGAAACATAGCTGCTCGCGATTTTTCAGTAGTTCGCGTTGCGCTGGTTTTTTACGAAATGGTATGGGTGCTGGTCGTTCAGAAAGCAATGGCAAACTACTGAACGTAAAACTTGACAGGACATCAACAATCAACATCAGCAAGAAAAAGCTGGTGTTGACTGCCCTATAAAGGATATGCAACACCATATATATATATATATATATATATATATATATATATATATATATATATATATATATATATATATATATATATATATATATCAATGCTACTAAAAGTTATGTCCCGTGATATAACGTTTCTTAAGTTAAGTCCCCTCGCTATATATAAATTAAAATGTAAGTTACAAAATTAAATTTTATTACGTAAATAGCTGTTTGTAAACTAACAAAATATGACAGTTTGCTGCACGGAAATGATAAGAACACGTGTAGAAAATATCATCTCAATCGGATGGACCATTCGCGAACGCATAAATCACATACATAGAGACATACATACAAACAGACAGACGGACATTGCATTATATAATATATATATATATATATATATATATATATATATATATATATATATATATATATATATATATATATATATATATATATATATAATGCAATGTCCGTCTGTCTGTTTGTATGTATGTCTCTATGTATGTGATTTATGCGTTCGCGAATGGTCCATCCGATTGAGATGATATTTTCTACACGTGTTCTTATCATTTCCGTGCAGCAAACTGTCATATTTTGTTAGTTTACAAACAGCTATTTACGTAATAAAATTTAATTTTGTAACTTACATTATAATTTATATATAGCGAGGGGACTTAACTTAAGAAACGTTATATCACGGGACATAACTTTTAGTAGCATTGATATATCTTAAGTTAAGTCCCCTTGCTATATGTACGCCGAACATAGATAGATAGATAGATAGATAGATAGATAGATAGATAGATAGATAGATAGATAGTTAGATAGATAGATAGATAGGTAGGTAGGTAGGTAGGTAGGTAGATTGATAGATAGATAGATAGATAGATAGATAGATAGATAGATAGATAGATAGATAGATAGATAGATAGATAGATAGATAGATAGATAGATAGATAGATAGATAGATCCCTGACCTATTTAGTTATTGGGATGAAGATTGTTCTCTTCCAATCTGTTCGCCATATTTTCGGGAACGGGAACGGGAGCTTATATGATACGTTAATAAAAGGGGGGGGGGAATTTTTAA
>JACEFZ010018127.1:0-22036 GCA_014155875.1 Cepaea nemoralis | reverse complement strand
GGGGGGTTAAAAGAACTATTAAACAGTTGCGACAAAACCAAACTTGAATTGACACGGCTGTACAAACACTGCAAACCAAAAATAGTTTTGTTGTTTGCTTTATACGACAGACGAATGCAATCTGAAAACTGCATATTTATTGGAAGACTGAGCGACGTATAAGTGAAAGAAACTTCGAAGAAAAAAAAACGAGACCCTTCATTTAAGTACACAAACAACCTGATGTGGAGTTAAATGGATGAACCGCACACTCGTCTCTTTTCTGGTGTCATTCTTAGTATTATCCTCACCGCATGCCTTGACCATTGGCTTTGATTGTTGTGGACATTATAATCATGAATATTAGAATTACTCCTTAAGAATATGTGGTCTTACCTACATTCTTCTTCTTCTTCTTCTTCTTCTTCTTCTTCTTCTTCTTCTTCTTCTTCTTCTTCTTCTTCTTCTTCTTCTTCTTCTTCTTCTTCTTCTTCTTCTTCTTTATCTCCCAGTGGAGTTCTAAAAAGTTAGTGTCATGTCCTTTACAGGACGTAGCAGTCAACCCCAGCATTGTGTGGCTGTTCGTGATTCCTGGGCAAGTTTACGTTCAGTAGTTTGCCATTGCTTTCTGAACGACCGGAACCCATACAATTTCATTTTTTTAAAGCTGTGTTTCGAACGCAGGGTATAGAACCCACATACAACCCAAGTCGAGCCCTTGAGAGACTTGTTCATGATTGGTTTGGCTTTGCAACTAAAGTTTTCTGCGCGATGAGACAGCCTATCTCACGCCAGTCTTTCTCAATTGTCTCTTGCGACATGCTTGGTAGGTGACAGTGTCACTTGACTCTGCTCCTCTATTGGGCCCCAGTAAGACACTGGCGTTGTCTGCATGATCCGTGGCTGTTAGAATTAGAGAAATACAGGTATTCCCCAGTCAAATATTGCCGTTCTATTGTGAAGTGTTAGGTCTTTACATATACTAGGGCATGGTATCAGGTTAAGTGACCCGCTGTCTTTCTCGTGAAATAGCAGTAGAAGCAGCAGTAGTAGTGGTGAAGAAGAAAAATATATGGTGATGATCAAGAAGAAGATACCGAGGAGGTGGAAGCAGCAGTTCTAGTTACAGAGAATGTCATTACTACCTTTCTTGACGGTGACCCCCCAAAAAATAAATTGTGCTAACATACCTAGAATTCCTGCTTTGACTCAGTCACAGTTTAAATTGTCTACACATTCATACGTGTGATTCTTTCTTGTTCCTGAAGTTATCAGAAAATGAATCTGCTGACTGTTGATTTCTGTTTCCTGGAATGTCAACCCAGCTTGCTATTTTCGTCCTCAACCCAACCAAACGGGCTAAGAAATGCGTACAAGATTGTCATAGGTAATGAACACCGTGAGTGAAGGTAGGCTGTGTTCATGTGAATTAGACACTTTTTCTATGATTGCTGCGACACGGAGAATTAGGTTCACGAAGTCTGCCCTATCCTGCCTTGGTGCGCACAGATGCCTTATTGCCATGTTTTCGTCTCTGGTTAAATAGGCCGCAGTGGCACAATGTCATTATAGTGGTCAATGGTTATTTTTCCTCCCTCGTTCCATTTTCCAGCGACGTGCGGCATATGTATGCACATATCAGAGGTTAGTATGTCCAACTTCGGTTTGTATTTGTGTAAGGTTTGCGTTCATTGGACACATTCCATCCAAAGTAACGAACGAGCTGTATCCACTCATGGGCAGGTTGTCTTTCCTTGCTGTTTTGCCAGGGCAGGGCATTTGCGGCCTACCCTTTGCGGTGCCCATCTGCCATGGGATTTTTAACGTGCTTAAATTGCACGCTGTACCTCTTACTTTTCATCTTTATCCGATAATATCTCAATTAGCTGTGTGGATCAGCTGACCGGAAGGGGCGTTGTGGATAAAGTGTAAGCCTCGAAGAAATAGGGGTGATTGAAAGACTGTGGTCCGGGTGCAATCCCTCGCAGTGGTAGGATCGTGTTTCTCCCAGTACTGTTCTGGCACAGACACATCAGATGGATACCCAATACATTTTTAAATAACTTTCTGGGACTTAAGTTAAAAAGTAAGACATCGAGGATGGACACGGGTCACCCTTCATACTAAAAAAAAAAAAAAAGAGGATCTTGGCATAGTAATGTAAAGGCCTAACACTTTGTACATCCCAACGACAGTTTCTGCGTTAGGGATGCGTGTGTCTGTGTGTGTGTGTATATAGGTCCATACAGTCATACGAATGTTTGGGCCCATTACTCTCTGTATGCCACTTGTGTCAGCGACACCCTACATAATCTCCTAGGACATATCCCTGGTTCAAATTATCCGTCCTCCCCCTCCCCCTCGCTTCCCACAAACAAACAAGAAACTCCTGCATACATTCATCTGTCTCGGTATGAAAGATGGTAGTGGGACGAAAATTAATAATGATAACGCTAAAAGATAAATGTGTGTTTGTTGCATACTTTAAATGGCATGGGCGTGTCGTGATTAGCCATCTTGTGGTCATTTTTTTTTTTGGTGGGAGGGGGGGGGCATTGTTTGTTTGTTGTTATTATTCTTTGGCTATCGTTGACAAGAGGAACACGGTGCTGCTGTCTGTCACATCTGTAATGGGCCAGGGTGACTCAATTAGACCGCTCTGGTTCTGGAAGCTTACCCTTAGAGGAGAATTAACTCCGACTGTCGATCAGGCGGAGATAACTTGAGTTTTAATTTGTTTACAGCGCAGCTCAGTGTAGCCTCCCTTGTAGATATGGACATGTTTGCTTAACTGTGAGGAAGTTCGGTTAGATTACGTTGGCAGTGGCATGCGCGCGGCCGAGTGAGGGTCCGATGTCAGCTCTCGACTTTCGTTACTGGAAGGGAAGACTGGCCATCTAGTCCTCTGTGCGCTGGGTCCTAAAAATATGATGGTCCTAACACTTCAAATATCCACAGCAAGTTCCTGCTTCGGGACTGTATTTTTTTTTTGTTTTAAGATCTGTTGAGAATCTTGAAGACAGTAACGGCTGGAGTTATGACCGCTGAACGAGTTACTTGATCCCTGATCAAATCGTCAGAAAAAGAAATAAAATTTGTTGGCCATACCAACAGAAAATACATTTGGTTGAACAAGAAATGCGCGAAGATTGGGGCATATCATGGGAAGGACTAACATTCAAGAACAATAATAGCGGTCCTCTTGTTGAGGCCATGAGGCTATTTGATATATGGTGCTAGTGCTATATTGTTTGGCCACAGTTTGGTGTGGTTAATATCATACCAGCTGTTACTTACCAGTAAATTTCCTGGCAGCCATTTTAAGCTGTCGTCAAGGCACTTGATAGTGATGATCAACAAACGTTGAATAGAGACAGAGCCTTACATGAGGAAGATAATGGGCAAGAGAATCAAAGGAGTACAGAAGAAGATATAAGTGAAGGGTTTAAGATGTGGGCCAACAAATAAATACTAATATCATTTTCATCATCGTCGTGTGCCGTGCCGATAAGCGTGGGCGGTCATGTTTCGCCATCTCACACGATCATCAGAGTCGTGGATCCGCTCTGCGCTTTTGTTTCGACCATACCATGTGGCCAAGCCATCCAGCTATTTACTTCTCTGCCTTCCCCTTGTTCTCTTCCTCTCTATCTTGCCAGTTGTCACCAAGTTCTCTAATTTATTTCTTCTTCCAAAAAATGACTGTCTACGTCTAATTTCTCTAATCACTTTACGATTTTCATTTGTTTTTTGTAGGTCTTGTTCATTGGTACCAATAGCAGTCTGATCATATACCCGTCTGGCCTTTTCTCTGAGTTTAGAGACAGACGATTGGAGAGCCACGCTCGCCAGCGTCTACTCCAAACCCAGTGTCTGAAGCAGAATATAAATATGGGTATCAACCGTGGTTCGGTCTCCGTGGCCAAAGACTTGCGAACTCGGTTCGTGAGCCTCTTGCCGGGCGTTCGAAGCTCAGCTGCGACCGATTTGTGCAGCGTTGTGTTATAACGTATTGGTATGGGAGCCGGTCGTTCAGAAAGCAGCGGCAAACTACTGAACGTAAAACTTGCCTAGGGCATCAACAGCAGTTGAAAAATGCTGGTGTTGACTGCAACGTCCTGTAAGGGATATGCAACATAAAAAAAATCAACCGTGGATGTGGAGCCGCGGTGGTCAATGGCTTGCACGCTTGCCTGCCTGTCCAGTGGTCGTGAGTTCGAATTCACATTGAGGCGGATTTGCCAAAATGACCTCAGTTGCCAGGTCGACCCAGCTTCTTCTTCTTCTTCTTCTTCTTCTTCTTCTTCTTCTTCTTCTTCTTCTTCTTCTTCTTCTTCTTCTTCTTCTTCAGCGTTCCGAGCCATTGGGGTTCTTTGCTGCAGATACAATCCGTCTCCAGTCGTCTCTCTGGTTGACCGTCTCTTGCCAGTCGTTGATTGGTACTAGGAAATGTGTTATGAAGCAACAGTGTCCGGTGTGATACCGACCATGTCAGTCCTCGAGTACCGACTGGTCTGTTAAAACATGGGACTAGCACTATATGTCCTGTAGGACTCCGTGGTGAAGGCATTACGGACGCAGTTCGTAATCCCGCATACCCGAGTTCGAAACACAGCTGTGGGCGATTTGGCAGCAGACCGCCTTAGTTTTTTTTTTAAATGGCATTGGTGCCGGTCGTTCAGAAAGCAGTGGCAAACTACTGAACGTAAACTTGCTTAGGAATCACGAACAGTCAAAAAAGGACTGAAGGCGTGGGGTAAGGGTTTTCTGTGAATTACATCAGTCTCATATAGCAACAATACGGTTAATATCGGTGGCGGCTTGTGCAGAATTGCAGCATGGAATGTATAGAATGGGTTTAGACACGGGATTAGCCAGAGACATCGCGTTCACAGGAGAAGATTATTAGATATGTCTAGTGCTGCCCTGTGGATTATTTTAAATGATTTGAAGCAGACTAATTGCTTTTGTGGTGTATTGAAATGGCTCCGGCCAGGCCCGCCGACTCCAGCAGGTCTTTCACTTTAATTACCTGCTAACGGCATTTTAAAAAAAAAATAAGGATAACTTGATAGGAATGTAGAAGGTAAAGAAATATTATCCTCATCGTCTTCATTATGAACACCATTGTTATCAACAGAATGTTTGATCATTTTGTTTTTGAGATAATATCTTTTAGGAAGGTGTCCGCTTCTTCAGTCCCATCAACACGTGAGAGGATTGTCAGATTGTAACGATGAATGCGTTTGTAGCTGGAGATTTCTATTGCTTTTTGTCAATACTAATGCCGTTGTTGTTCATTCTTTAATGGTCTTGACCGATGATTTCTTTTGTCACTTTTCCTCTTCATCGTTTGCCTGCAGGTGTTGTCGTCGCTGTTGGTGGTGGTATTGATGATAATGTTCATGATCATTCTTGTGGTTAAAACCTCTTCAATTCCAGTAGTTCTTGTTGACTCTTGTCAAGCTTTAAGCTTTAGTGATTGACGATGAATTACTTCCATCGCCACACTCCAGCAGGACTGACTCTCTCTCTCTCTCTCTCTCTCTCTCTCTCTCTCTCTCTCTCTCTCTCTCTCTCTCTCTCTCTCTCTTTCTCTCTCTCTCTCTGTCTCTCTTTCTTTCTCTCTCTCTCTCTCTGTCTCTCTCTCTCTCTCTGTCTCTCTTTCTTTCTCTCTCTCTCTCTCTCTCTCTCTCTCTCTCTCGTGTCCGTGTCCGACCGTGAACTCAATACATGATGTATGCAAGATATGGCTGCGCTAGTATCTTGACTTTCTGTGCATCTCGTGCAAGGTTTATATACGTTGATATCATATAGTTCTCATTCAGCCTCACCGCAGCAGATACCATGGCCGATTCTGCCTTCGTTAGCCAGACTTGTGTCTGTACCCCCCGATTTCGTCATTCGGTTCACGAGTGATGTGTTTTCGAAGACTCCTGGGAGTCGTCCCTAGAGCCACGGGGTTCGTGCTCTATGCGACGGTTTCGCCAGCTGCTTTGCGGATATAGACCGAGCCATATGGGATAAAACCCGGTGCTTTCAAGTCGATCCTCTCGCTTTTACCCCTTTAAACCTTGATCCCACTCCTGGGGTGCGGGGTCCTGGTAAGCCTCTGTATTTCACTTTTAATTATATTATTTTAAAAATTATTCAATATTGGCAGAATTTAAACACATCAGGAAAGTAATAGGAAAAAAAAAAAAAAATTTATCCATATATTCGAAGTCATTAAAATAAATAATAACTTCCGTTGAGATAAACACATTACAAATCAGAATTGTCCGATGTTGTATATATTTAGCGTTATTATGTAAATCAGAAAACTTAACAGCGAACAGTGTGTTTATCAACTGAAGCCCTAGAAATGTGGATATGCAAAAGAATATGTCGTATTTCAATTAAAGCAGAACAATCAAATAGAGAGGTGCTAGACGAGCTGGAAATGATCAGAAAGATGTTGACAGGAACGAAAAGGAGACACGTGAAATATTTCGGCCACATTAGAAGACAAAATACTCTTTACAACAAAACAAAAATATACTGACTGCAGTGAAAACTCGAAGGTAGCTGACCAAGATGTAGACAGCGTTACAGAGTGGAAAGATAACACAAAATGATGGACAAATAGCAGCCTAAGGTAGAGATAGAGAGTGGTGAAAATCCAGTGCAGTCAACCCTCACCGTGAAGACGGCACCTGATTCATATATGTAACAGCATATACTCTGGAGCCGCGGTGGCGTAGTGGCTAGGCTCTCGGCTGTCGTACTGGTGGTCTAAGGTTCGATCCGTATCAGGGTGGTTTCGCATTTTTTTTTAAATTGACCTAGGTTCCCGTGTCGACCAAGTCAAAAATGAGTACCAGGGAATGTCCTGAGAAGTAAAGGCGGCGGGCGTGTTACCGATCACCAGATCCACTTAATACCGTTTGGTCTATACAAACATAGGTCTAGTCCATATGACCAATGCGCCTTAAACGTGACGTGTCTAAGGGACCTTTGCTTTTTTGTTTGTTATATATACTATGATCATACATATGACAAGTTATTAAGTTGTAGAAGACGGAGAAAGACGAAAGGGAAACACGGGAAGACAGGGAAAACGAAAAGCATATCGTAGAGCCGATATCAAAGGAGCCCTAGCAGCGACGATAACGTGAGTTTCCCAGCCTGCCTTCAGAGACGGGCGCTGCACTGTTCCAAGCATGTGTTCGTCCTTTACTTGAATTCACCTCGACCTCTAAAGGTGAAAATAATCTCCTGGGAGATAATGTTGTAGGGTTGTGCAGTCATTGGCCTTCACATATACGAGGTTTCGGCGTTATGGGGCGAGCTGCCAGCTTCCTTTCTCGCTGCGTTCTGTTCCCAGAGAAAACTCAAAGTATCATAGTAGCAGTTATACATCTCAGAGCTGTTTGTGGTCAGGGCATTACGCCCTGTCTATTTTTAGGATTGAATATCTCCCCCCCCCCCCCCCCCCCCCTCCCCCCCAAATCGATGCCTTAGTCTTCTGATTATGCCACCTCTCCCCACAACCACCCCTGCTATTCACTAACTTCTTAAGTGCGTTGTTTTTTTTTTTTAAGTTCCATTTCGCCGCAAAAAGATCTGTCTTTCAGTGCTTGTCTGATTCTTTTTTTTTAAAGTCTGTTGTTCTATGTGGAAAGTTTCCCGCACCTGTTGTTTTCCTTCCTGACATTGTATTTGTTGGCGGGATGTGACAGACAGACAGTGGGTGAACTTTTGCAGTTGAGGAAAGCTTCCAAAATAGAGTTAAAAAATGGAGGTCTAAAGCGATGCTTCTCCTCCTGTTTTGCTCATTGCCTCCATCCCGTCTTAGCTGATCTCTGTGACCCGGCTTGTTTTTTATTATCAACGATGAAAACTAATTATAACACGAAGAAACGATAATATCAAGAATCAAGTTGGAATCCCTGCAGTGTTTGCGGCTATATTTAGAGGGGACACAGACAGAAAAGCAAATGGTTTGGCCATGTAACAAGATTATCATAAAACAGTGTCCCACACATCACTCTAGCACTTCATTCAACTCAACATAATCTAAGCAGAAGGTCATCCCGGCAACCGATGCATCTAGGGTTTGTTCAAGTTACCCTCAAATTTGAGCAGTAAGCATTACAACTTAGACCTGGTGCCAACCAGTGGTTAAAAACTCCGCCGCGGAGCAAGCACAACAATCATTCTGCTCATCATAAGGGGTTCCCATGTTCCCTCGTCGAATGTTCCGGCCCCTTTACCTTCCTGACTGTCTCATCCTCGTGGCTATATGTACTGTGCTGAATCATGACCTGGTTACATAGTAATACGCCGCTCGCCAGATGTGAAGCCTCAGTGCCGATCCTTGCACACGACGCTGCGTTCTGGGCTTGTGGAGGGGAAGGAGAGCTCTACATCATAGTTCCCGTATAGATTGTACCTTGGCTCCGGGACGGGAGAGAAGTATCTACTCTAAACTTACTCCGACAGATGCAAGCCCTGTTCAGGATCAGTGCGGCCTGAACATCGGTGTATGAGACTTCGGAGTCAAAGTTCGCGGTCTTTCAGGGGTCCACAACCAAGTAACCAGTCTTTTAATTACGATATCACCCAAAACACTACCAACGACTGACTCCTCGGTTGCTTTCATCTTCATCGGACTCACAACACATAGGATGATAGAAAGGAAGAATGAAAGACAGAAGGAGAGAGACAAAAAGACAGAATTCACGTTTTTGCGTAGTGAGGGATTTATTTATTTCTGATGTATCCTCAGGCTCAAGACCCCCCTGCCATACACCGCAAGGTATTATATTGGTAGTAAATGACAGGGGCTTACTGGGCCTAGCCGTATTGGGCTGCAAACAATAAATAATTAACTGATCCAGTGCCAGAGGAGACTGTGTCGTCATATGTGACCCGCTATTTGGACAGAAGGACGAAATATCGCCATACTAGCGTCACCGTGTTATTTGTTATATTTCGTGCATCTTCCGCAATTTCATTACTCGGTGAACGGAAAGTTCCATTATAATACTTCTATGGTTAATTGTGTACCATGTCTGGTCCAAATCTGCGTGTTTTGGGCACTGAATCATTTAAGGGCCTGATAATATGGCCTGTGGAGCACTGCTTGTTGCAGCTACTTCGTAAACCTAATAGGTCTTCTCTCCCTCCCCCAGAATACGATATACTGTATCCCTCTACAAATATAACGGGAATTCGTGAGGGGCCTCGTGGCTCACTTTGAAAACCAGTTGCCTCAAGTACCCAGAATTCCTGCTTTGTTTAAATTAGCTGTAAATTCGTCGGCATATTAGATTTGTCAGAAAGTTAATCGACAAACTTCTAAATTCTCTTTGACAGTAGACAAAATAAAACAGGAAGTTCGCCTTTCCGTTCCTGTCCGCGCATGCGCTATAAGGATTCAGAGGTTTAGATTTTAACAAAAATAAAAGTTTTAATGAATTGGGATTGAACTATAGGAGGCAGTCTGAATGACTGTTTTAATGGAGTGGGTGAAACTATGGGAGGTAATGTGAATGATTTAAGTGTTAATAATGAAGTGGTTGTGTGGAAGGTTAGATATTTAAGAGCATGCATCTTTCCCATTGCAACATATGCATGTGAGACCTTGGACACTTACTAAACAAGCTGAACAGCGCATAAATGCCTTTGAATATAAATGTTATGGATGGGTTCTAAGAATATCTTGGATAAATAAAAGAACATATGCATCCATACTTCAAGAGCTGAATATTGAAGAAGGTTGGCTATTAAAAACGATAAAACAAAGAAAACTTATATATTTTTGTCACTTGAAATGTCATGAAGGTTTGGAGAGAACAATAATGGAGGGGTATGTGCCTGGGAAGAGAGAAAGAGGAAGGCCAAAGAGAAGATGGGTGCAGGAGGTGGCGGATGATCTCCAGATGGGTGTATCGGACGCGGGACATCTTGCTTGTGATCGAGAAGCTTTCCGGAACATTTTTATGGGAGCGAGGTTCTGCAAAGGACACGCTATTGAATGAATGAATGAATGTGGAAGAAATCCATGTTAGGCAATGCGAATGATTGTTTTAATGGAGTGGGTGAAACTAGTGGAGGTAATGTGAATGACTGTTTTAATGGAGTGTTTGGAATTATGGTAGGCAATGCGAATGCCTATTTAATGGAGTGGGTGAAACTAATGCAGGTAATGTGACTGATTTAAAAGTGTTAATTAAGTGGTTGCGTGGGTGAAACTTAGGGGAGGTAATGTGAATTATATCTATTTGGTTTTGTTTTTTTTTAAACTGTCCCGAAAAGTCAAATGCCAGGTTTAGTCAGACTGTACCTAGATATATAGAAGTTGCCTTTAGGCTTTAGGTCTTCTCCCTGGTGTTGGCATAAAGAGAAAGGAGTGAGAGACTGACTCTCCTCATTGTGCCTAACAGTGCAAAGGCGAGATGTTTCTGGCTGTAGTCGGATGCGCTAGACCTGTTAAACGTAACTGACTGCATCAGAAATTAGTTATTTGACGGGGGTGGCAGAAAAAACAAAATAGGTTGTGATTCTATGGAAATTGAACATTGTAAACAGGTTAAAAACTCGCGATATTGCAGATGTAACACTATTTGTGTGAAATACGAAGAGATTCATATGGAACCAATCACCACTTTGTGAATTGGATTTTTAAAAAAAGTAGTTGGCTGCTCTCGTGCTGAAACTGGAGTTTAGGTAAACACAACATGTGACCAGGAAGCTCGGCGAAAGGAAAAGCCACATACGAATATAGGTGAACGTTTCGGCTAAATAAAGTCTTCATCAAAGAATAACAGACACGGAGAAAAACCGGAAAAACTTGGGATCTTAAGAAGATAGTCCGATCAGCCCAAAACTTGAAATTGTCTTGGGAAGAACGGAAGATTCCGCAAGGAAGCGCTGGCCTATGGGTAGAATGGTCCAGGTGCAATCCCTAGCTGAGGCAGGGTTATTTTTTCCTATCAATGGCGCTCTGGGTGTCGACCCAGTCTCATAGCAAGTTGGTACCAAATAATTTTCTGGGAAGTAAAGTTGTCGAGGAAGGAAACAGACCACCCTATCTCATATTTCGTGACCTAGAATGTGTGAAGACCTAACTCTTCACACTTCAAAAGCAGTACCTGCTATGAAACTACCGTTACGTTTTGTTATCTTGTATCCTCGACATAAATGTGTGTGCAGCGTCTACCATGGGGCTCGCTCGTGTATTACCAGGGCCCATAAGAGAATTATAGAATAGTAGCACTGTATCCATGTCGTAAGAGGCAGTTCATGGGGCTTGGCGTGGACTGGCTACCTGATACGGTAGAAAACCTTAGCTACACAACCCAGCCCGTCTACAAAGGGATCGGCTTGAGTTGATTGAGTGCCTGTTCTCCACTGGGAGATGAAAGACATATGAAGAAGACCATAGTTGTAGCTCAGTGGGGAAACTTACCAAACGCATACGCAATCTTAATGGCAAGTTTTCTAGCGGAATTGGACAGTGAATATTGGTAACGGCTAATTATTAATTACAAATCGACATTATAACACGGCGGGCAAACCCAAACGTCATCCGATTCCCAAAGCACACGTGGCAAGGTGTAGAAGATGGTCTCTCCAGTAACGCACTGGTTGTCTTACTCCGGCATTCTGAGATAAGTTGGTTCATCCACGATTGCGTCTTCGTTCATGGGTACCTGCAGAATTGTTCCTCTGTCCATCGTGAATGTTGAAGTGGCCGAGGTTCTTGGCGCTAGATGTTCATAAACAAACAAGCATGTATTGATTGGCGCTCATAGAAATTGAAGACTTTAACAGAGACTGGAGGATACTTTAGACAACATACACATTGAAAGCTATAGTTACCGACGGGGATTCGAACTTGTCACCTTCAAATGACGGCAGCGCTTGGCTGCAAGAACAGGTTTACTTTGACGAATGACCAACTATTTTGGGCTTGTTTAAAATTCTTTAAATGTAAAGATAAAAAGCTAAGATTTTTGGGGGGTATTTTATAAGAAGAAATAAACGTGAAAACTTGGTGGCAGCTTGCAAAATTTATGAGAGAGAAAACATCGAACCAGGAGTAAATATCTAGATAGCTCAGTCACGTGACATAATCGGAACAATAGCACAGCCCTGACACAGGACTCTGGTGATCGTGTGAGCTGGCGATCCATGACCGCTCACGTTGATCGGTATGGCACGTGATTACGGTGATGAAACAGAGTAAAGTCGGACAACACTTGTGTACACGATGGTTGTTATGAATGTGAGGTCACAATGATTGAATTATTCACTATGATTTTCTGTGCTTGTTAGATGTCAACGTATTCGTCAATTATTGTTAACATCTTGCAACTTTTAACATTGTTTCTACCACTTTTGCCCAACCGTCTGTGGTTCTTGTGCCCAGCATTGACCAATCGTTCTTTCTGCATCTTCCACAGACTGCCTAAGCAGCAATTCTTCCCACAGTTGGTCCCCCTTCCTGGGGGGAGGCTCTGCTGGGCTAGACCCGAACACCCTCAAGCTCATCCACTGCATCTACTGTAAAGAGTGTCGCATGGAGAAGATGGCGGCATCCGGTGTGCCGGAGCATCATCATCATCATCATCATCACTCGGTGCAGTCACAAGAAGGGATCACAAGCAGTGGGATCGGTCAGCTCCAACAGCAGTTCATCGCAGACTCCTCTTATAGGACTTCCTTTGGCGCCGCCCAGAACTCCTCCAGACCAAGCTTCTATACAAAGTAGTATGGACAAGAACAAAGAAAGTAAGTCCAATGTGTTGTTGTGGGGGTTTTCCCTGGTATTTTGTACACCGACTGTTCTGGTGATTGTGTAGTTCGTTATGTCTAGCACAATACTGCTCGTGCCCTGCAGGTTGGGGGTCTGCAAGTGCATGTGGGTGCGTGCATATACCTGTCCGTATGTGTCTATTTAATGAAACTAATACATTTTATCTTCAAAAGAAAATTAAGTACTGCAGCTTCCTCTTCCTCTTCTCATGCTACTTGGCTGAGAAACTCTACCCTAGCTTGTTTGAATACATATTTACGTCAGACATCTTGCAGTAAAATTCTACTCTAGCTTGCATGCGTCAAGTTAGTTGGATGTCCTTTACAGCACGTCGCGATCAACCCCAACAATCTTTGGCTGTTTTGATTGACTAGGTTGTCTCTATGAGTAAACACCTCACTATTAACTGTAAAACTCTACACCCTCGTTTGTGTGAATGAACATACATTTCAGACACGCTGACCATAAAACTCTACGCTCCCTTGGATGAATTCACAGATTATATATGTCCAATGCAGCAGTTGGTCATGCCTGGTACATGTGTCATTATGGTGTCGACAGCTGCATCAATCCAGTGTCCTCACTTATTTCAAAGGAGAACATAATTAACCATTTCTTGCAACATAATGTTGTGAAAATAACCTCCAAATGCAGCCACATAACACTAATCACTTAAGCCCACGTGTGATTTCCGGTCACGAACAAAATGGGTGTGTGGGCCTTGGTGGCGTGTGAACAGGTTGTTTACTTTTTACTTTACCTGTAAAGAAGAAAACACAAATTATGGGAATTTTTTTATTTTTTTGCGTACACGTGCTGATATCGGGTGAAATACACTCGCGTAGTTGGGGAAACTTCATTGTTTGTTTATTGTTGTTTTAAAACAGTTTTAAGTTTTCAGATATTTTTTCTTGTGTTGTTATAGTGTTGAATCGTTTATATTTGTTCTTTACGTGTGAATGTAGCCTTTTCTTCTTCTTGCTAAATTTATTTTACCCGTGTATATTATGCGTTTATATACAGAAAAGTAAAACCAGTTTACTCTTTACTCATAAATGTATTCACATGTATTGTTTAGGTTTCATAGAAGTAGAAGAAAGAAGTAGAGAATATTGGACACACTAAACAACGTAACAGTGCCAAACTATGTATGTGAATTTATTTATGAGTTGTCTTAGCGGCCTCACAGGGTTCCCCAATTATTACTGATTGCGTGTTTGTTGCTATTTTTGCGTATCTGGTTTTGTTCTCTTCATAATACTTTCGTCACTTTGTTACACGCTGTCTTGGACAGGTTAAGACACTCTCGGAAGGACTCGTTTGATGTTGATTGTTGTACTCTGATGTTGAGCTCTTTGAATCGAAACGTTAGTCATGTTTTTGTTGGTATTCTGTGTGATCAGTTGCATAGGCTACGAAGAAGATGGAAAACACAGTATGAGCATCCATGATTGCTCGATCACCTCGAATCGACAAATAGGAAACCCATAATCTGTAGTAAGTGTGCACATGCTGTATACACTTGGGGAACCGCTGTAGGCTAGTGGTCTGGTGGTCATGTATTCGAATCCGCATCAGGGCCGATTCTTTTTATTTTTTTTTATTGAGCTTGGTTTCTAGGCCGACCCAGCCTAAAAGAATACCCAGGAACGAATGTCTTTGAAAGTAAACACGAGAAGAGCAATATTAGAGCACGTAATGATGATGAAGGAGCCGTGTGCTTAAAAGAGTGAGCGAGTGAGAAAAAAAAAAAAGAGAGAGAGAGAAGAATCTGACGTGTGATATCACGACTTCTAGCAAGCAAATCTAGCGTCGGCGTTCCAATAGCTGAAGCATAGTACAGAGCAACATGTTATATTTGTGATAGACTCGCTAAACATGATATGTAACATAGAAATCAGTATGTTCCTCGTGGAGTGGCTTGCAAGGATCGAGAAGATTAGCATATCATAGATTTTCTGTCCAGGGCTTGCGGGTGTGCAAGGAAATGAACAGGTTGATAGACTGACTGCTACCGCTCCTTTGGGCGGCCAGTTAGATTATGACAAGACTTAGGTGGTCTCGGCTTATTGTAGTCGAGTGAAAAGTGCAGCAAAACAAACAAAGGACCTACTTGTGGGGAGGCTGACTCAGCGCGGTTGAGCAGAGGGTCTGGAGGATATTCAACCCGCAGAGGGAAATGCAGGCATCGGCTTGGGAATTATTCGTTGGCTACTGGAGAATTAGACGGAGGAGAATTGGACGGAGCACACGTGGGCATGTCCCAGATGCGATTACGTCCATTCTTCTTCTTCTTTCGTTCGCTTGAAATATGTCTATAACTGCAATGTTGTCTCTTGTATGAATTTACATGTCTTTCTTAGTTCACTCAGTGGTCCATAGTGTTTGTCTTCCACTGTTGTCTCTCTAGGCCAGAAGGTTTGCCTAGATATGTTGTATTTTGGGCAGTCTTGGAGTATGTGCTCTGCTGTCTGCGACGCCAATCCACATGTGCACATGGCTGATTCGCCAATCTTGAATTTTCTATTCATGTGGTTGCGTAATCTATTGTGTCCTGTTCTGAGGTGCAGAATTATGACTTGTTCTGGTCTGTTCATACTGTGGTAGTCATCATAACCCGTATGCCAGATCACAGGCTCCCTAAACAAATTTTTTTCGGCGAGCTGCGTTGTGGTAAACGCTCCCAAGGCGGGCGGCCAGAGGAAATGCTTTAAAGACACTCTGAAAATCTCACTTAAAGCTTTTGAAATTCATCTTGACACCTGGGAGACTGCTGATAAAGACCGTAATTCGTGGCCTACATCATTACATAAGGGTGCAGTCACTTGTGAAGCAACCAGGACTGCAAGAGCTGTGAAGAAAAGGCAGGACAGAAAAACCACTGCAGGAAATCCTCCTCCAGAAACGTCAAACATTCTTTGCCCACATTGTCAAAGAACATTTCGAGCCAAAATAGGCCTTATCAGCCATCTTAGAACTCACGGCTCCATACTTTCAACCCCGCTGGATGAAATGAAAGGTCATCATCATTCTTGATGGACAAACAACAGTCATCTTGAGCAGGTTCTTTGATTTAATCATTCTTTTCTTTTGGTGATATGTAACATGCACATCAGTTGTTCTTCTTTCGCTCATTCCTTAGTCAATCGAACAGCTCTGTCGTTTCCGGGTATTCCACAGTGGGATGGTATCCACTGTATGGTGACCCTATGCTGACTGCTAAGTTCAGAAAGTAGTGTCCTTAGTACTGGCAATTTCCCAGACAGGAGCGCCTCGAGTACTGATTTTGCATCTGTCAATAGCACGACAGGTTGTGTACCATGGCTGGTGTTTAGTAATTTCTCTGTTGCTATCTTGATTGTCTCAATTTCAACATCATAGTTATGGCAGTAATTTCCAGTTGGTACTCTGGCCGTGTCCCTAGTATTATTTGGGTATTGTATGTACACTCCCGCTCCTCCATTTCGAACAGCATTTTGTGCTGACCCATCTGTGTAGACTCGGATCCAGATGTCCTGGGTGTATTCTTCATCAAGGAAGCTGAGAGTGGTTGTTCTGCGCTGTACACTGTTCCGTTCTTCCTTGTCAAATATCTTTCACTTTTGTTTGGATTTGTAGTGATAGTCTATGTTCATCTTTCCATAGAGTTCGCTCTGGAATAGTTTTCAGTGGGATACCAACTATGGGCAGATCAGTGGTTTCTCTGCAGAGTCGTTTGGCCTGGTGGATAAAAACATCTTCTTTTCAACCGCCCCATAGCTAGATTTTCAAATCTGTTCTTCATAGGGTGGCCTGGCAAGCTGAGGAACTTTTCTGCTTGTATTAGCGTTTTCGTGTCTCTGTGCTCTCTCAGTGCTTGTGTCCTCCCCATCTTCTCCATCCCCACTATAGGGGTTGATTTAATCCCTCCTGTGGTGACTCTAAGTGCTTGATGTTGCACCTTGTCCAGCTTTTGTAGTGTTTTTTTTTGTTTTTTTTAAATGCTGAACACTACGCAGTTGACCCGTATTCCAGGTGTGGTCGTATGCTCTGTTGATAAACTTTGCTACGTATTTTCCCACTGGCTCCCCATGTGGTCCACTTAGTTTTATCAAGATGGCTATTTTCCTTCTGGCTTTTGCTAATGCTTTGTTGATGTGCTTTCTCCATGTCAGTCTGCCATAAAATGTTACTCCAAGGTATGTTGGTTCTTTATATTCTCTAAGGGGTATTCCAGTTATCTGGATGATCACTATCTTTTGTTTTGGAGAGAAGGTAAATAGAGTGGTGCTGTACTTGTCAGTGTTTATGCTGACACACCATCTATTTGCCCATGCAACAAATGCATTTACAGCCCTTTGCAGTGATCTGGTAGCCACTGATGCATGTTCATTTGTGCTCTACAGAGCCAGGTCATTAGCGTAGATTGCCGTTTTAATTCCATGTGGTAGATTAGCAACAGTCTCATTGATGAAGATTAAAAAAAGTGTGGGGGACAAGACTCCGCCCTGGGAACACCGTGGCGCAGTAGTACTTTCTTGCTCTTGAGTCCGTCTATCTGTACTCGGGCTCTTCTGTTGTGCAAGTATGATTTCATCCATTTGTGCATTCATCCATTCACTTTATCGTTATTTCTCGGTGCCAGTGACTCGCCGCCGCCCCTTCTCCTGTTAGTTAAAACAGGTCTGCCACGAGAAAGCCAGGAGATGGGTGCAGGAGCCATTGGGGTATTTATGCAAGGTTGGGCGCTCACCCCAACTCTACTTCCGGCTACATAACAGCAACATTTGGAACCCATGTCCATTCATGATTTAATATTCATTGTATAAAGAAAATACGAGTAGAGTTTTCGACAAAAGTTCGACTGCATTACCAGAGGAAGTTCTTCCGCCATTGCGGAAAATATAATTTCACAAATATAAAAGATAGGCTAGCAACATTTGGGATGACATTTTAAGAAGAAACAAAGTGGGAATATTGTAGCAAATTGGAAAGTTAATGGGAACAGAGCTAGAGGTAGACAACGAGAGAAGTTTCTTGACAGTCTTTAGTCAAGGAATGAGCATATATCAGCACATGAATTGGTACGTTCTGTTGGAAATTGTGAGATATCGAAAAATCATGGTCGTCCACGCCATTTGGCAAGACGCTAGATGATGACCACGACGACGATGATATATCTTTTCCGTGCCAAATGAAGACATGAGGAGAAGGGCTTAACACAATAACAAATCCCTTAGCAGGAGCCTGCTTTGGATCTGTAAAGTGTTAGAACCAACACAGTGTGTAGGCCTGAATACACGGAGAAATAGGTGGCCACCAATCTTTCCCTCTCTCGGCGAATGATGAACACAATCGTCGAACCCTCGTCCGACGGAGATCATGACACTATCAGCGCAATCTCCAAACGACTCCACCAAAGCGCCCGCTGAGCAGGGCTTAATAGAAGCCACATGGCAAATAGAAACATCCTGACTGATTAACAAGTTACATCTAACCTAACATCAACACACGTTAGGGCACCTTCACCGAGAGCTGACTGGAACATCATGAGACAAAGTCACACTACCTGACATTGCTGGCTACATGTGGCAAGTTTATCAATAACAACATTTGCAATGTGTTAACAAGACTTAAACGAACAATTGTGAACAGATGGGCGTTTTGCAATCTTTAAATACGGGGTGTCACTTTTTTTATTTCACAATCAGGTTACCCTGTTCAGCCTTAGAAAGGTTCTTCTTCTGCTGCTTCTTTCCTTCGCTTGAAATGTGTCTATATCTTAAATGTTGTTACTTGTATGAACTTCACTATCGTGTTTTGGTTTTTTAGTTAGTCCATTCCGCTAGTGTTTCTCCCGGCCAGAAGGTTTGCCTTGCTGTGTTGTATTTTGAGCAATCTTGGAGTATGTGATCTGCTGTTTGCCAAACCACATGAGCACATATTTTGTTGCTATTTTCCGTTGTATTGCTTTCATTGGTGAGATTTGGACTTTTCATATAGTAATCATGAAAAGAACTTGTCCGTTGAGGTGTCATTGTTCTTGCGCAATATTGTCATTATGATTCTGTTGATTCTTATATAATCAAAGTCAACCCATTGTTGTAGGTTGTAGGGGTACCAATATGAAAACAGTAACATGTCAGTGGGAGCTAATAATCATAGTAATTGTCGGTGTTTAAGACCTTCTTGGCGGTTCCCATGTTCTCTCCAGTTTAGTCACGAACACCAGTAATAGACTTGTGATTTATTTAGCCTGTGTGCCTACGTGTCGCTGGGGGTGAGGTTTTTGTTTTGTAAACCTCTTTATCTGGGCCCATCCTTCTCTCAATAAATCGTATTTCACCTCTGGTTCCACCTTTTAGCCTCACCGAGACATTGTGCTACGTCAGATGTGGGTCACCCCCTCTTCTCCCCCCCCCCCCTCCCAACCACCACACACACATCATTCTTCGTCTCACCTGATTTCACATTGTCGTCGGTTAATTGATCCTGAAGCTGGTGCTATTTTTCCCCCCTCTCAAACTTATGCCAGGCATTATTACTCTTGTGCTCTCTCCCCAATCAGAAGTAGGACATCTGAGCTGTTTTGCCAAGAATAACACAACTTCTTCCTCGGAAAGCAACTGCCGTTCTATTGTTAAGCCTCATCTCACACGGGGTTAGTGTTTAGCACATGCGTTTTTTGCGTTGACTGGTCTCGGGTGAGGATTTGCTTTGATCTTGCCTGATTGAATGTGGGGAATCTCCTGCGAACTCCGCAGCTTTGTTTGAATATGGCGTTAGGGCGCACACGGTGTTTCCAGGTCACATTAGGGTGGTGACTATGTTCACGCTGCATTAAGACAGCTATTTCCACGCAGTTAGAGACATGTGATATGCCCACGTCACGTTTCGGTAGTAGTACTGAAATGTTATATAGAATATGTTTGCTGTGTGGCAGTTCTTCTTCTTCTTCTTCTTCTTCTTCTTCTTCTTCTTCTTCTTCTTCTTCTTCTTCTTCTTCTTCTTCTTCTTCTGCGATCAACTTTTGCTATGCGTGGTGCATAGCATCCATTGTAGTGCGTAGATATCCGCCTTCTAGTCCCATGGGCCAACATCTTCCGTCCTCGACGGTTGAGGCTTCTGTTCTGGATTCCTTCTCCTATAGGCAAATTGCCTTCCCTGGCTTGTGAGCTCTGCCTGCCTTCATTTTCTATCGTACTTTGTTGTCCTAGGCTTTGTTCTGACAAGAATGCCCACAAGGCAGTGGTGGTTTGGTTTTCGGTGTGTCCTTCACATAGATGGATTTTCTTCCGGGGCTAACGAGCTCCTCCAGCTATTCAGTGTGGCAGTGAATCATGGAACGTAACCAAACATATTTGGAAGAGCTTGGAGGCAATGTTGATGTGTTTTCCGAGACATATGTTGGCAATATCATGGACTGTCAAAGTAATTAATAATGAGTGCCAGGAGAAGGCAAATGAAAGTGAGAAATTATAAATGAGACGTGAGATTTTGAAAAGCATTGTCATTGTCACAATCCTTTGTAACAACTAGAAACGGTTGTGGTTATGTGTCAATGGTATCTCTATTTGACATATTTAAATGAATAGTGCAGGATCGATCAGCCATAGAAATCACAGATCATTAACTACGCTAGAGTGCTTATCAACAACTGGTAGTCACTCGAGAACACCGTTCTTCACACACAAAATATATTTAATACTTTCTGTGTACACGGTGAAATACATAACATTCTTCCAGGAACAGTATTCATCTTTCTTCATGCGCTAACTAGGAATACAACACTGCCTTCTACAGGCCTTTCTATGATAGTCGAATAGACTGTTACGAAGGATAGTCCGACGCTAACCCACTATACTGAATGCACGGTCAGCCTTCACCAAGGAAGCGACACCTGTTCTTGTTCTTCTCTTCTTCTGCCCTTTTATTCCAGAATGGAGTATGGGCCCTCAACCAACTCGCTCCAAGATGTACTACCCTTTGCTGTCTCTTTCAGCTGCCTCTAAGTACTGTACTTCCCATATTATTTATCCCTGCCTCTATTTATCTTCTCTGTGTGTTTTTATATCTCTTTCTCTCTCTCTCTCTCTCTCTCTCTCTCTCTCTCTCTCTCTCTCTCTCTCTCTCTCTCTCTCTCTCTCTTACATCCTTTACCTTCTATTACAGTGGTTCTCAACCTTTTTTGGCCCGTGCCTGCCCCTTCACCATATGTTCAGACCGTCAAACCCCCCCCCCCCCCCCCCACACCTTTCCAAAATTGTCAGCCTCAAAACGTGCATTAAAAATAACACGCCGATAATACTGAAAATCCTTATTTTATTCAATACTTGTACGTAACCTTTCCATGCAAAGATACATTTTAATAGACTCTATTAACACAATATCTCATTGGCTAGATTGCTTTGACTCCATCGACCTACATTTGATGCCCCGCTCGCAGCAAAACATATTGCACCCCTCGTTCACTACTGCTCGGCTTAGCTGTCACTCTGTTTGTGTCTTTAACTGCTACTGTTGTAATGTTGTTCCTTGTGTAAATTAATGGGCTTGTTTTTCAACTCTTGCCTCAAACAATCTCAGAGACGGCGAGGAATTTCCATTAGTTTCAACCAGAAACCATTTCTTACATTCCAGCTGCTGAGCTGGCAGTTTGTTTCTGACGGTTGAAGAATTACCTGTTGAGATTGGAAATCTGAAGATTCCAGTATGGGAAGCCATAGTGAGCAGGGAGTGGAGGTGTTGAGCTGTCTGTCGCATGCAGCAGTCGCGGGCAATAAGTCACCCACCTCAACGGCTTTTGTTTCATTTACACGGGGGTATTGGGTGAGACGCTTCTGCTTGCTTGTGGAAGGTGTTCTTGGGAAATAGGAAAAAGCAAATGGTGATGGCCTCGTTATCCTGTACTCCTGCCATTATAAATGCTGCTGCTGGTTCTACTACTACTACTACTACTACTACTACTACTACTACTACTACTACTACTACTACTACTACTACTACTACTACTACTACTACTACTACTACTACTAGTAGTAGTAGTAGTAGTTGTTGTTGTTGTTGTATTACTAATAATGTTACTATTGCTAATACTGCTGCTGCTTCGGCTTCTACTATTACTAATAAATACTGCTACTGCTGTAATTGAAAATACTACAAAGGGTAAGAAATCCACGTTCGCCACCATTAAATTAGCATGTCGTGATAGCAGCACAGACTAGATCATACGAGATTCGGAACCCCGACCTCGGATTTTCCAGGTTCCGCGGG
>JACEFZ010018126.1:0-29923 GCA_014155875.1 Cepaea nemoralis | reverse complement strand
TAGCGAAGTAATAATGAGAGAGATCAAAGAGATGCCAGGAATACTAGTTGGAGGTTATAATATAAATAATATACGCTATGCAGATGACACAGTATTGGTGGCGGATAATTCAACAGACCTACAACAATTATTAGACGTTGTAGTAACAGAGAGTGCAAGGAAAGGACTCTCCTTGAATATCAAGAAAACAGTAACAATGGTAATATCAAAGAAAATGGTGGACACCAAAATGTGACATAGAAATAGAAGGGAAAATCCTTAACCAAGTTGATAATTTTAGATACCTAGGGGCATTTATAACATCAGATGGAAGATGTACAACAGAGATTAGGAGTAGAATAGGGCAGGCAAAAGCCGCTTTTCAGAAAATGAAGAGTATCTTATGCAATAAGTCACTATCACTGAATGTAAGAAAGAGAGTGCTGAAATGCTATGTAGAACCAGTTTTGCTGTATGGCAGTGAATCTTGGAACGTAAATGAACAAATTAAGAAGAAATTAGAAGCAACAGAGATGTGGTTCCTGAGACGAATGTTGCGAATTCCTTGGACTGCCAGAGTAACTAACGACGACTGCCTGAAACAGGCTAATGAAACTAGAACATTATATACAACAATAAGACAGAGACAAACATCTTTCTTCGGTCACGTGATGAGAAGAGAGGCATTGGAGAACATCGTAACAACTGGAAAGATCGAAGGGAAGAGAGGCAGAGGTAGACCAAGAGAAGTGATGCTGGATGGATTGAGACGGTGGCATGGAGGAATATCAGCAGCAGAGTTGATCCAGAAAACCAAAGACCGAGATCTATGGAGAGCCATGAACGCCTACGCCAGCCGGCACGGCACTTGATGATGATGATGATGATGATCTAAATGAAGATACTACACACCTCGCCTTCTCCCCACACCATCCCCTTCTCTCTCTCTCTCTCTCTCTCTCTCTCTCTCTCTCTCTCTCTCTCTCTCTACACACACACACACACACACACACACACACACATCACAAAACTTTTGTCAAAAGCAGCGTGAATAAATAAGATTGTGAACATGAGAAACTGTGAGTAATGTGCAAGTCAAGCAACCCAATTAACTGCATTAAACCTTCCAACTCGTTTGTTGAGTTTCTGGGACACCACTGGAATCCCTATCTATGTCGGTTCCTAAATCAATCAATCAATAAATCCCTAATTTAACTTCATAGACACATCGTCCCTCCCCCCACCTTCAACGGCCTGCGGTTAGTTTCGTTTAACAAATCACCGACATTAACAGATTATTGTTTTATCTAATATTGTACATTTTTATATAATTTATAACATAAAATATACGCATATTAAAATATCGTTTGTTATAGTATGTACATTTATATTAAATGAAATGTAAAATTATTAAAATTAAACTCATGTTTTAATGATCTATATTTTGCACATATCATTGAGCCGTGTGACAACGGAAGCGGAAGAATTTCCTGTTTCCTTTTTACGGCACTACTCTGTACCATGAGGTAGGACGCGCTTTCTCTTCTGGATAAATTTTATTTTATTTACTATTTTATGTTAATGAAAATATATTTTTCATACTGTTCAGCTTTTAAATCTTTGTTCACTAATTATATGCACCTTTTAAACGGAATTGTTACTTTAATTGTTCACATTAGTGTTATAAATATTTTTTTTAGTGTGGCATGCTTGCGTGAAATCATGGCTGACGTGGTTTCCATCAATTTGGTAAAGTTCACAATTTTCGCTGTAATTGCAAGAGATATATAGGTAAGTTTAGGTTTATTTGTTTGTACTATAATTTAATTGCTGACTTGATTAAGATAGTTTACTTTTAATTGAGTATCTCTTAGTAACAATTACATGCACTTCTTCGTTTGGCAGTTTATTAAGATGGCGAACCATGCCGTCCAGAACTGGACCTCAGCTCTGTAGATTGTCACCTCTAAATTATCGCTTTTAACTGTACATATCAGTGGTATGAAAGTGCAGATTTATTTAATTTCTGAACTACATATAATCCATTTTGAAAGAAAATGAAAGGCAATCCCTTTTAATAAAGTTTTATAGACGTTTAATAAACAATTCGCAATGCCAATTGATTAAAATTATTTTATTCCGCTGACCTTTCTATCTCATTTAGACACTTTATACGAAAATGTTCTTATTATGAAAGTTGGTTAGCTCTTCAAACATTCAATAGAACTTCATTCAAGTCTACATCCATCCTCTTCTGCGTTCGTTCGGAATGTTTTTTTTTTAAAGACTGAATAAATACTGAATTGTGCGCATTTAGAGCAGAGCTGTGATATTTGCACGGTTTCGGCTGACACATCCGACTTCAGGCCTTTCCTGGTACATCCAGTCTAAGCCTCGATATTGTTTGAGTAAATTATAGGAACACATTTACAAGCCTACTTACCTCTTAGACAACAACCTGTCAATAAAAGATGGTGGCATCATAGTCTTGCACACAAACTTATTAAGTTGTTGGTTATAAATATACCATGCCCTCTTTTGTAACTGAACTTAAAAATGTCATAACTTATTTTACAGTACACTCCGTCTTCAGAAGCGCCTTGCTGCCAAGGTGCTCAAGTGTGGCAAAAACAAAATCTGGTTGGATCCAAATGAAGCCAATGAGATTGCCAATGCTAACTCTCGTAAGTACACATATTTATGTATTTATATGTATAAGAAACCCATATGTGGTTTTCTTTGTATGTTTTTTTGTTTTCATGTGGCACATTGCTTATCAAAAGTCAGTCAGAAAGGTTAAGAGCAGTTTATTGTGTGCTGATAGAAGAGTAGCGGGTTAGCCTCATCCACTACAGAAGTCAATTGGACTTTAACCCTTTTAGGACGGAACATTGGGCCAAATTTAGTTTTCCCTCTGAAGTCATTTTTTTGGAGTACAGAAATGACTAAAGTGACAATTTTGAAAATTCAAAAAAAAAAACTATAGCTATATAAAAGTATATAAATATATATCTTAACCCTTTTAGGACAGAACAACATTGGGCCAAATTTAGGTTTCCCTACAATTTTATAAATTATATTAGAACCCTACATAGATATATACAAGTATATATATTCTTAAAAGAGGATATAGTAAAGTTTATTTCATGTGTATGATTGAAGTTGTTTTGTTAATGTTTATTGAAATTTGACCTCATTTGCATTTTGTGAAAAATATATTTCATACCACTATGTATGAATTGGTACTAAATATTTTTTTTTTAATGGTACTTGCCTAAAACTTCCTAATTGAATACCTACACCACTTTAGAATAATTTTTAACTTATGATAAAAAAAAAACCATGAAGTCCCTTTTGACATTTGTAATCAGTGGGCTATCATCTAGTGGCATGTGTTTTGGTCCGGACATCTCCAGGAATGGATATAGATCAGCATGATCCTTTTCATTCCCAATACACTTAAAAACAGAGGGACATGAGGTCGAAATCCTCATGGGCACTTTCTGTATCACTACAACCCTAAACTGTCAAAATAGCTACCACCATAGCTAGCTAGTCAATGCTAGCACGTCTTCAGGTTCAAAGCTGGCCATTATTACACATCCAAAATTAAACAAAAACTGGGTTACTGCGTTAAAAACTCACAAAATTATATCCCTTTGTTATAAATGCGTTCTGTAAGCAGCCATTTGCAAACAAGAATGGCCGGGGATTACAAGGAAGCATTTGATTGGTCTGTACTATTAAAAGCAAAGCAGTTCTTACATCGGGGCCGATCATTTCGGCCATATCTTTCTCGCTCATGGCGTGCGTGTCATGACACCATGGTCGAAGAATCGGCCCTGTCGGAGTAAAAGGGTTAAATAAATGTTGACTCATTGAGAAATCAGTGGCAAACCACTTACATAAAAACATAAAAAACAAACTCAAAATCGGCAATAAATTCAATCTGGAATTGATTGCAATATCCTGCAAAGGACATGCAACACTAAACACGCCGGCTTTGTCATAATTTGTACAGCCAATGAAATTTTTTATTTTATTAGTTTTCATACTTTTGAGTCATTGAATATCTTTACTTAACTTTTCTTCTAAAATATATCTCGTCACTTTATAGCATGCATAATTTGTTTTTATTGTAACTGTCAGGTCAAAACATCAGGAAACTGGTGAAGGATGGTTTGATCATCCGCAAACCTGTGAAGATCCACTCCCGTGCCCGAGTCCGCAAGAATGCAGAGGCCCGCCGCAAGGGACGTCACATGGGACACGGCAAGAGGAAAGGTATCATTTTATATACTTGTCTTGGTTCTACCAAATAATATATGTTTTATAGTGTTTTTTTTTCAACTGTTTTTCTGAGCATTTTGCTAAATGTTAGCAGCATCTTCTATGTTAGTGAGCTGTAATTCTTTGTTAGTGAGCTGTAATTCTTTGTTAGTGTGCTTTAATTCTTTGTTAGTGTAATTCTATATGTCATTGATTTTGTAGTTAATCGTTTATCCACACAGGAGGTACTTGTTTTTAATGTCTAGAGTAAAACATTGTTTGGTGGTTTTTTTCTTCTTAGCACTTATGTTGTAGTTTTTTGTGTAGATGCATAGATTTTGTGTGGGGTTTGACAAATTGTATAGTGGAAGATTGTAAGATCAGCAGTTATGAATCACGCGAGTCCTTTATAGTCACATTCATCATTATAGTTGAATGTTATTCTGTCCATACATCATTTTAAGAAATTATTTTTTTTTGTTTGCATGTCCATTATTTTTTTTTTAATTAGGCTAATCATCCATGTGTTAGTACATAATCATATAGATTTCTGTTGTAACAATTCAGTCTTGAAGACAGTGAAATTGAAACCTCAAGTGCATATATCTGATGTTTTGTTTTCTAGGTACTGCCAACGCTCGTATGCCGACAAAAATTCTCTGGATCCGACGCATGAGAGTTCTGCGCAGGTTGTTGAGGAAGTACAGGGAGGCCAAGAAGATTGACAAGCATTTGTAAGTCATGGCATCATGCGTGCTGCTTTCCCCCCATTGTTACTGTGAATCGTGAGTGGTTGATGTGAAATGTATGTTTTTAAGCAAGGATACTTTTGTTGTAACAGATTTTCATCCCGAAAAGACTTGCGTTGTCTGTCAGTTTTGTGTCACCAGTGTCCTGTACTGATTTTGCCATAATTTTACAACTGTCAGAAAATGTGCACACCCTTACCCCACTCTTACTGTTGATGGTCTGAGTGGTATTAAAATGTGCCACATTATACATGGTGTAAATTAGCAGCTTAGCTCCGTGTCTGGTCTAAGCTGTCAGTCTCACCAGGACATGTCATTTGATAGTCCATGGTATCTAGGCACAGAGATACATAATGGGTATTTAATACAGGACAAATTTTAGTTACTACCTCTTTGGCTCTTGGATAAAAGTTCTTAAAAAGTCGTTTAAAAGTCGACCTGAAAAATGGACCTGAAAGGTGCTGCATAAATGTTTTTAATAATACGAAGTAAACAATTTCTACATATTTAGTGACAATTTAACAGACTACCTTAGTTGGGACCAGTTGTCCTATGAAACTGCTTGAGAAAGTTATGCTCGAAAAAGAAATTATAACAGTGCATTAACGTAAAACTTGGACAAAGCAATGTATTTATACCACACATATCTCAGCAAAATTTAGTAGACATCTGTAAACACAGAAAGAGATTATAGTATAAAGGTATGTTTTTAATGCCATGGAGTGCCACAGGGAAGATCATATCTGAATTTTTACACCTTTGTCATAATTGTTCATTCAAATCACAGAATGTGCACACTCTTACCCCACTCTTACTGTTGGTTTGAGTGGTAGTAAAATGTGCCACATCATTCATGGTGTAAATTAGCAGCTTAGCTCCATGTCTGGTCTAAGCTGTCAGTCTCACCAGGACATGTCATTTAGACAGCAGTAGAGTTAATTTGGGCATGTCATTTAGATTTCTGGTATAAATAAAACTGTCCAATTATCTGAGCGTTAGTGGCATGCAATTTTAGACAAGGAAAACCACTGCAGTAATAGTTTTAAACATTTCCTCTGCTACTGTTGAATAAATTTGTGAAGAACATGCACATTGCCATAAATTGTGCAAGATAGTTTCTACACATGTAATGACAGAAACAGTGATGTGATCAGTTGTCTTCGGAAGTGCTTGAAGTCTTCTTCGCTGTGATAAAGCCTACCAAGGACATTACACACTAAAGTAGATTCCAACGATGATAGTCTCTAAGCCTTGCAAATACACATGGAAATGAGTCGCTGGAATGGAATCTGCCAGATGAAGTCATACTTCTCAATGAATAGTAGAGCACCTGGGTTCAGTAACATTAGTCACAGAAGTAAGTAAAATGTAAGAATTAAACAGGCCAATGTGCGCACATAGATCTTTGAAGAATTTGCTAGATTCTGTAACCATGAAGAATGTTACTATTTTATACTCCCCAAGTAATTCAATGAACATTTTTATATCTTGCCTTGATTTTACCCTCTATCACTACATGTGCACACCCTTACCCCACTCTTTCTGTTGATAGTTTGAGTGGTATTAACACGTGCAACAACATAAATGGTGTAAATTAGCAGTCTAGTTCCATGTAGTCTAAGCTGTCAGTCTCACCAGGACACAGGCATCTGTTGACAACATGGTTGAAACTGATTGGCCATGTGAAATAAATGCTTAGGAAAGTAGTACATGGATGCTCAAATTACAATTACAAGATTGGTTTTCATAGAACTGAAATTTGCAGAAGTCAGTTTAAATTACTTTGCATCAAGAATATGTTATTGCCAATCTCTACTACCATATGGATCAGAAACACAGAAGACTAACAATCATTAATAAAATAATTAACTGCCTACACAGAATGGTGGGACGAAAATGGTATAAATCATCAATGTAGATATGACAAATCCCTTCCCTTTGAATCAAGTAGCACCCAGAAGGTTAACCTGGTCTACAAATGCCCGAAGTCAGATGTCGGCCTAAGGGCGCAGTTAAACAGACACAATGCAATTGCATCTGAAAAAACATCCCGGATGAATGCAGAACCAAGAAGTGGGGGAAATAGTGGGTACTGGATAGGGCACACATTGAGAAAGCCGAAGGATAGAACTGGATACTAACCACAAATTAGGGGATTCAAAGCAAATTATATTGGGGAGGACATTGACAGAAAGGACTTGAGCTGGTGTAAGGCTATGGGGAAGGGAGGGCAAAAAATAACAATGTAAGATAAAGCTGATAAAATTACTGCCATTGTTATATTGTTAGTGGTGCTTAGGGCTGTGTTCTTTGTTTGCACAGTAGGATTATTGTTGGCTCAACGGTTGTACATTGTTGATTGATTATATCTCCAGGTACCACGAGCTGTACATGAAGTGCAAAGGTAATGGCTTCAAGAACAAGCGTGTCCTGATGGAGTTCATCCACAAGAGAAAGGCTGAGAAGTCCAGATCCAAAATCCTTAGGTATGTGACATCATTTATCTGTTGTCATGACCGAACTCTTTCAGTATTTGATCTTTCAGCAGAATTGTCCTTCCTGTGTGTAAATTGTAAATTTGTGATACAAGTTAGTCTTGGTACACCAAACTCCAAGTGTTTGTGCCAACAATAGGCATTCACACACACACACAAAACCAGTGACGGGTTGGCCTAGGCAGATGCTAGTGTAGGATGTTTCTTATTCTAGACCAGTGGCTCTCAACCTTTTTTGGCTACATGCGTCCTTTCACCTTATTCTCAGAATGTCATTTCCCTCTTTTCCCCCTTAGCTTTACACTCGGCCATGTATATACCCACCCATCCACAAGCTCCAGCAGATTTCAAGAAAGGGGGATGATTGCGTTTTGTGTGATCCTGAATACAGGTTTCAGTTGCAAATCTTAATAAGGTCTATAACTGCAATGTTGTCTCTTGTATGAATCTGTCTTTTTTTTAGTTCACTCAGCGGTCCATAGAGTTCCATAGTTCCGTTTTGCCCTAGTTATATTATATATTGAGCAGTCTTGGAGTATGTGCTCTGCTGTCTGCGACGCCAATCCACATGTGCACATGGCTGGTTCACCAATCTTGAATTTTGTGTACATGTGGTTGCGTAATCTATTGTCTTGTTCTGAGGCACAGAGTAATGACTTGTTCGGTCTGTCCAAAACGTGGTAGTCATCTTGAGCAGGTTTTGGTGGCTTTCTGCCATATTTGGGATGTTGGGCTGGCCTCTTAGAAGTAAAAGTCATATGGCAGTTACTGTGTAGGGTGTTTTATGTTGACCTCGTACTAGGGTGGATTTTTCATGATTGACATTGGCTCTTGGGTTTGTCCAGACTAAATTTGCTACCAGATATGATGCTATGTGTGATATTAGACACCCAATCTGTTTTGTGCTAGTTGACCTATAAAGATATTGAGTTAGTATCAAATGCTTGTTAGCTTCAAGACATGTTCTTTTGTAAGCATGAAAGATTGTAGTAGACTACTGTTCTGGCATGCTAGACCCCAGTGGGTGTTTTATACTCTTCACCAGTGGTAATACTATCTCAATCACTACATGTGCACATCCTTACCCCACTCTTACTGTTGATTGTATGAGTGGTATTAAAATGTGCCACATCATACATGGTGTAAATTAGCAGCCTAGCTCCATGTCTGTTCTAAGCTGTCAGTCTCACCAGGACATGTCGATTAGGCAGTTTAGATAGATAATGGGCCGGTAGTAATTAACCGTAAAATTGCTAGCCAGATGTTTTCAATAAAGCAGTGCAAAATAAACATAATTTCTACATATTTAGTGACAGTTTAAGACTTACCTCGTGAGTTGTGATAAATTCATTGAACTCTGAAACTGCTTAGTAAAGTTTTCACGACTTTAAAACAAAAACACATAAGTGCATAATGTAGGAGTTGGCAGAGCAGTGTACAAAGTGTTTGTAAAGTCTCTCAACACTTTGTATGTAGAACAATTTTGAAAAATTAAGTACATCATCAAGTAATGTGCTAAACAGTTCATTAAATTAGTTACAGTTGTCGCTGCTATGGTCTAACGCTGTTTTTTTTGGGGGGAAGCTGGAAAGTACCATTGAAGTATTATAACAAATTTCTAACCGCAATGCGATGAGACTGTTTATCAGGAAATCTTGCCATAAATCTGTCTGTGTGTATCGACCACCATTTTGAAACACTTGTTCAGCAGACAGCCATTCGGTGTATATTGCTTCAAGGTAGACCGTGGAGCACATTTATTATGATGCCATGTACATTTTTCACATAACGTGTAGTGACATTACAACACCCTGTATTTATACCACACAAAATCAAAAAAGTTCTGTACAACACAGAAAAAGATAATTATAGCTTACAACTACTTTTGACATATGATGGAGTGCCGTGGAACATATTTGTCCTCAGTGTTTACACCAGCTCACCATAATTGTACATCTCAATCACTACATGTGCACACCCTTACCCCACTCTTACTGTTGATGGTCTGAGTGGTATTAAAATGTGCCACATCATACATGGTGTAAATTAGCAGCCTAGCTCCATGTCTGGTCTAAGCTGTCAGTCTCACCAGTACATAGACTTGAAATTAGGTCACCACTTGCCTTCCACAAATGCTTCAGATTATTCAGTGCCCATTATATGAAAATGTGATCTGAACCGTGGTGACCCGAATGAATTCCTACAAGTGTTGTTAAGCAAGCAGATTAATCACTATGCATATAGTTGGCTGGGTGCTGTGTTAATGCAGTGGCTTGTTGTTGGTGGTCTGCACTCGGATCATAGGACTGATTTAAATGGGTATCAGTAAATTTCTTGTGAAATAATGTGAGGTATTAACCATGTCACCTGAATATTAGATGTATAAATTTCCATGCACCTCAAAGTTTTTGTTTAACTTTTTACTGAAACTACACATTTGATTTGTCATTTACAGTGACCAGGCTGAGGCTCGTAGACAGAAGGTTAAGGAGGCTCGTCGCAGACGTGAGGAGCGCATTGCATTGAAGAGAGAAGAGCTGTTGAAGAACATTGAAGAACCCAAGAAATAGCTGATACATTAAAGTGTTATCTATAATACCTGTGTCCTATTTACTTGTAATTTGGCATTAGCTGTGTGGTGTTTAACTGTTGTCTGGGTCGATTCGTTTGTTGTGAAACATGTATAACAAGGGATAAATGTAGCAGTTGCTTTCCCCTTGTGTAAAATAATTTTATAATAAACAGAAACATGCAGTTATTTTCTGGTTACGTGATAACGAAAAAAATGTCCTCTGGTTGGGTTGCGAATTGCAAAAGGATCAGCACGTATTTCCAAGGCACCCATAATATAGAAGTCATAAGACTGGTCAAAATTTTTTCTGAACTTTAAAAAAGTGCCCACAAAGTTACTTGTCAACCATAATTCACAGTGAAGTAAAAATGATGTAGGTTGATTGCAGCAGTGCAGAAGTTAATCTAATGGTTCTATAGCACTACACCGGACAGCAAAACTTACAAATATTTGGATTGCAGTTAGGACTTGAATGTTACAGAACAATTTTCATAATATGAAACAAACCTTCTACCCCTATACAATTTACTTACAAATGACATGTGCCATGCCGATATACGTGGGCGGTCATAGGCCGTGGATCAGCTGTCTACATCTAATTTCTCTAGTTCTTTTGTGTGTAGGACTTGCTCCTTCTTTTTTTCTGTCTATCCATGGTATTTGCATTCTTCTTCTATAGCCATCAGAGAAATTGTCATAATAAACACATTTGCTTGGGATGAATATGATGGAAGGCATCCAGCAATCAATTAAGACGGCAAAAATCACTGGGAATGAGAGCACTGCTGCAACGGACCTGCTCCAGAATGCAGTGTATTCTCTCTTTCATTTAGTAGCATGTCCTTTACAGAACCTCGCTCCCAAAACCATCCATAAAACTTCTAGGTCACAAGCAAGATGTCCCGCACCCGATAACACCCGTCTGAAGATCATCTGCCACATACTGCACCCATCTCTTTGGTTTTCCTCTTCTCTCAGGCATTATTATTCTCCAAACTTACATGAAGCCGGTCTCTCTGGCTGTGGGGTTGCAACACTTTCTCTCTGTAATACCGTTTATCACGCAGGGTCTCGTAGCGGAGCGAGAGCTGAGGCGGTTCGACCCCCGCTCGTGACTTGCGGGATACTGAGCCGGCCGCTCAGAATGCAATGGCAAACTACTGAGCGTAATCTTGCCAAGAGATCAACATACAGCTGAAAGATGCTGCTGTTGACAGCTAAGTCCTGTAAAGGATATGCTAAAAAAAAAACTTACATGACAAGTAACCAAAATATTTCAATTATCTTTGTTTTATCCTTTTTTAGCCAACCTTCAATACTTTTTCATGGCCACCATAATCGTTAGCTCTGGTTTGCTGCGATGTGAATATTCTTTTAATCTCTTTTCCTGTATCTTAATCCAAACTTGGCAGGATGTGTTGACAGTTTTCTACACTATCTTAGGGCTACTCCTTCTGTCACTAGTAACAGGTACCTCTGAAATTAGTGGGTTCTCCTGCTGGTGAAGGACACGTGATAGGGACAGCTAATCCACGTGCACAATTTTGTCCAGTGCCCTAATACCAGACGGCGCTTGAGCTACAAAAGTATGCATGATGTGCACATATTTGTGAACACTACTGGCAACTTGTCGTGAGCTTAGCGTGTTGTTACACTGTACTTCAACAAAGGGCGCAATAACTACAACCCTTGGTGGAAAGCGACGACTCTTCTACTTCTTTCGTTCGCTTGAAATATGTCTATAACTGCAATGCTGTCTCTTGTATGAATTGAGCTGTCGTTTTCAGTTCACACAGCGATCCATAGAGTTCCACTGTCGTCTCTCTAGGCCAGGTTTGCCTAGATATGTTATATTTTGGGCAGTCTTGGAGTATGTGCTCTGCTGTCTGCGACGCCAATCCACATGTGCACATGGCTGTTTCACCATCTTGAATTGTGTATACATGTGGTTGCGTAATCTATTGTGCCCTGTTCTTAGGCGCAGAATAGTGACTTGTTCTGGTCTGTCCATAACGTGGTAGTCATCTTGAGCAAGTTTTGTTGGCTTTCTGACTGATTTGATCATTCTTTTCTTTTGGTGGTATGTAACGGGCACATCAAGCTGTTCTTCTTTGGCTCCTTCCTTAGCCAATTGATCAGCTCTGTCGTTTCCGGGTACTCCGCAGTGGGGTGGTATTCACTGTATGGTGACCTTATGCTGACTGCTACGTTCAGAAAGTCAGGAGCGCCTCGAGTACTGATTTTGCATCTGTCAATAGCACCACAGGTTGTGTACCATTGCTGGTATTTAGTAATTTCTCTGTTGCTATCTTGATTGCCTCAATTTCAGCATCGTAGTTATGGCAGTACTTTCCTGTCGGTACTCTAGCTGTGTCCCTAGTATTATTTGGGTATTCTATGTACACAAAGTAAAACATGATGAGCTGATTAAAATGTTGGAAGATATCAACATTGATGGGAAAGATTTAAGAATAATAAAGAATATATACTGGAACCAAGTAGCAGCAATTAAAATGGGAAATAAAGAGGGTAGTTACGAACAGATAAAGCTAGGGGTGTGTCTTGTCACCAGATCTCTTCTCCCTGTATAGTGAAGTAATAATGAGAGAGATCAAAGAAAAGCCAGGAATACTAATCGGAGGATATAATATAAACAATATACGCTATGCAGATGACACAGTATTGGTAGCGGATAATGCAACAGACCTACAACAATTGTTGGACAGTGTAGTAACAGAGTGCACAGAAAGGACTGTCCTTGAATATCAAGAAAACAGTAACAATGGTGATATCAAAGAAAATGGGGACGCCAAAATGTGACATAGAAATAGAAGGGGAAATTCTCAACCAAGTGGATAATTTTAAATACCTAGGGGCACTTATAACATCAGATGGAAGATGTACAAAAGAGATTAAGAGCAGAATAGGGCAGGCAAAGACGGCATTTCAGAAAATGAAGAGTATCTTATGCAATAAGTCGCTATCAATGAATGTAAGAAAGAGAGTACTAAAATGCTATATAGGACCAGTTTTGCTATATGGCAGCGAATCTTGGAATGTAAATGAACAAATTAGGAAGAACTTAGAAGCAACAGAGATGTGGTTTTTAAGACGAATGTTGCGAATTCCTTGGACTGCCAGAGTAACTAACAACGATTGCCTGAAAGAGGCTAATGAAACTAGAACACTATATACAACAATAAGAAAGAGACAAACATCTTTCTTTGGTCATGTGATGAGAAGAGAGGCATTGGAGAACATCGTGACAACTGGAAAGATCGAGGGGAAGAGAGGTAGAGGCAGACCAAGAGAAATGATGCTGGATGGACTGAGATGGAGGAATATCATCAGCAGAGTTGATCCAGAACACCAAAGACCGAGATCTGTGGAGAGCCATGAACGCCTACGCCAGCCGGCACGGCACTTGATGATGATGATGTACACTCCCGCTCCTCCATATCGAACAGCATTTTGTGCTGACCCATCTGTGTAGACTCGGATCCAGAGGTCCTGTGGGTATTCTTCATCAAGGAAGCTGAGAGTGGCTGTTCTGCGCTGCACACTGTTCTGTTCTTCCTTGTCAAATATTCCTCTCACTGTTGTCAGGATTTGTAATGATAGTCTATGCTAATCTTTCCATGGAGTTCGCTCTGGAATAGTTGTTAGGGGGATACCAACTGTGGGCAGATCGGTGGTTTCTCTGCAGTCTTTTGGCCTGGTGGATAAAACTTCTTTTCAACCGCCCCATAGCTAGGTTTTCAAATCTGTTCTTCATAGGGTGGCCTGGCAAGCTGAGGAACTTTTCTGCGTTTTCGTATCTCACTCATAGTAGTGTTTGTGTCCTTCCCATCTTCTCCAGTTCCACTTCCAGTTTTTCCTGTTCCAGTTCACTACTCCGGTAGGGTTTATATTGTTTTCGGGCTCCTCTAGGTACTGTTTCTCGCGCTGCCTATAGTATGCATTCAACTACTTTATTTACTCATGCCGGTACGATTCATTGCCCAGTCTGCTTTCTTGTAGTTCCACCTCGAGAGGGTGCTGCTTTCACTTACAAGCTCATTTTCTACAGTTAGAGAAAGTAACGATGAAGTTATCTCTCTCCATAGCACAAAGCCTGGTCTGAAGTTAGAGACCATGTGTTGCATGTGCAGTACGATCTGCCTAGTTTACTCCATTTGTAAAGTTACATCAAGACAAGCTAAGAAATGTGTTCACACAGAGAGATTTTTTTCGGACGTGATTGCGTTGTGCCTGTTTGCAGCAGAGCTGCGCCTTGCGCCGTTAGGCCGACTTCTGCGGGCATTTGTTGACCGGGTTAACCTTCCTGAAACAAATTTAATATTTAGGTTGCATATCGTAACCAGGTTACGGCATGTGCCCTCCCAGTTGCACTCCTCTGCCCGAAACACAATATTTGTGAACAAGGAACATTTGCTAGAAATGGGTATGTCTTTACAGATAAGTTTCCAGTACAATGCAGAACTAAGAGTAGCACTTGGCTAGTCTAGAGTCAGTAAAGGACACTACACGGCATAGTGCAAAGGTATGAGGTCCGTGTGGCCGGCAATCATTTTCCGGTTTAGTGTTCGGTGGACTGCTAAACCGTTCGATGGATGTTTTTTTTAGTTTTGGGCCCGTAGGGCCCTCACTGTCGTCGACAGTGAGGGTACGGGCCCAAAAACTTAAAAACATCCATCGATCGGTCTAGCAGTCCACCGAACACTAAACCGGAAAATGATTGCCGGACCGATGCAAATGAGGCTCGAAGAGATTCTTCTTTGTTTGCGGTGAATTAAAATTGAAGTACCCTCGTGTGGGACGTAGAGGTGTTTCCAAGGCACCAGGGCCGGGTTATATACTGGCCAAGACCTATTGACGCGTCCTTGTCAAGCGTCCTGGGCAACAGGTCCCTTCGGGGTCCTGGCTAAAGTCAGTAGGATCGCCGATTCCTCCGAAGTCGGAGAGTGTCTGCCTGTACGGCGAGGAACCACCAGTCTGCACACCAATAAGCTAGACATGGGACAACGGATACTCACGCAAAACTCAGGTCCTGTATGACATCACACTGATGTTGGACAACAGGATGCCTTCATCCGACATACAGGACTTCGCGTTGGAGCTGAAGCCAACGAACACAAGCAAGCAAGCAAGTAGGATCGCCGATTCTTCCGAAGTCGGAGAGTGCCTGCCCGTACGGCGAGGAACCACCAGTCTGCACACCAATAAGCCAGACATGAGACAACGGATACTCACGCAAACCTCAGGTCCTGTATGACATCACACTGATGTTGGACAACAGGATGCCTTCATCCGACATACAGGACTTCGCGTTGGAGCTCAAGCCAACGAACACAAGCAAGCAAGCACTCGTGTGATATGTTTCACACCATTACCAAATATTTATTATTTATATACCAATTTATTTCCTCGTGTCCAAGGGAGGCTAGATAACTGGCGGGCGTATAGTCACTTTCCTATCACGACTCCCTCCTTCACTAGATTAAAAAAAAAAAATATGTGGATTGTGACATCTAGCACTGACAGGCTCTCAGAATGACAAATTGCATATCCTTTTCATGACGTCGCAGTCATTTTACGACTGACTTGCTGACGAGTTTACGTCCAGTAAGTTGCCTTTGATGTTTAAACGGCCGGTACTCATACCATTGAAAACCATCACAAGGCAGTCTGCTGCCAAATCCCGCGCAACCGTGTTTCGAACGTGGATTACGTGCGATTTAAAACAACAGGTTCTGTAAGACATTTCAATGATGACTATTACACAAAGTATTTTTTTTTCTTTCATTTTCTGGGTCTTTTTCTATTTCTCGCTCGCTTTGAACACACATGCTCTAGTACAGTGGTTCTCAACCTTTTTTTGGCCCGTGCCCCCTTCACCATATTTTTAGAACGTCATCCCCCCCCCCCCCATTCTATCAAAAATTTGGCCCGTGACCCCCTTCACCGTATTTTCAGAACGTCACCCCCCCCCCTTTATATTTCCTATCTAAAAATCCCCCACCCCTACACAGTATACGTAAAAATGGAAGGTAAATTTAATAGCATATACTAAAACAAGTCTAGACATCCACATAAAACATGATTTGTGGGTCTACTTACTTCATAAAATGAATTTTAGAAGGATGAGACATACATAACTGTAAAGTATGAAGGGAAAAGCAATATCAAGTAATCGGTTCTTGTATTAACGCGATCTTGAAATGGTCTTCATCACCCCCCCCCCCCCCCCCCCCCGGAAACCCTAAAATTCCCCCCTAGCGGGGAATTCCCCACCGGTTGAGAACCACTGTCCTAGAATGAGCATGACCACACAATAATTATTATTTTTCAATAAATTAAGAAATTTTTTTTTTAACTCTCCAGTTATATGTAAACACGGACACAGATGTCAAACATGCATCAAAAACTTGTTTTCTCTGTTATTAGCGCATGTAATCAAATCGTTATAGCTGTTGTTCGCAATTTTCGAGCAATAGTTTCGTCTTTATCACATTCCAGGAGCGCATGGGGTATCCATTATTATATGTTTGGCTTGATCTGTCAAAGTAATTAATAACGAATGCCTGAAAGAGGATAATGAAACTAGAACATTATATAAAGCAATAAGAAAGAGGCAAAAACATTTTTTTTTGGGGGGGGGGGGGTGTCATGTGATGAGAAGAGAGGCATTGGAGAACATCGTGACAACTGGGAAGATTAAGGGGAAAAGAGGCAGAGACCGACGAAGAGAAATTATGCTGGATGGATTGTGACGGTGGCATGGAGGAATATCAACGGTAGAGTTGATTCAGAAAACCAAGGACTGAGATCCGTGGGGAGTCATAAACGACTACGCCAGTCGGCATGGCACTTGATGATGATGGCTTGATGAACCCTATGCTATCAATCTCAAATTTGGACTTTATCCAAATCACACTTTCGCAAAATCAACACCTGCGAAATGAGATGCCTGAGGAGAGCTGCCAACTTAACAATCCGAGACCAAGTAAGAAATGCTATTATTATCATACAGACAGTGGAGTCAACACCTTGTGCCACATTTATTGAAAGACAGAAGATCAAGTGGTTTGGCCATGTCGTTAGAATGCAACACCATCAACTACCCATCACCGGCCTTACATCAAAGGTCATCTGCGTCGAGACCAAGAGGACGTCCAATAGGAAAATGGATTGACGACATCAAAGACATTGTACAGTTACACGGAATGACTCTATCCAGTGCCGCCCAATCGGGCGCTGGAGTGCAAATTAATCCTCCCCCCGCCCCCATGACGCTTGACGGCAGAAGTGGAAGATGATGATGATGATGATGCGCTGTGACCTTCTGCGCACGGGACAATATTACTTCCGCCGTGTAAACAACACCATGGTTGCTGGCAGTTGAAAGAGCGTTTGGGAATGTCCTAAGTGCAATGATGTGGGTTATTAGCTCAACTCAACAGCATGAGAAGTGAGAAGTAAATTCACAAACTTCGACAGCAGAAGCAGGTTCCAGTCTGTGCTGTATTTCTGTGAGTGCCTATGAATGCATGTGAATTTAAATATTGAGCACAAAACCCACGGCACTACTGACAACCTATGCCTGGCAACGGCAACGCTGATGATCGTATTCTCAGTAATTCTGGTATGAATCTAAGTTAGCCTAAGGCATATCCACATCAATGTGGACGTAGATATGCCTTAGGTTCATACCAGAATACGATCAGCGTTGCCATTAGTGGGTTATGCTCAATATTTAAATCTCAAATCCCGAAACAACCAAAAAAAGCAAGTGAATTTATTTTCGGTAATGCCATTGACCATTTGAATTTTTTGTCATTTGAGAGTATCTCTGAGTTCTTTCTTGTACTAGCTTAGGAAGTAATTAGGTGGGGAACATGTTTATGTTTAATGTTGGACTAAAGCACACTTTCAGTTTTGTAACTTGAATATTGTACTCATTCATTCATTCAGTAGCATGTCCTTTGCAGAACCTCGCTCCCATAACAACCTTCCGGAAAACCTCTCCAACATAAGCAAGATGTCCCATGTCCGATACACCCATCTGGAGATCATCCGCTACATCCTGCACCCATCTTCTCTTTGGCCTTCCTCTTCCTCTTCCCAGGCAAATACCACTCCATTATTGTTCTCTCCAAACTTTCGTGATGTTTCAAGTGACCAAAATATATCAATTTTCTTTGTTTTATCGTCTTTAAGCCAACCTTCAGTATTCAGCTCTTGAAGTATGGATGCATTTGTTCTTTTCTTTACACAAGATATTCTTGGAACTCGTCTATAACATTCATATTCAAAGGCATTTATGCGCTGTTCAGCGTGTTTAGTAAGCATCCAGGTCTCACAGACATATGTTAGCAATGGGAAAGATGCATGCTCTTAAAAATCTAATTTTCAAATAGGCATATGGTTTTAACATCTTCACAGAAAATTGTTTTCCAGCCACAGATCAAGCAAGTTCAGCGATGAAACTTTCCAAATATATGTAAAATTGTATGCAGAATTTGAAAATCCATCTAAAATTAATGCCTTTCTATAAACAGGGCCAGATAAAAATTAATTACCGTAAGAATGCCAAATAATTTGAATTTAATGCCATGATAATTTCAACCAATCGCTATGCACAGAATATTAGACGGACCTTTTCTGCTGAAACCAAGATGGCATTTGTTATTGTCACGTGATATTTGAATGAATGAATGACATCGTAAGCATGAATGGTCTTTACATAGCCATTTTTGGGACACAATGGATAATTGCGGGGTGGTGCTGTATATCATTTCCAGTTTCAGTTCGGATCAAGGCACGATCGAAGCCCTTATTTAGTGATTATTATTATATCCTACAACAATCACTTTAATGCTTGTATTCTACACAGGCGTCAATTAAGGCATGTTTGCAGTCCACGAATAATTGGTTTAGACTTTCTCCATGTTTCTGATACATACAGGAGTAAAGATTTAACGAGTTAACAAAATTTAGCACTATGGAAGCTCCTTTTATATGCTTATTTTAATATCACTATATGTTTCCCTATCTTTGTCTTAATTGGTACATACATATATCTATGATTCCACTTCTGGAAGTGAGGTTTCACTAAGGGAACTCAGAGAGAACTAGACAATTTTTTTTTTACTTCTCTTATCTATTATTATACACTAAAAAAAATCAGGTTATCATTTGCTGATTATTCTTATTATCTTTAATTTTCACCTAGGAATTTAAATCTTGTTGTTGTGACATCACATCAAGTGTTTTTAGGTAGTTTCATGGCACTTCCCTAATTTTTGAGGAAAATAATTGAATGGGAAAAAAAATAAAAATAAGTTGGATAGAACTGACAAAAAGAAATCCAATGAATTCATTCAAGACACTTAAAAGTCAATTATAATGGATACATTATTATTATTTGGTTGTGAGTGAATTGTATCCTATAGCTGCACAATTGACAAAGAAATGCTACTGCCAGTTGGTCGACTTTTGTCAAAAGAATGTGGGAATCCATGGACATAGACCTAGATAGGAAGGAAGCCTTTTGTGGCAGGGGTCAAATATCAAATGTCTCTGGCCTGGTATATTTTATGATACTTAGAGACTTGCCACATTGGATTTTATCACAATCTTTTCTTTTTCACTTTATCTCCAATTTGGTATGGGCTATCAATCAATTCAGTCCCAAGCCATTCTATCTTTAGCTATCTCATGCAGCTGCCCATGTCCTCCTGATATTATTAATTTCTGTCTCTAACTCTCTTCTCCTTGTGTTTTTAAATCTTCCTTTATTTCATTTGCTCTGTCAATTCTGAACAAAGGCTTTTCATGTGATACAATTCCCAGATGTTCTCAGAGTATGTCATATGCAGTATAGTATCTTTTATTTCTTCTTGATACACTTGTATTTGTTTAGTTTTCTCCAGGATTTCCACATTGGTGATTCTGCCATACAATTTTAGTCCACCTATTTTGCCCAGTTAACAATTTAATGAATGTAGTTTATTAATGATTATGTATGTCATTCTCCATGTTTGTCATCCATACAGTAGTACTGTTTTAATTGAACAATCTCTTGTTTAATGTTTTTGACTTCCACAAATGTCCAGTTGGTATGAAAGTCCTTTTGCATTTTTATTTTAATATCTTTATATGTTGACCCATCTGTGTCTATATGGCCACCTACATAGGTGTATAATTCTGCCTCTTGAAGTGAACTTTCACCAAGGGAGATCAGGTTATCATTTGCTTGATTTATTCTCATTATCTTTGTCTTTCTCTATGAATTTTTAGATTTCTTCTTCTCTATTTGTGTTCATCCGGAGTGTTTTTTCAGATGTGATTGCGGTGTGTCTGGTTAGGCACCCTTGGGTCGAAACCCTTAGGCCAACACATCTGACTTTTATCGTGCATTTTTGGCCAGGTTAGCATTCCTGGGAGACTCTCACTTTTGTGGTACTGTCCACCTCCCAGCTGGTAAAGTTGGAACAGACTGCACGGTTATCCCTCAAATGAAGGCAGGGACAATCCATAGCATTTTCCGCAAACCTGGGTGGCTTCCATAATTGCAGAGCCAGCACATATTGCTCTGAGACTGGGCTCACCCGAGGGGTTGCCTTGTCCTGCTCATGGCTGCTTTAGTTCCTCACTTCCATGTGTTGGGCATCTCGCTTGCCACCAATCGCTAAATCACATACCAGGAACGGTCAGTCTGCAGGCGACATCCACTAGGTAAGCTTTAGCTTCGGACTACGCAACGGATTCGCTGGGCTCACCAGAGGGGTTGCCTCGTCCTGCTCATGGCTGCTTTAGTTCCTCACTTCCATGTGTTGGGCATCTCGCTTGCCACCAGTCGCTAAATCACATACCAGGAACGGTCAGTCTGCAGGCGACATCCACTAGGTAAGCTTTAGCTTCGGACTACGCAATGGATTCGCTAGCCGTGCGTTCCATTTCGTGTTATTGAGACATTTTTCCACCTTGTCTTTCCACCTTTGTCTACACTCTCTATGAGTTAGATACGGACAGTTTTCGTAGCCTTTCATTCGACTGGGGCACTTCTTCAACCTTTTTGTACTCGCTCACGAGGTAGGCTACATGTGCTGCCGGCTCAGCACCTTACCTCCGTACAGCAGTGAGCGAGAAACGGGCGGCCCTCTCATCCAGGGATCCCTCATATTCCCCAGCTGAGAGCCTTCAGACAGGTATCTGAACTGGGCATGTAGCGTGCTCAGTACCTCACCTCCGTATTTCGGTAGGTGAGTTTTCGGCCCGGCTCACTCATCCAAAGGTAGTAGCTTAGAGGCGTTCAGCTACATCTCTCAGATGGTGGCCTTTGTGTAAGTGTCTGGACCAAGTTTGTGGCTTCGTGCGCTTGAGTTTAAAATCTGACTGCTATCCTCAGTCTACCTGCAGAGCAGCAGGTTGTGTCTCTCTTAGTCTGGTCCCTATCCCAAGAGCTGTCCAATATGTAGTTTATATCCATTGTCACAGCGTTTGGGGTCGGTGGGACACTCAAGCACCCCCACCGCGGCAAGGTGGAGACACATCGGGGGAGAATTTTTAGATTTAATTGTTGTGACCTCTTATCCAGTGTGGTTAGCTAAATCTTGCATCTCATTTCAATGTCCCCTCTGCCGTGTGTCCACCGTGACGAGGTAGAGAGGCTTGCGTGTTCCAATGACCCCAAGAGCTATGCCAACTGTAGCACAGCTACTGGAAGGGTCACCCATGTCGGACAGGTCAAGGGAGAGGGACCAGACGAAGAGACACACAAACCTGTTGCCTTGTAGGTAGACTGGGGACAGTCAAATGCTAGGGAAAACACCCCGAATAAATGCTTGTCGAAATCTGATGTACTGAGCCACAGGCTTGACAAAGCAGTGCAACGTAACTTAATTCATGATGTCACAAATTAAAATTAATCGTTATGGTGCTAATCCTGTGAAGTCCCATCAGGCGGTGATAGTGCCGGGCCCCCTGCCTCGAGGGGGTCCACCCATGACTACTGGTGGTCACCTTTCCCTGTGCTGTGGAGTCAAGGCACAGAGGAGTAGGTTAAGAGCTATTGACCAAACACCCCGGACACTCAACATACTACAGTGGAATGCCGAAGGAGTTTATAACAAGAAAGTCTCCCTAACACAGACTCCGCACAGGACATAACAGGCTGAAACACCACTTGTTCAATAAACTAAAGATAGGAGATACCGATGAATGCAATCGTGGAACTGGTAAAATGACAGCTAAACATTTGCTGCAGGAGTGTCCAATATATGCAGAACAGAGAAAGATATTTTGGCCCACACCTGCTTCATTTGAGGACAAGCTCTATGGAGATATCAACAAGCTCAAGTTGACTGCAGCTTACTTTAACTACATTCAGGTTGACATTTAAAGGTGCATGAAGATGTATTTAGACTGCCACACTTCATACCACAGGTATGTCAGTTACAAAAGCGTCCTAGAGGCATGAAATGGAATATTGCTTGGATAGCAGATCCATTACATGGAAAGTCTGAACCAAAAGCTCACTGTGTGGGTTTCATAAAAGGTGGAAAAAGTGTCCTAGTGGCACGAAATGGAATATTGCTAGGATAGCAAATCCATTACCTGGAAAGTCCGAATCGAAAGCTCACTGTGTGGATGTCATCTGCAGACTGCATCCTTCTGGTTTCCGGAAGAACAGCCTATGGTGAACAGAAGGCCCAATATACGGAAGTGAGGCTAAGCAGCCATGTGCAGGACGTGACGATTCCTTGGGTGAGCCCAGTACCAGAGCACTGTGTGTCGGCTCTGCAAGTATGGAAGCCTCTTTGGATGGCGGGGAATGCCCATGGTCTGCCCCTGCCTTCCCTTGAGGGCTGACCAGGATGTCTTTGGCTGTTCTATATGGACCAGCTGGGATGGGGGATAACACCACAACAGTGAGAGTCAAACGTCCTAAGAAACCCCCCGGGAAGGTTAACCCGGTCAACAAATGCCCACAGAAGTCGGATGTGTCTGCCAAACGGCGCAAGAACGCAGCTCTGCTGTAAACAGGCACAACGCAATCACGTCCGAAAAAAACTTTGGAAGAAGAAGAAGATTTCAATGTGTGGGACAAGATGGCAATGTTATCAACAAAGTCCAGATCATCGAACTTCTGTGCACAAGCTGACAGTATTGTGACCAAATGTACCTAATTGTCAAATGTAGGGATGCTCACAAATTTCATGTTAGAAGCCAACAAAGTGAAATTCTTGCTCCTAAACAACAGTTTAGAGGGAACATTGATGACAAGATTCTTTGTATTTCTCTCCAATTGAAGACTCATTATTGGATGTGTGAAAGGGGGGAAAAAGGCACAAAAAAGAATGGCTGCCGCTATAAGAATTGCCTCATCTTTAATGTGTGTATGATGTGTGACACAAGCAATAAGGATTTTCTATAAAGTTGTCATGTATTGTTATGTCATTTTTGCCATCATAAACTAATATCATTATCACTGTGATAGGTTCCCAAACTCGAATTCTTAAACGGGACGTGAGGAATAACATATCAGAAATAATTATGTCTGGAAGTAATCATAAGACATTTTGTATTATTAATCATCTTAAAAAACAATTTCAAATTCATTTATATAGTTTATGTTTGCATACAAATGTAACTTACAAATCCTTTCAGGCTGACTGTAGACATAAGATGGAGAGTAAACTATCATCACGTGTCAAGATAGAACAACCTGATGTCGGTGTAGGTCAAGGTAAGATTAAGTACAATATAGCGAAACAGTTAGTTGAATATTCTTTACAGAAACCACCACATTATCTTCCCAAGACAAGTTTAAAATAGGAACATGGAATGTCAGGACATAGTTGAGATAGGAAAGTTACATAATGAAACAAAAGAAATGAAAATTTAAAAAAAAATTTTTTCGCTCGATTGGAACTCAAGATATGGTCCATACACACTACTTCTTGTAGCACTGGACTTAATTTTGCATGTGGATTAGCTTTTCCTATTATGAGTGACCCTCACCATCAGTCGAACCCACTCCAACTTCTGAGGTACTGGTAATGTACATCCCCAAGTCAAGGATGAGAATTCAACATTTTAGTTCAACGGTCTGGTGTAGGGGTTGAACCCCTTACCTTGGCATCAGCACACTGGATGTTTCTTCTTCTTCTTCGTTCATCCGGAGTTTTTTTTCGGATGTGATTGCGTTGTGCCTGTTTACAGCAGAGCTGCGTTCTTGCGCCGTTAGGCCGACACATCCGACTTCTGCGGGCATTTGTTGACCGGGTTAACCTTCCCGGGGGTTTCTTAGGACGTTTGACTCTCACTGTTGTGGTGTTATCCCCCATCCCAGCTGGTCCATATAGAACAGCCAAAGATCCTGGTCAGCCCTCAAGGGAAGGCAGGGGCAGACCATTGGCATTCCCCGCCATCCAAGGAGGCTTCCATACTTGCAGAGCCGATACATAGCGCTCTGGTACTGGGCTCACCCAAGGAATCGTCACGTCCTGCACATGGCTGCTTAGCCTCACTTCCGTATATTGGGCCTTCCGTTCACCATAGGCTGTTCTTCCGGAAACCAGAAGTATGCAGTCTGCAGATGACATCCACACAGTGAGCTTTCGATTCGGACTTTCCATGTAATGGATTTGCTATCCAAGCAATATTCCATTTCGTGCCACTAGGACACTTTTCCACCTTTTATGAAGTCCACACAGTGGGCTTTTGATTAGGACTTTCCACGTAATGGATTTGCTATCCAAGCAATATTCCATTTCAGTGCCACTAGGACACTTTTCCACCTTTTATGAAGCCCACACAATGGGCTTTGATTCGGACTTTCCACGTAATGGATTTGCTATCCAAGCAATATTCCATTTCATGCCTCTGGGTCTTCATGCACCTTTAAATGTCAACCTGTATGCAGTTAAAGTAAGCTGCGGTCAACTTGAGCTTGTTGATATCTCCATAGAGCTTGTCCTCAAATGAAGCAGGTGTGGGCCAAAATATCTTTCTCTGTTCTGCATACGTTGGGCAATCCTGCAGCAAATGTTTTGCTGTCATATTTTCCAGTTCTACAATTACATTCATCAGTATCTCCTATCTTTAGTTTATTGAACAAGTGGTATTTCAGCCTGTTATGTCCTGTGCGGAGTCTGAAGATTGCTACTTGTTCTCTTCGGTCGAGTTTGTAATATGCATCATCCTTCTGATGGCCTGGATGCTCTGATTCCCATTTGGTTCTATAAGTGCTTTTTATCAACCTCTTTGCCTCATTATAGGTTATGTCTATGTCAGGCTGTGGTAGTCGTCCGCCCTCTTTTGCCAGTCTGTCAGCCTCTTCGTTTCCAGGTATACTGCAATGTGATGGGATCCACTGTATTACAACTTTTTTGGATTTCTGGCATAGACCATGGAGTGCTGCTCTTAGGTCAGTTAGTTCTGTGCTGTTATTGCTCTTCAGTATTGAGACAGCTGACTTTGCATCTGTGAAGATAGCTATTTGCTTCTCTTTATTTTCCTCCATCAGGAGCATTTCTGCTGCAGTTTTCAAAGCCTCTACCTCCGCTTTGAAGTTACTTGAAAATTTTCCAGTTGCCATTGAATGTGTTTTTTTCACTCCATTTTTTAAATTTAGGAGAATTCCTCCTCCTCCATTCTCTATTGAATTTTTGGCTGATCCATCTGTATATGCATGGGTCCAATTCCTGCTTGGGTAATGTTCTTTTATGTAGTTTAGGGTTATTTCTCTTCTTTCGGTTTCATGCTGAGTGTTCTTTTTCTCAATACCAGGAATGTTTTCTATCATCTCAGGCAGTTGCTGCTGTCTCCAAGCTGGGAACTTGTGTGCATTGTGTATGGGCTTGACTGTTGATATGTTAAGTATAGGATCTGCCCTAATCCTTCGTTTTGCAGTTTCTACAAAGTTGCTACGCTTCAGTCTTCCCTTTCCAAAACCATTAAATCTGTTGTACATAGGGTGGTCTGTCAATCTTCTAAATTTTTCTGCTTGTTGCTGGGCTCTGCTATCTCTTCTATCCTGCATTGGTTGTAAACAAGTGATCTTTTCTAGTTCATTAATAGGCGTTGTCTTCAGGCTTCCAGTTATGATTCGCATTCCTTGGTTTTGGACTCTACTTATTTTGTTAAAGTTTGACTTAGCTGCTGTTGCCCAAGCTGCAATGCCATATTCCAGTACTGGCCTCACCCGTCCAGTATATAACTTCTTGAGAACTTTCTCATCTGCTCCCCACGTTGTACCAGCAAGCTTTTTCATGATTGCCATTCTCTGCCTTGCTCTTGTTCGATTTTTCTCAACCTGTGTCTTCCATGTCAGGCGACGATCAAAGGTGACTCCTAGATAGTTTGGATTTTCTTCATGGCGCAATATTTTTCCATTCAATACCAGCTTAGGTTGCTGAGTTTTATTTGAGAGGGAGAACACTGTGCATGTTGTTTTCTCCTCACTTATCTTCACTAGCCATGATTTTGACCAGTCCTCTAGCGCTAATAAGGCTTGCTGTATTCTGCTGTTAGCTGTACTAATATATTCTTCAGATGTCCATATGGCTAGGTCATCTGCAAAGGAGGATGTGTGTACTCTGGCTGGAAAATTTTCTGTGATGTCATTTATATATGCTAGGAATAATGTTGGTGAAAGAACTCCTCCTTGGGGGACACCTTGCTCCAGCAGCATCATTTTGCTTGTTTGTCCTTGTACTTTTGTCCTGGCAGTTCTGTTCTCAAGGTAGTGGCTGATCCATTTATACATTTTTCCACAAACATGCATGTTTTGCAGTTTTACTTTCAGTCCTTCCTTCCATACTTTATCAAATGCTTTTTCTAAATCTATCCAGACTGCTAGTGTGTGCTTTTTCTCTTGGAAGGCATCCTCTATTTCCTGAGCTATATAGGTTATTTGATCTTCAGTGGATCTGTACTTTCTGAATCCTGCTTGGTGTGGTGTTAAGAGTTTGTTTTCTTCCAGATGCCATGTTAGCCTGCCATTGATAATGCGTTCCATTAATTTTCCTACACAGCTAAGTAGACTGATAGGTCGATAGCCATTTGGTTCTTCCAGGTCTTTTCCTTTCTTTGGGACTGGTATTAGTATAGCTTCCTTCCATGCCTGTGGGACTATTCCTCTCTTCCAGCTGTTATTTAGGACTGCTAGTAGTTTCTTCTTTGCCTTGTTGCCTAGTCCTATTAGCATTTCATTTGTGATTCCATCCTTTCCTGGTGATTTCTTCTTTTTTAGGGTATTCATTGCCTGTTCCATTTCTTCCATTGTTAGATTTGCCATCATATATTCTGCTGCTGTCTCTGTATTTCTATGATGTATCTGTTTGTCTTTGATTGCTTTCTTCTGTTCGGTTGTAATATCAATGTGGTTTGCATTTGCATAGTGTTCCATTAGTGCATTTGCAGCCTTTTTTCCTGTAAGCAAGGCATTTCCTTGTTTAATTGTTATTTGTTTGTTTCTAGGTCCTTCATTGTTCATGGCTTTCACTAGTTTCCATAGTTTGTTTCCATCCCTGTCAAAATTCAGGTTTTCTGTTTTTTCCCTCCAACAATCTCTTGTTGTTTGATTTACTGTTCTTTTATATTTTGCTGAGATGGCTTTGAGAGAGATATTCGCTTCAATTGTTTGTTCTCTCTCTGCTGTCTTCCTGGCATCTTCAACTTTGTCCTCCAAACTTTGTAGTTCTTCAGTCCAGTATGGTTTGTAATTTTTCCTCGCTCCTCTAGGAATGGACTCAGTGGCTGCCTGTATTATCGCTCTGTTTAGACTTTCCACCATTTGCTTTATGTTGCCATATCGTGTATTTATGTTTTCACAATATTTGTCTGTTAGTATGGCAAATCTGTCCCAATCTGCTCGTTTGTAATTCCAGCGGGGCAAGGGCTTTTGCTCCTGTGGAACATACTCCATATTCATTACAAGCTTGATTGGTCTGTGGTCACTACCTGCTAATTGGTCCAGCACATGGCGATCGATTTTGTGGAGGATGTCTCCTGTGCAGAAAGCTAAGTCTGGAGTAGAAGTAGTAAGCCATCTTCTGGAGTAGAAGCTCGGTGGTGTCATCCGCTTTGTTGAGTAGATGGAGATTTGAGTCTATTTCCCAGTCCTCCAATTCATCTCCTCTTTTGTCAGTATCTGGGTATCCCCATCTTTCTGAACGGCTATTAAAGTCTCCGACAATAATGCAGTTTGTGTCAGTTATTTTCATGTTTGAGAGTGTAAGGTCCTTATCTGCTGGGCTATACAGATTGTAGATTCTTATTTTCACGTCCTTTATCATTATATCAACACCTATAATTTCTGTTTGGTTGTCAGAGATCACAGATACTTCGCTGCAAGGTATTGTATTTCGTGTAAGTATTAGAACTCCTCCTTTATGTCCTTCGCGGTCGAACGTGTGGCCTGATATCCTCTGACTGAAAATTTGCGATTGGCATTGAGGTGTGTCTCTTGAATGCATGCCACATCTATTCTATCTTTATGAAGACTGCTGTGTCAGGGATTCTTTTCTTGTTATAAACTCCTTCGGCATTCCACTGTAGTATGTTGAGTGTCCTGGTATTTGGTCAATAGCTCTTAACCTACTCCTCTGTGCCTTGACTCCACAGCACAGGGGAAGGTGACCACCAGTAGTCATGGGTGGACCCCCTCGAGGCAGGGGGCCCGGCACTATCACCGCCTGATGGGACTTCACGGGATTAGCACCATAACGATTAATTTTCATCTGTGGACATCATGAAATGATAAAGTTACGTTGCACTTCTTTGTCAAGCTTGTGGCTCAGTACATCCGATTTCGACAAGCACTTTTCAGGATGCTTTCCCTAGCCTTTGACTGTCCCCAGTCTACCTACAAGGCAGCAGGTTTGTGCGTCACTTCGTCTGGTCCCTCTCCCTATACCTGTCCGACATGGGTGACCCTACCAGTAGCTGTGCTACCGTCGGCATAGCTCTTGGGGTCATTGGAACGCCAAGCCCCCCTACCCCTCTCAAGTTGGCCCACGGCAAGGGGACTGTATGTTTAAGAACGCACATTCTTATCCATTTGGCCATGCTGGCCTCAATGAAAAATGTGAAGATTGATATCCTAGTGAGATGAGGTGGAGGAGGTCTGGTAAAATAATACAAACACACAATAATTTGTGTAAGAGGTAAAGAAGTAGGATTAATATTTGAGTTGAGTTAAGAACTAACATCACTGCACTTATGACATTCCAATACGTGCTCCATCCCCTCGTTCATACATCCCCTCATTCATCCATCCCCTCGTTCAACAGCCAACGAAGGGTCATACTACTAATTGTTCCCTCCGCTGTCTGATTTAACGTTTTTATGGTCTTCCCTCTGTTTTGAGATTCTTCCAGAACCCCTGCCGATCCCTCGCAATCTCATTCTTTCCACATACAAGTTCTCAATCTGTTCCCCTGCCTGGTCCCACAGGCGCACAGCCATCTTCCCCTTGTCCATAGGTAGTCTCCCACCAAGAGGTGCATTCCCTGCCAGCATATCAGCCTGTTCATTCCTTCACACCCCCGCATAGTCAGGGCAAAATATCCATACAATTCTCACAATCTATGACCTCTGAAGTGACGAGAGCCATTCCACATGAAAAATTCCTTTCTCCACCTTACTAGGCATATTCTTTGAATCCGTAATGAATACAATTTGGTGCAGTAGTTTCCCCCCTAACCAAAGGAATACCGCTTTTCTGCTTCCAACCCCCATTCTCATGCTGGAGGTCGTTCTCATATGGCCAGACTCTCTTTTTTCCCAAAACTCGGCCATTAGTCTTAGCATAAAACCCCAACCACTACGTCTGTTTTCCCCCCCCA
>JACEFZ010018125.1:0-20454 GCA_014155875.1 Cepaea nemoralis | reverse complement strand
TTAGGAGTTCCATGGTTTTGGTTAAAATTTTTGGGATGAACTAGCCAGTCTGGCACCAACCATCCAGAGCTACCTCTTAGGAGTTCCATGGCTGGTTACAGTGTCTGTTCTTTGCTTTCCTTATGAACCCTGATAACACATGGGCAAGATTTCATAGTGAGAATCGTCAAATGTATTTTATTGTCGTCACACATCATGCAGATAAGAGAGAGAGAGAGTGTGTGTGTGGGTGGGTGGGTAGGGGGGAATCAGGATTCACCATCTCACACTCAGACTGGGGTCTTGGATAGGTCTCTCGTTATTGTCTCAGTTACGCTGTTTGGTCAAGCCATCTAGGTATAAATTTGTCTTCCTAATGCTTTTTTCACAGGCCACTACATTTTTTTTAATGAAATGGTATGGGTGCCGGTCGTTTAGAAAGCAATGGCATACTACTAAACGTAAACTTGCCAAGGAATCACGAACAGCCAGAAAATACTGGGGTTGACTGCTACTTCCTGCAAAGGACATGCAACTAACTGAATGCTTTTTTCACATAAAGTTTGCGAGTTGTTACTAAGTTTTCAAGTTTATTTTGTTTTCATAATGTGCCCAAAAGTGTTTAATGTGTGCATCTAATTTCTATAAGCATGTTGTGGTTTCATTTGTTTATGGAAGCACTGCTGTATTCATATTTTCTTTCCATCAATGGTATTCTTATACATTGTCCTCAGTGTCATATATACTGATTAATATATGGTACTGATTAATATATGGTACAGCAATTTGGGGCAGCCACGGTGAGCATAGTGGCTAGCCCACTTGCTTGGTGGTCATATTTTCAAATTCCCTTTGAGGTTAATTTTTGCTTTAATTTACTTTGGCTGCCAGGTTGGCCCACCCTAAAATGTATCCCTTCTTATTGAGGCCTTCCATACAGCCACATTTAAAAACCAGATTTTGATTTAAGGTGAGCATCCAAAGTAAGTAATGTAAAGGATCCTGCTACATGCTTTGTTGTGTATTGGATATATGGTGCTAGGTCGTTGACATAAGCCTGGGTCACTGACATTGAGGTGAGTGACCGGGCAGGAGGAAGAATGGAGATGAGAGTGGGAGACAGTAAGGTGAGGGACCTGGCTACGAGGAAAACAGCCAGTACTGAGAAATAATGGGAAGGGTGAGTGTGGCCCCAGGGGGATGGGTCGAAAGAGAGTGGTGTGTTGTGTGAAGTCAAGAGACTGAAAAGTCAGTGAGAGAGGAGACTGACTGCGGGGCAGGTCGTTTTCAGAGAGAGCTCCGTGTTGTGTTGTTCTTCTAGTTGGGAAGACAGGCCTGAACCCAGAGTGGGTTCTGTATTGAGTGTAGGCCAAAACCCAGAGTGGGTTCTATAGTTGAGCAGTGGCTCCAACCCAATGTGTGGGTTGTATTGTGTGAGATCCAGCCGAGGATTGTAGCTGGATTACCTGTCTTGTGGATTGAGATTAGAAGCCAGCCGTGAGAAGGCATTGATGTGTGCTGGTTAAATTGTGAGGAGGATATTTATATTCTATGGATTACATTATGTTTCTGGATGTATAAACATGTTCCGTTTGTCCGTCTTATTTCTGTAATAAAGGATTATGTGCGCCAACGGAATCTTGTTTAATGCCTGGTGAATATGCACTGCGGGGGTGAGTTACATTGCAAGACAGATATCTCCATTGACACACCATGAGTATCATTACCTAGACAACGACCATCACACAATAATATCATGAGCATATCATCGTAAGAACTTCGTGATATTATCATCAAGAAGACGTGTGACATTTCTGGGCGCTCGTCACTTAGTAAGGAGTATCTGGAGGCTACGTCCGATCAAGAACATCTGGGGACTGTCCTGGCAAGAACGACGGGGATATATTGAGAAACCCATTGCATTATAGACATTTGTGTCATTCTGAGATATTTGTGGGCTCTTCGCTGAAAGAGAGGAGTTATTATCGGTGTCCTCGTGCCATCAATTTAGACAGTACTGCGTCACGAGATTAACAGCAATTCTTTTGTGTGTGTAAGACGCCACATCGAAGAAGAAAAAAACTGTCAGCGCGCGGGGAAGGTACGCGGCGGAAATCACAAGCTAGCAGACAGTCCAAGTGAAGTCCACTACAGGTGATTTGGAACCAACCATATCGCTAAAGCGAGTGGGGGTGCAGCGGCAGCACAAAAGTCGGTGATAAAGACACGCCATACAGACTAACCGGGAGAGTCCATTACGGTGACAGGTAAATTTGATACCAGGCAGCAGTGCTGAAATTAAAGACGAGTGTTGAATCCAGAGTGGCGAGGGCAGCGTGTGTGTGTGTAGGACGTCACTGTCGGTGATAATGACAGGATTGGGAACCAAAGATAATTGACAGGTGTGTGTGTGTGCTGGAGGCAAGCGCACTGTGTTGTTGCAAGTTGACTGGTCAAGATTATTCGACACAGTAAATAGGACGGGTGGGTACACCAGCGTCCAGGTACTGGGGAAGTACATGTTTGGATAACAGAGAAAAATTGGCAGTCGCTAATTTGACGGACAGTTGACTGAAGGGGATAGTAACGTTACCCCTACCGCAGCCGGGTGGGGCTGTCAAGTTTGTGTGAAAACGGTTGTACGGAGGAATTTTTCACTGAGAGTGATAAAGAGAAATTGAGGTGACATTGTGAGTTGGGGGTGGAAGGAGGAAAGATACTCGGGAATTTCCACGACCTATGGTGGTCAAGCTGACTCATTGTGAATGAACAAAACAAGGCGTTTTGTGTGAAACCAGACTTGATTATTCGTCTTTGTTAAAAGCCCTTTGTGTTCATTACTTTATAATCAGCAAACATTTTGACAACGAATGATGACGTGTCGGCTCCGCGAACATAGTTGCATACAGTTGCCAAAAAGAACTGACTGTACAGAGTGAAAGCGTTGAACATTTATTGCCATTATTTTGATCTTTTCTTTTGGTGAATCTATAACATATATGATACAGCAAAGCGCCATCTCCGCAACGAGAGTAACAACATATCGAAAGAACACTTTGGATAATTATTATTACCGTCAACGTTTCCGACAGTTGGAACTTTTGATCACCACGTGAATTCAGGAACCACTCAACAAACAACAAGTCGCTTTGAAATCCAGCGTCGTAGACATTTCCAGCCGAGGGCGAATAACTATTAAAACGAACAAAAACTTTGGTGACTGAATAAATAAGAACTTTTGGCGACGGATTAGTGGGCACATATTTATCGGCCAACGAGTTGGACAGTCTGTTTGCTGCTCATTGTCTTATAAATATTGTTTTCGGTTGTTAAGCTGTTACTTGTATGTGGTCCAGTGTTTTTCAAGAGTAGGGAATTTTTGTGTTGTTTCTCGAAGGCCGGGAGACAGGGCGAAAAGTTACTTTCTGAGGTGCACCATATATAATGTCTGGGAAGAAAATCGAAAGGTCGGTTTATTTGGTTCTGCAGGGACGGTCCTGAATTATATAACGTGCCAGTTTGTGTTTGACTGTCAAATTTCTGTATAATTTTATGCTATAATTTTTTTTTTCTTCTCTTTCTTCTTTTCGTTATATTTATATATGATATTTGTTGTGTTCGGATATATGTTTTTATTGTGATCTTTCGTCATTTCTGCTGTCTAGTGGTCTTTGTCAGTTTAAATTTATATATTACGCGCACTGTGGATGTCCCTACACAAGCTTGTGGTTTTACTGTGGTTTATTTCTGTGTCATCATCGTCTCCGTGTACTCAGCTTGTGAAGTCTAGCGTTGGATAGTCATCACTTAGTGTTATCATCCATTTGTTTGTATATGTATTTATATGTATGTTTAACAATATTTCCAGGGACTTTATGAACTTTTGGTCATAGATATATAGATATAAGGGAGTATAGGTGATACTTCCCCCCTCACTACCTAGTGCTTATAGAGTGACTGGGTGAGTACAGAGTGATATTTTAGCACTACGAATTGACGTACACAGGGAGTGTGAGTGTACTTAGGGAAGTGACACAAAGACTAACAGCAGAATCGTCACATTTATAGTTGGCTGACAGACAGCAACGTGTCCACAAGTACAAGATGCCTACTTTAATGGAATATATTGAAGCAGGTGAACGAATAGGCCTGAAGGGTAAAGAGTTACAAGAGTATGCCGAAGCAAAAGAGCAACAACAGATTGAAAGAGACCAGAGACAAGCCGAAAGAGAACAGAGACAGGCAGAACTCGAGGCCAACCGTCTACAGGAAGAAAAGTTAGCTGAGAGAGAGACACACATGAGAATGGAAATTGAGAAAGAGAAGATTAAGATGGAAGCGGAAATTGCTATTAAAAAGTTAGAATTTGCATCGAAGGGTCAAAGTGAGGAAAGTAGAAAACCGTCGCAGTCGTCACAGAGATTAAAACTGCCATATTTTACGGACCGGGATTGCCTTGAGGCCTATCTTTCGAGATTGAAGCATCAGTGAAGGTATTAGGCATCCCAGAAAGCGAGTACACAATTAGACTGGGCGAGTATTTAACGGGTAAGGCCCTAGAAACAATGTTTAATTTACCTGTAGAAGAAAGGAACAACTACACTATCTTACGTCAACATTTGCTGACAAAGTTCCAACTAACTGAGCATGGATATAGGACAAAGTTTAGACAGTTAGTGCCAGAGACAAATCAAGATTTCTCAGATTTTGTTAACACAGTAAAGAATACATTTAATAAGTGGATGGAGCTTGCAGAAATAGGGAAAGATTTTAATAAATTAGTAGATCTAATGTTAAGAGACAAGGTGGTATCTGCATGCAATTCTAATTTAGTGGCGTTCTTTGAGGAACGGAAGCCAAAGGACATAGACACAATGTCTCAGTTAGGGCAAAACTACATGACTGCACATCCTAACGTATCTATTGGGAAACTAATGAGTGAGGAAATAGTCTGTGCAGCGTACACTAAACAGGACCAGAATCCAGTCATCAGACCAAGGGCGAAAAGCGTGGATTCGGCACAGAAAGGTGAGCAGCAAGAACTTCAAGACAATGGTTTCCGAGGAAACAATGTTGGTAGAGTAGGACGGTACCCATATAGAAGAGGGAACTTCCAGAGACGTCCAAATTATGCCGGATGTTGGAATTGTGGGAGCTGGAGACACAGGGCAGCAGAGTGTGATGCACAACCATCAGATGGACCAACGAACAACACTAAAAGGGAGATTACTTGTTTCAAATGTGGAAAGAATGGGCATATCAGCCATCAATGTAGGATGAGAGAAACAGAGCACTCAAATGCAGCGCAAGTAATTGAGACGCTGAACAATGAAGATTGTAGTGGGTGCAAACCTCTCTTTGAAAAAGACAGTCAGCCAGTCCTAATATGTGGTCATACAGTGAAAGCAGGATCAGCAGTGCATGAAGGAGGCAGTTTGAAGCTGCATCAGGGATTTGTTAATGATAGACCAGCGTTAACAATTAGGGATTCCGGATGTACGTCTATCGGAGTGAGGAGAAGTTTAATAGATCCCTCGGATTATACAGGGAAAAAGATTAGATGCATAACATTCAACGGCACAGTAGAGTTCTACCCAGTAGCCATAATAACAGTAAAAACACCATATATCACTGGAAGAGTGACAGCGTGTGTTCTGGACTCACCAGTGGCTGATTTGATCATAGGAAATGTTATAGGAGTTAAAGATTGTACAGAAGAGGAAGTAGTTTATTGGGACCGAAAATATAGTGTAAGCAGTAACGAGGTAGTTACCACAAGAGAACCTAAATTAGAGAGTATAGCTGAGGTAGAAGAGGCACTTGAAGTAGACACAGGAACTCAGGACAAGGATAGTACAGCTGAGCAGATGAGAATGGATCCCAAATATAGTGCTAGTGACTCCCAAAGACAAGATACTACTCTGAACAAATGTTCCCAAGGGTGTAGGAGAGTAGAACATAGGCAGTCAAAGAAAGGTAGAGGGTGCTTCGAGAGGAAGAACAATGTTCTCACTCGCAGGTTTTCAGATAGCAGAACTGCACGTGGGCAAGGAGCAGTACCTGTAGCACAGAGAGACCGATATACTAGAACAGCTCAGGATAGTGCATGTGCAGGGCACATAGGCAAAAGGCGTATGCAGCAGAAAGCAAGGTGCCAGGTATATGGGCCAAGATTGAATAAAGAGCTCAGACTAAACAGAGACTCAAGTGTAACGGTGCAATATGCAGATAGGAAAGTTGAGTCAGGTCAAAAGAGTTTTCGCGACATTACTGACCCAGGGCTAGGGATAGCAAACAGATGTTGTAATTGTAGAGGTACCATGAGTCATGGGTACATGAAAGGTAGACACAGCATCGACAGGAATCAGAGGTGGGTTAATGCAAGAACAGAACCACCTGATATAGGGTCGGTACACAAATAGTATTGTGGGGTCGTGAAGTAGTAAGAGACCTGTGGGTACATAAGTATAATGCTTTTCTATGATGTATTATTATTATGATGTGATGTATTAGTTCATGCATTGATACACAAGATAGATGGTTGTATTTATGTGTGATGAATATAGGAGTGTACTATGAGCATTTGATGTATTATGTAGTGTTGTAGCTGGAGTAAGGTGCAGCCATACTTAGGGCTACCCAGGCTATATGTCTGGGTCACATGTTTAGTAAGTTTTAGTCTCCCAATATTTGAAAACGAAGTTTTCTTTTAAGAGGGGGGTGATGACATAAGCCTGGGTCACTGACATTGAGGTGAGTGACCGGGCAGGAGGAAGAATGGAGATGAGAGTGGGAGACAGTAAGGCTGAGGGACCTGGCTACGAGGAAAACAGCCAGTACTGAGAAATAATGGGAAGGGTGAGTGTGGCCCCAGGGGGATGGGTCGAAAGAGAGTGGTGTGTTGTGTGAAGTCAAGAGACTGAAAAGTCAGTGAGAGAGGAGACTGACTGCGGGGCAGGTCGTTTTCAGAGAGAGCTCCGTGTTGTGTTGTTCTTCTAGTTGGGAAGACAGGCCTGAACCCAGAGTGGGTTCTGTATTGAGTGTAGGCCAAAACCCAGAGTGGGTTCTATAGTTGAGCAGTGGCTCCAACCCAATGTGTGGGTTGTATTGTGTGAGATCCAGCCGAGGATTGTAGCTGGATTACCTGTCTTGTGGATGGAGATTAGAAGCCAGCCGTGAGAAGGCATTGATGTGTGCTGGTTAAATTGTGAGGAGGATATTTATATTCTATGGATTACATTATGTTTCTGGATGTATAAACATGTTCCGTTTGTCCGTCTTATTTCTGTAATAAAGGATTATGTGCGCCAACGGAATCTTGTTTAATGCCTGGTGAATATGCACTGCGGGGGTGAGTTACATTGCAAGACAGATATCTCCATTGACACACCATGAGTATCGTTACCTAGACAACGACCATCACACAATAATATCATGAGCATATCATCGTAAGAACTTTGTGATATTATCATCAAGAAAATGTGTGACAGTCGTATTTTTCTACATCAATTGGTGCTTGAGGGTTGATGTGGTTAATATCAAGCTGGCTTCTTTTACTTTCCAGGGAATTTACTGGTACCCATTTTAGGCTGAAGCCGAGGTCAGTTTAAAAACATTCCACCATGGTGGGGTTTTGAACACATGCCCACTGGGCCAGCAGGCGAATGTGCTAGCCACTACTATGGCTGTCATATCATGCCAGGAGTTACTGATATATGCATCACCAGTTGCTCCATACTAAATGAGTTAATATGAAATTAACAGGGTTACAGTTACTGAGTTACTTCACTTTAAATTACCTAAGGAAAATGAATATATTGACTGAACATAATCTGCAATAGATTATATATTTTAGTATAAGATGCAAAAATGTAGAGCTGCATACAATCTGCAGACTTGTCTTCTTACAGCTCATGTGGCTAGTAATCTACAGACCTCGCTGCCTGATGTCTACCTTTCAACAGATGGTGGATACAACTTCAGACTGGTATGAACACGTATTTATTTTCTTGGTGTTCTTTTACTGTTCTTGTACTTGTTATACCTTTGTGTGATCTTGGGCTAGCTTGTAAAGTTACTCAATCTGAAAATTGGCATGACAATTTTTTAACATGTTGCTCCATCATAAGTCTAGCTTAGTGACTGTCCATAAACTTATTTTGCGGAAATTAATGTGGCAGTTTCCTCTTGATTTCACACCCCGCAAGAGATTTATATGCTATAATTGACAAGGCTGAGGAACCAGTGACCATATCTTCAGCTGAGAACCATCTTTGAGAAATGCCAAAAGTAGATCTTCATACTTGCTTCATAGACTACAGAAATTTATTGAGTTTTTCTGTGTTGTTATACCTGATAAAGATTATTGGTAATTCATTGGATATGTTCCTCAGTGATATACCTAATGGAGATAATTGCTAGGTCATTAAAGTGTTCTTTATGCTGTTATTAAAAAAATGATGATTATTTGGTAATTCATGGAAAGGTGGCCTCTGATTTTGGTAAATGTTATTAAATAACCCAGAGTGAGCAACGGGAGCACAGTGTCCATCACCTCGTCTGTCAGCCCAGTGGTCACTTGTTGGTACCCTTATCAGGGTTGGGTCAGTCCTGCCTTATATGGATACTGGACTTCTGGGAAGTGAAGGTCAGCATGATATTGACCACAACACCTTTTTGGTGCTGATTGGTCTATTCAATATGGGGCTAGCACAATATACCAAGAACACCTCCGAGAGTGGAAAAGGAGCCTTTACTATTTAAAAAAAAAAAAAAAATAAGCCAGAGTTGTTTTCTGTATACATTCATGTTTGTTATCAAAATTGAATGTTACAATCTCCTCAGAATGACATGAATGTTTCTCACTCCTTAATTGGCCCGCTCCATGGCTTAGAGGCAGTGAACACGTTTCACAATTCCATGATATACGGAGTCGAGGGTTTTAAATCAGCTGCAGACAATTTGGAAGCAGACTGCCTGGTGTTGATGTTGATGGTATGCGCGTTGGTCATTCAGAAAGCAATGGCAAACTACTGAATGCAAAAGTTGCCTAGTATATTGTAAACAACCAAAAAAGGCTGGAGTTAATTGCGACATCCTGTAAAGATCATCTAGCTAGCTTTTTGTCTTTTCTGTAAATGACGTCCCCAGTTTGAGTTCACAACGGTGCAGTTACTTGCACTTTTTTGGTCAGGTCTTTCCTTTTTTTTTAACACAAATCTGAACAGAATTAAACCACAACTTGTTCCTTAACCATTTACAGGGCAGACGTTCATCTGTTTTGTAGCCTTGAACGGCAAGAAGAAATTTGAGGTTCGGTAAAATTTTGGGTTACGTTAGTAAAATCATCACATAAAAGGTGTTAGTCAACCGATTTTACTTAAATAAAAAACAAAATGAAGTAAAAAGCATGCCGAGTATTTTACTGACGTGAATGTTCCTGGTAATCCACACATGAACAAAAATATTTACAAAATACAACATATTGTTTGTGATTGTCAGTCATTTATATGGCAATTTACAAACACATTCTCAGAATCAGAATCACTTTCTTTAAAGTCCCACTCAGATTGTTAACGCAAAGTAACGCTGATCACTGATATCTAGCTCTGATTCAATCAAATTCGTGCACTTAAATGTTACTTAAATTGAACCCAGCGAAATCTCCACTATCACTTGAAGAATCGTCAAAATCCATTTTGAAAAACTAAGCGTAAAAACCCCAAAAACTATTTTTAAAAATCCATTCAAATTCATAGTACACACTTGCAAATGGCAGCCATGTTGTCAAGCTATCGGTAGACAATCGGAAATCTGTAACAGTACTGATGGAGCAGAGACAAGTCCTCGCTGTATTTCATATGTTTATTCAATCGAATACATCGTAGAATATTAAACAGCTTGCAATGACATTCTGGACTGATGTTATCAAAAATAGGTGTTGCTAATCTAAGGTACAGATGGTAACTGCCTAATCTCTACCCCCCGCGTCACGGCTTGAGCGTCCCTAGTTACATCCTAATGGGATGCTCAGCCGTGCCCTTGCACTAGTCTTTTTTCCCCTTTGCACACCACTCCTTAACTCTTTAATTCCTTAACAGAGATGGTGTTCTGTTACATTCCTCTCTATCCTCAACAAGACTTTTCCCGAAAAGTCTTACTCCAAATTCTATGACTTTCTAAAACACTTAAGTAAAAGCTTTCACAAAATTACTTCTTCCTCAAACCAGTAGCAATCCGCTTACAGGTATTTTATACTGAACAATTTAATGCTGTCTCAACTAAAATCTAAATCAGAACTCTTATTTAATACACTTCTCTCTATCTCCCTATCATCCCACAATTTATCTTATAAGCATCCACGTAATTATATTTTTCAAAAGCTATGCGCTTTATATAAAAAATATTGATCTAAATTATGATTAACAAAAATTGAAGATTTTCAACTTATCATACTCTCAGTAACTACACAGGATAGACAGGAAAGTAGTTGGTGCGCACCGAGAGAAAGTAGTAACAAGTAGTCACGATTATCCCATTTATCCTCTCATGCACTCTCAAAACTTTACAACGTAAAGTTTTCAAAAACCTAAATCATATAATCCGCCAATCTTCAATTATCTTCATTTTTTGTTAATACGAAATGTTCTTGTCAAAAGTTATATTGATCTAAAACTCCCCTTCCACTGTCAGTATTATATATCAGCCAGCAATAATTGCCCTTTTTCCCTCTCTGTTTATCACATATTAGTATCTATTCTTTACTTATAATATACCTCCGCAAGCTCCCAAAAATTATGATTTATGCTGTTACCACAGCGTCCCTTCATAACTATTACTCACGTTTGTTTACTCTGACCACACAACAAGTGTCAGTAAGTTAAACCACTCTTCTCCCTTAATATAACATGGCATCCAATCCATGTATTTTCAATTACCGTATTACAGCTACCGTATTTCATCAATTACAAATTTCCTCTTTAAAGCAAAAAAAAATTTTCATCCTGCTATCTGCAGAATATTCTATCAATCTATTTGCAAGTCAAACCATTGATTATCTCCTTCATAATATTCCATCTCTTACAAAACTAACTCATAACGACACCACTGTATTTGAAATATGAAGGAAACAATTACTGTTAACCACAGCTGAAATTGCTCCATTTACTAACTAGTGTGGCTATTTCAGCGTACAACAACTCATCTATCTACTAAGGGAAATTGTAACTCGGCACACTTGTTTTCTAATCTAGTTGTTTCCCTTGTATTTAATTTGTATCCACTACTAACTCTACTTTCATAAGGACATTCTCATCATACGCAGAACAATATTTATTCCCCCAACAAAAGTCAATAATCAAAAATGACCATACTTTTTCTGGAAGTCGACCATCACCTCTCCTCCAGCAAGTATAAGCGCAAACCAAGCCATTTATTATCTCACATCATTCTACCAATTAGTGTCAGTCTTACTTCTAATTGCACAGTCGCCGTCTCAAGCTCTACATTCTTCCGTAACATTAGTCTCTCATTCATAATGTTTACTAACACCTGACGTAAGAACCGCTACATTCTCCCGTATTATTAATTCCTCAAGCTCTTAATAAGCCTCCCATTCTAACATGCTTCTAACGATTCACATGTTTCTTCGCATAACACTTTCTCAGAATTACTCACTTCTGCCTCTCTCAGCTTACTCCTCAATTTTCGTTATTATCTTCACCAATCACCATTAACTTGCAAACTCTTCTCTTCACAATTTAACTCAGACAAGCAATTTTTTTACATATTCGCACGACACTCGTATTTTATGCTTCTCATATGCATTTCGTCATTATTCTCGTATCACGACAACCCGACGTACATATACTGTTACTTCCAAGAAAACAATTTAGACACCCATTCGACATTCTACTAATTACTCAACGCACCCTAAGCATATCGATCACTTTTTCTTCCAGCGCGCGTATGTATTTTATTCTTCCACAGACAGTGACACAATCTCTCTTCACATCAGAGTCTAAGACATACCAACCAGCCTGTATATCCATGCGCTGCTACCAATCATCACCCGACATCGTTCTATCCATGTATTCCAACCAGATGGCGTTTCGAAACTTCACTTTTCACTTCATTCTCTAATCAGCACGACGAACACAAGTTTGTCTACACATTTACACACGCAAAGACAACGCATAACTAAACACATCACTCTGACACTCAACTGCTCACTCACTTCTCCTCAACCTCTCATCCTACACTATTAACGCGTCAGATTCTCTCACCTCTACCAATGCTACTATATCTGCTTCTGCTTCTCAAACCAACCAGCGAAACTTAAATTCTATCTCAGACATCACGTCATATCATATTTATACTCCAGTTACTCTTATAAAAGCTCTGAGTCAAGCCATCTCAAACAACACGTCAGTCTAGTACAAGCATTCATAATTAGTTTATCTCTCTCCATGCAAATTCTGTGCTGAGTCTAGCCTACCTCAATCACCCCAGTTATACATCACTCAACTTGATCAACCCACTCCATCCGGCCATTCCGGACAAGGGACATTTCAATTTCCACATTGTCTATTCTCTCTGCACCACAACCAAACACCAGATATTCTTTATAGCGTATCCACGTAGAATATTCCAGCACTCACCAGCTTTAAAATTATCTATTACTTGCTGTGACTCTCTATCCAAAATAACACTATTGCCTGCACCATATATTGTGATGCTACCCCAAAAAAATTCATCTGCCTATTTTAGACAGAACATATGTATATGCTCAAACCGCAATTCATCTCGTAAGCCAAAACAATGCCATACGCTATTTCTCACCCTCGGAATTCTAAAAGCTATAGAGCGTATCCAACCCAAATATTTCATTGTCTCTTACTGCTGTGTGTCTCTCTTCAACTACCTCATCTTCAGTATCCACAACCGTTAGACTGTCATTAAAGTTCTCAGGTCTTAAGGTCATATATTCTCTGATTTTTCTTATGTCATCTTCCGTAGTTGAGTATATTTCTGCTATCTGTCTATTACTATTCTTTTTCTTAAGTGCTTTCTTTCTGTTCCCTTTATTTGTTACTCCTGTCTTTACTGCGTCGGTCTGCTCACTGTTTTCTGTATAAGTCACATACCTCTTATACCTTCCCATCTCGTCTTCAGAAGATTCACTGATGATAGTTCTCTCATCAGGCTTATTATAGTTGACTGCAGACATGGCGATAATATCCCTATGGTTGTCACTAAAACGTCTAACCTTCTTCTTATCTACACCTCTATCCCTCACGCTCCGGTTCGGGACAACTACAATGTCTTTACCTGAGGAAACTGACATATCAGTCGTACCCCTATTGACTATCAGACTATTTATATTCCTCTCCCTAGTACTTTTCCTCAGCTGTCTTTTGACATCCTTGGTTTTCGTCTGTCTGTCTTCCATAAATTTAACGGTGTCTCTCTTTTCTACTTTCACCCGCGGTGATTCTGTAACTTCTTCTACCGTCTTGATAGTCTGTATCTCCTTTTCTATTTTCTTAATTGGCTGTACCTGAGTTGTTCTACCCACAGTATCAATTTGTGTCTGCGTACTTTCATTGATCATTTCACTTGCCTGCGTCTGTGTCTCTCGGTCCATTTTCTTTACTAATACCGTCATCTTCTTTTTCTGTCTCTCAGTCACATTCGCAACCACCTTAGGAGCAGTTGAATTTCTATTTATATGTTCTATCCTGTCCTTTGACCCTGACTTAAGATACTGTCTCCGTCTTTGTTCAAACCACTCGTCACGTCTTTTTCTAGCAGTCATACTATTGGATGGCCAATTCCATTGTTTCCTGGAAAGGTTTCTATATCTTTGTTCATTATAACTGCTTCTGGACTTAGTCCTATCTGGTTCAACATAACTGTCTCTATATACCACGTTATGTTGTCTTCTGTTTTCATTAGATACTGTCTGTCTCCTATTATTCTTTACTATTCCATTGCACTCTACCTTAAATCTATAAGCCTCTTGTCCAGTCGTTCTTCCCCGTAACGTTTCCACAAAATTCTCTACTTCACTAACTGCCACTTTTAACTCTCCCAACCATGCACTCACGCGTCTTAATTCTGTATGTAGGTAGTTCATACTTATTTCTCTGTAATTTATCTCAAGCCAAAACGATATGCCTGTTTCTTCTTCTATATATTTCTTGGTATCTATAATGGAACCTCGCCTTGCTGTTTCAAAATTGTGTCCAACTTGGATATGGCTCTACCTACTCCACCAAGCACCTGTCCTAAGGAAAGGTCCTGGGGTTCTATTGCAAATTTATACAAAAGAATTCAATCTAATAATAATATGTTAATATAATAATATGTTACTTAAACTTATCAGGTCCTATAATCTTCTAATATTACAATATTAAATTTATACTTTACAAGTGTTGGCTGTCAACGATTAGGGTCCCTGCCTGTAGTTAGACACTCGTCGAAAACTGCATATTAATGGTTCTCAGGTTTCACTCTTGTATGCTGAGAGGCACGGTTAAATGTATCTGGCACCCAAGGACTCGAATAAGGCGGGCTTCACAACCGCATAAAGATATTGAAACTGATTCAGCAAAGCGGGCTTCACAACCGCATAAAGATATTGAAACTGATTCAGCAAAGCGGGCTTCACAACCGCATACAGATATTTAAGGTTGATCTGTTCCACTGCCAGTTAAGGTCAGCATTTTGGAAACTTCTTCACTGACAATTCGCCCCTGGTCGGGTTCTTGACTGCCGCCTTGGATGGCCCTTGATAGAAACCTCACTGAGAGCTCGCATCGATAATGTGTACTTGATGAACGCAGAGCTAACGATCAACTTGACAATATGGGCTTCAGCTTTGATTATATTAGGCCGCGCTGGAATGAGAATGCGAACGGCAATCTGATTAAGCAGCCTCTTGACGCAGTTGAACAGGGCAAGATCAGAAACCTACAAACAGCTACCCCCTGGACGGGCTTTTGGCTGCTGCAGTCTTACATTCAAGGTTGTATCAACAAAAGTATCCATCTTCCATGTGTGTTCAACAGATGTTTCAAAACGTGCCACAATCGATGCTTCAGTTAATCACCGCAACAAATGAAGTTGTTTGACGAGCGTTTCAAAATATGCCGTGGCTAGTACTTCGGTAGATCCAGACAATTCGTATCCTGGTCAAGCGGCAACAATTCTGCTCCTGTAACAGTACTGATGCTATAGAGCAGAGACAAAGTCCTCGCTGTATTTCATATGTTTATTCAATCGAATACATCGTAGAATATTAAACAGCTTGCAATGACATTCTGGACTGATGTTATCAAAAATAGGTGTTGCTAGTCTAAGGTACAGATGGTAACTGCACTAATCTCTACCCCCGCGTCACGGCTTGAGCGTCCCTAGTTACATCCTAATGGGATGCTCAGCCGTGCCCTTGCACTAGTCTTTTTTCCCCTTTGCACACCACTCCTTAACTCTTTAATTCCTTAACAGAGATGGTGTTCTGTTACAAATCTCAGAAAGCCATGAGATTGCGATTTTACAATGCTAGTAATAGCTCGGACGCATTCAGACGGTTTGCCTGTTCCGAGTTAAAGACATATACGGACGATTTGCTCAGTAAAGGGTTAATTTTCTGCAAATTATATGGGTAGGAAATGGTCAGCCCCATCTCATTGTCCTGAGACCTAATAGAGTGGAGACCTAACACTTAACAACCCCATGGCACCATCTGCCATAGGATTAACTGTAAACGTTATTTTAGAACGTGGCAGTTTCCTTCTATGGATCTGTGATGTAATAACTCCATCACATTTTGTAGGCCTGGAGCAAGGAGGAAGAAGCAGCCAGTCTTTCCCTTGCTGTGACAACGAGGCCAGGTGTGGAACCTGCATGCGACAGTGCTCATAACATTACCATTGGAGGTCATTGTTAACTTCGTTAGCTCACCTGTCAGATTAACTTGGCTAGCTCACCTGTCAGATTAACTGTACTTTGTACTGATTCATTATTTAAATGCTTAATACGTACACAGGTGTTTGAGGGGGCCCCCATGCCTATGAGATTGCAGACAGTGGGGGTTTGTTGGTGGCTGTGCCGTTAGACACCGAGTACCCAAATGTTGTCAAGTTCTCAACAGATGAAGGTCACTGCTGGCATACGTACAAGTTCACATCAGAGGAGATCAAGTAAGATCTGCTTCCTGGACAGAATGACACCAGCTTCCTAGCTGCAGTTTTGTTAGCTCTCTCTCTCTCTCTCTCTCTCTCTCTCTCTCCTCTCTCTCTCTCTCCTCTCTCTCTCTCTCTCTCTCCTCTCTCTCTCTCTCTCTCTCTCTCTCTCTCTCTCTCTCTCTCAATGTCTCTCTGTTTTTCTCTTTCTCTCTCTCCCCTCTCTCTCTCCCCCTTCCTTTCCCTCCCTGCCTCATCCTGCATGTCCATATACATCTGTTCATCAGTATCATCAAGTCCCTTGCTGACTGTCATGATCTCAGTTCTCCACATCTTGTGATATCTGGAAACCTGTATCAGTTTGTGTGCTGACACTTCTCAGTGCAATGACAAAAGACTGTCAAGAATTGTCTCTACCTCTCTTGTCCTAAATCTGTCTAGCTGCCACAACATATGCCAATATTTCTCTTCTCATAATCTGACCAAAAATGATGATTGATCTTTCAGATGTTTCTTATAAGTTGTCTTTGTGCCTTAGCCTCTTTGAAAACATTTACATTTTTACATTACTTATTTTGGCGGTACAATATATTCTTCTGTAAAACCACATTCATGAGGTCTAAAGGGACTTTTATTTTGTTTATTTACTAATTGTCCAGGATTCATAGCCATGTGTTGAAACTGGTTGTATGTAACATTCAAGAATTTTGTTTCTCACCTTCTGTAACATGAATTTATTGCATAAGTTCTTCAGTTTATAAAATGCAATTTTTGCTTGCTTATTACATTTGTTATGCATCTTCCACGTGATGTTGTTCGTATGCCTAGATACTTGAATCTCTGAACTTGTCCCAAATTGCTACCATTGACTTTAATTGTACATCCAACATTTGTTTGGTTTCTTAAATCAGAAAACCAAGAGTAGCAGCAGATGCAGAACTTTGTGACACAAACAAGTAACATGTGTAAATCAAAATCAAGGCTATAGAGCCCATTTGAAAATAAGACATTACACTTCAGACACAAAAATTACAAACTTACCAAAACAGTATTGATTGAAATTCACAATTGAAGAGACGGATATAGAGCGTGAGGAAGAATAAAACAGTCCAGAAAAGAAACCAACAGAAAGAATCCTGTTCTAGCCTCTGCTTATCAAGGCACACAAAGATAGTTGACATTATTATTGTCTTTGTTGCTATATCTCTTATAAGTCTCTGTCTATATACTGCGCAAGTTGGAAATAATTAATACCATATTTTGAAAGTTGTTAATTGTACCTACGGCAATATTATTATAAGACGCACAGTCTACAACAGCAGATAGTAGAGTATCCTTGGCTATTTTGTCCTGTAGCTTACTGGCTGTTTAGAATCTGTTTATTCGTTCTATCTGTTTAGCAACATATGTTCTGGAAAAGTGGGAAAACACAAGAAGGTACATTTTTCTTCTGCCCTGATCCCCCATTGGAGCATAGTACCTCAATCAACCGATGGCAAGCCATCCTATCTTTTGCTATCTCCTGCTGCTCCCTCTATGTCCCCTCCCAATTTTATTCAGCTCTGTAATTCTCTTCCATGTGTTTTTAGGTCTCCCAACTATTTCGTTTCACTTGTGGGTTCCAGGTTGTCCTCAGGTTTTCTCATTCTGTATCCTATCCGGTGCCAGCAACTTTTTCCTTGCCTCTTGGTTCACTGGGATTCCTTTAGTTCTCTGGGAACTCCCAGAATTACTTTCCCAGAAAAACTGAGAATGAAAAGAGAGTTGATGAAAGAAATAAAACAGAAGCAAATGAATTATTTTGGCCATGTTAAAAGACGTAATACTCTTATAAAAACTATACTGGAGGGCAAGGTTGAGGGTAAGCGGGCAAGAGGCAGACGATACAAGTTGGAAGATAACATCAAGAGATGGGCGATTATCAATCTGACAGAATGTACAGTCAGGGTGAGAGACAGACAATGTTGGAGATCCATTGCAGCCAGCCTTCATTGTGGAGATGGCACCTGATTGATTGATGAGCTCTACTATGGTGAATCTGTCATACCAATTTATTCCCACTATTCTGCACAGGCACCAGTTAGTGAAAAGAAGATGCATACAGTTATATAAAGTTGCCTATATAAGTCAGTCAGCATTTGTGTGGGGTTGTGATTGTATTATTTTGGTTGTCAGATACATTTGTAAGTTATTGTGGTGTTATATTTGTCATCTGTTTCCTAACCCCAGGTTGGTGGTGTTTCTTTTCCTGATCCACACCCACCATTATCTGTTTAGAGAGCCTAACCATGTATCCCAAGGCCAGATGATTTGCCTTGGTTGTGTCATATGTGTTTGTTTAAAGTATTCATGATGGCTATTCATCACTTTGTTTTCTTCTAGTTTTTTTTATAGTTTTTGGTTGTATGCTGTCATCAAGTAGTTGATCAGGTTTCATTCTCAGGAGATATCCAACCTATTTATTTGTTGTATTATATTGCCTATCATATTTCTGATGTCATCGTGTCACATTCTGTCTCTTCTGGAGATATCAGCAGCATTTCATCTTGCATGTGACAAGATGTCTCTGCTGGGATATTGATAGTGACCAAGCCTGACATTGATAGCAGAGTGTTGGAAGAAAAATACTGTTTATCATTCGTCACTTAATTTCCATTGTAATCTTTGGATGTTTGAGTAAGCATGACAGACAGCTGACAAATCATTTTGTTTGTAATTTTGGAACCTCTGTGTGTTCTCCTTTGTTGAAATGTTTGCTGGAAAAGACTGGTCAAAACATTTTATTTTCTATGTTCCTTTACTAATCTCTCTAGTATCATTTTGCATGAATGTGTTTTCAGTCACAAGAAGGTTTAAAAGAAAGTAATTTTTGTCTCTAAACAGATTCACTGGCCTGTTAACAGAGCCTGGAGGCAAGTCCATGACCTTTGGCATCTGGGGTTATCAGAGAGACACCAAAAAGTGGACTGTCAATGTTATTGACTTTAACACCATTGTGACCAGAGAGTGTAAGTAGCGGTGACCTTTTTATAATATGAGCGATTGAAGTGACACGCATGTCAGACCATTCATTCATTGGCACCTTGCCGTCTTGACAGACGATAGTTTGTTAATTGTGCTTCAAAAAGGCATAATAACTACAACCCATGGCGGTGGTGAATGTGATTGATTAGACCAATTTGTGCTGTAGGTGTTTGTCCACAGTGGATACATAAGAGCACATAGTCATTTTCACCAGGCACCATCTTACATCTCACACGCTCAGTGTGTGACTGTCTGCAATCATTTTCTCCTTTGTCTTTATTTCATTTCTGATATTTGCCCTCCATTCAACACATTCGGTGGCGACTTGCTCCCAATGTGCATTATCAATGCCCGTATCAATCATGTCCCATTTACACACATCCTTGTATCGTAATAGATGCAGACCCCAGATCTTTTACCCATCTGTAATTCTCCAACAAAGATATCCTTTGGTATTCTACCATCATCCATCCTCCATCAGACCACAAATATGACATTGAATTGACAAAAGGGAGCTGACACTGCCAAGCTAATAGAAAGCATTTAAAAGACAAGAGGGGCGGCTCCATTGCACCTGGTATTTATCCCTTACAGTCTCAGTCTCTTTCCATAGAGCGGCCTGCCGAAAGCGTTGTGCAAAGCACAAACTCATATCTCCAGCGACAACCCCCAGAATCAGAGAACATTCAACTAGTGAACTGAACGACGTGGCCTGGAAACAAACCCACAACATTTGGAGCGCAAGGCAGCTGGCATAACCACTTCACCACGAAGACTCCTTTGCCAAGTTAATAAAATTATTTGCATGTCAGACCGAAAATATGACATTGTATTGAAAAAGTTAAAAGGGAAGTTGACTGCTGCCAAGCTAATTACAGTTGGGTGGATGTCCTCTGCAGGATGCAACAACCAACCATAGCATTTGCTGATGCTTGGGTAACACTTGAGTCTAAATAAACACAAAATGTGTTATCTAGGAAGCTAGACGCAAGGGAACACACACAGTGATACAGAAATGTTTCAGCCAAAGTCTTTATCAATGAACTAGGAAATAAACAAACAAAAAAAAAACAGACACACGCAAAAACAACAATACTTAAATGTGGATCTTAATATTACCTTCTTCAGGTAAGAATTCTTGTATTGTATCTGGTTTTTATTTTGTTTTCTAGTGATTGAGTTAATGTCGATATGTTTGATCTATCTCTAGGCAAAGAAGATGACTACATCCAATGGATTCCACATACTAGCCTCAACAAGAGCC
>JACEFZ010018124.1:0-22161 GCA_014155875.1 Cepaea nemoralis | reverse complement strand
TTACCTGAGTTTAAGCTGAGAAGAGATCATGGATGCACGCACAGATTTCTTAGAGTCCGCTAGAGGATGGGGCATAAGGCTCGGCTTAGTAGGAGAGAAGCTAGAACTATTTATTAGAGATGAAATGGATTGGTGGGACAAAGAAGATGAGCAGATGATGAAAAGACTTGCAGAATTAGAAGCAGATATGCGTCACAAAGCTGAAGAAGATGAGATTAAGAAGAAGCAAATTGAAATACTGAACGTGGAGGAATCTACCAGCTCGACTGAGGAAAAGCCAATCACTCAAGCCGAAACTCTGATAGAAAGCAGGGAAGCTGACCGTCACAAAGAAGAGGCATGCATTCCTTCGCAAATCCCCATGGCTCAGAAAAACAAAAACTAGCGCACAGAAAGGCAGATGCTTCCCTCAATTCCGAAAAATAAACAGAATAGGAATAAATGTACCAAGAGTACAATAAACAGTCACAAACGTGATAAATGTTTACAGCGCAATAAAAGCGGATTAGCTGGCTTGGCAACCCAGCAATCTCAGGAGCTTCCTATGACTTCCCAAAGGAGAAAAATCCAGGAGGAGGAGGACCTGAGGAAAACTATTAAAGAGATCGAAGGCGAGACCTTACCCGACTCTTTTATTCCCTTCAGTTCAGAGGAACTAGGAGTGGAAATGAATTCAACTGAGACTGGAATTGATGTAAAACAGGATTCCAGTGTTTCTTTCTGTGTGGCCACACAAGATGAAATAATTATCAGTATGAATTACTTATCTCAGGTGGGAGATGGCATTGAAAATGACACCCCACAACATTCACTTCTATTGGATTTGGCACAAGAAAACCAGACCAGGGAGAGAATACCTCAATTGGACTTGGCACAAGAGAGCCCGGCCATGGAGGAAAAACAAGACACGGAGGAGAATTCTTACGATGTCAGTATCTTGGAGTCTTTCGAAAAGGAAACTCAAGATACACAAAGCATTCATGTAGGTTATACCACGGACTCTGATTCAGGGACGATAAACATGTCTGCTAACAACAAAGAAGAAAATACTTCTTTGGACAGGATGAAGGTAATACCTATCATCAACACAGCTGAAGCTAACAGGGGATCACAGTTGATGGACTCTGCAGCGGAACAAGCCAGGAGCGGTTGGTATACTCAACACTCAGGACCTTGTTTACCTTTCACTTCAACCCATGTTGGATGTGGAGAACAGCTGTTTATGTATACTTCTACAAGGAGTGATACAAAGTCACAGTTCTTGGGGAACAACATGATTTCCCAAAGCTGGACAACTTCTACTAGCCTTATACTTTCAAACACAGATTCAAAATGGAACTCTGTTGGAGAGGAACTCACCTGGATAAAGAATTACCAAGGGAAGACAACTCTTAAATCAGGAGGGAGTAAACGGACGCCCTACCAAGAAAGAGGCAAGTATGAGTTGAATGCACATCATAAAATTATGGTGTTTAGCAAATTTCCTGCCAAAAGGAGGAGATTAAAGGATTTTATTATGATCTTTGGCCGACGGAGGAAAAGAAAATGGAGCAACATTACTGCGACCAATTCTTTTAAGAAAACACTGATGGCACTTCCTCTGCTTATAGGACAAGGGCCAGAAATTGAGTGGACAATAACAGTCTCTCTGCGGGGCAGGAGAATCGTGTTATACTATTTGCAATTTCCCGGCTGGGAAAAAGTAAAACCTCCAGATGACAGGACATTACCGAGCAATAGCCCGGAAATTCGACACAACACCAGGAGCAAAGATTTGCAAGATTTATCCTGGGATGATGGACATGTGATATTTCTTTTGACTCATAGAACCCACTGCCACAAGGAATATTGGGAACCCAGACTTGGAGGTAATTCTGGAATGGAGAGCACTTAGATACATTCTTGAATGCTGCCGAGGCTCTGTTATAGGCTTCATTAATAAACCTACTTAAATTGGGAAGCTATGTGACGGGACAGCCCCGGCAGCATCCGAATGACACAAGTTTGAAAGGAATTAAAGAGCCCACAAGAATTATTCTATCATTCTCTAAGTAAAAGAATAATTGTCCACCAGAAAATAATCTAGTCCCCAACCAAGGAATAAGGAAAAACTAACAGAGATTGAAAACAAGAGAAAATTACATTTTGACCACGCAAGCCCCATCATTTCTGTAATGCTAGGTCTGAGAAAGCTTTGATGTCCAGATCAAACGTAACACCCAGACACCACGGCACCAGTCGGCGGGCGCTATCAAAGGTTGAAAACTCACTGTTTTCAGTTGATACATCGCGGAGCCAGTCAGTTGAGATTGACGTGTTAGTTTAGAATCCTGCGGTCGGAATAGGGACTGATACCTAACACCTTACGGTTAACATGACCTAACGTGTAAACCAGCCACGGCAGAATGGGAGATAAGAGGGTCAGCCAGACCCGTCTGAAATGTGTGATCCAAAGACGGCAATTAGGACCAGATGCTTAACACCTCACTGCAATACGCAGCAAAGTAGGAACACAGGGCTGACACATTTTGCCAGCAACCCAGGAAGGCGGGTGTTAACAGCAGATTGGAAGGTAATGACGCAACTGCATTGCCGCCAAAGCATGTTTCATTGTTTCAGGCGTGGGGGGCATCGGTCAATTTGATTGACATATGAAACTACCGTCCACAGGAAAGGAGGAGGGGTGAAAAGAATTTGGCACTTAATCCATCTAGGTAAATCGTCCTACATGAAAAATAGGTGGAGTTAATTAATAGGGGATATATTAATTAGCCAACGTGGAAACTAGCCAGGGATGAAGAGAATAAAACTACATGCATGGCCAGCAAGACTTCAGACACATTCACAATAGCGTACCAGGGAAGCCGGAATTTTAATTTCTGGTGAGAGATTACCCTCTCGTTTTGTTACTTCGATACAACGTCGTATGACAGGATTTCCTAGCTATAACCCAGGTAATACCATTATTCTGAGTTTGTCTGCTAGTCTGAAGGCCTTATAGTTTCTTGTTTCTGTTTATTCTCCCAAACTTTACACTCGTGGATTTTCTTTGTACTTAATGTTCCAGTTTCTAGATTTACTATTACACTGTGAACTTTATCTTCTTCTTTCATTCACCACTTGGTTGTCTGATTTGTTGTATGTGATAATTTGGAGAAATCCATTATCCAAGCTACATGAGCGTGTGGCTTATTCATGTACAGGAGATACATTTAGATTCATCCTGTATGATGTTAAACATTGGGGAGACTGACTACTTAGGAGAAATTCCTGAGAGCTACCAGTCTCTTGATAGCGTCCAATTAACATTGATTATTTGGACCAACACTTTGAGTGCCTACCAAGATTGTGGTGAAACCACTTGGTTTGAGGAATGGCACCAGTTCACCTTGTCTGCATGATGTCTGCATGAGGACAGACATGACTTAGGACATTCAATATCCCAGACAGATTCAGGGAAGGCATTTAATGTTCGACAGGACTGTGCGACCAGTCCTTCCGACAAGACAGTATGAATGAATCAGAAAGGGAGAGGTAAGTGAGGTGAACTTATATGGGAAACACTCCATTACACAAATGTATATGAATATGTATGTTTTGAGCTATAGATGTTCTAAATAGTTTTATTAATATATACATATATATATTTATTTATTTAGAACTGATATATGTTTATGTAACATGCCATCATATATATCATCATACCATCATATATTATGACTTGAATGTATGTTTATATGAATGTATAGACATATGTGTTTTGAGATGTGTAGACGTAGATACTACCCATCTCCGTTCGTTTCATTCCAGATCTCTTAGGAGCAATGGACAGTCAACAACCCATATCAGGAAGTGACTTAGCCTTGTGAGGGACCAATTTGGACTCCTTCAATCTGACAGTGAACTGCGTCTCACTGGGGGAAGCATGACCTATGTGACCTCTTAAGTTACGTATACCATAATATAATCATCATCATCATATGATCATCAAGATTAGAAATAATAAACACAGTTGTTGTATTTTAAAACTCAATTTGTCCGTATAATTCTAAATGTTTATAAATGTTTGTGTAGCGTATCAAGTACACACATTATTGTATCATTTAGTGGGGGTTCACACATATTGTCCAGAAGTGGGAATCTATGTCCGAGTGGTATCTTGCCTATGCAGTCATAAGTAACCAGATTACGTTGCATGTCTTAACTCCTCCTTTCTCACTTCTGGTGATACCAAGTACAGCCAAAACTATATAGATATATTCTATCCTCAACGAGCCACTTCTTGGCTGTTTTCTTGAGTATCAGGGACAGTGTCTTAAATCAGCATAACAGACATTTGTTCCACGTTTTCTCTCTGGGATCTGGGGTAGCAATTAGTTCCTTCTGACAGAGTTAGGGGATCTTAAACTGCATCCAGAACTTAACACCAGCAGAAGAAAATGATGTTGGCTGGGTGGTTGCCCAACCGGGAGCTACCTCAAGCCAGTTGGTGACAGCCAACAATAGTGGAAATAAACAAAGCCATCCAGCAACTCTCCAGCGGCAAGGCACCTGGTCCTGACTCCATCCCAGCAGAAAAATACAAGGCAGGTGGGCCGGTCCTAACAGAGCAGCTTCACCAAGTCTTCACAAACATATGGATGAACGAGACCATGCCACAAGATTTTAAGGACGCGTCAATATTCCACCTTTACAAACGTAAAGGAAACCGCCAATCCTGTGACAACCACCGAGGCATCTCCTTGCTTTCAATTGCAAGGAAGATACTCGCCAGAATTCTTCTCAATCGCCTCACAGCCCATCTCGATCAAGGTCTTCTTCCTGAGAGTCAATGTGGCTTCAGAAAAGAACGTGGAACTGTTGACATGATTTTCGCTGCAAGGCAGCTGCAATAGAAATGTCAGGAACGGAACTGCGAAATGTTCTCCAATTTCATTGACCTTACCAAGGCTTTTGATACAGTCAGCAGAGAAGGACTGTGGAAGATAATGGCAAAATATGGCTGTCCACGAAAGTTTGTCCAAATAGTGCGGCTATTTCATGATGGCATGCAGGCAAGAGTACAGGAAAATGGTGAACTGTCTGAACCCTTTCCTGTCACCAATTGAGTGAAGCAAGGATGTGTCCTGGCACCAACACTGTTCAGCCTCATGTTTTCAGCCATGTTGATGAATGCCTTCGAGAACGACGACATTGGAATAGACATCAACTACCGTATGGATGGAAAGCTATTCAATCTCAGAAGGCTGAAAGCTAAAACCAAAATTAACAGCGGCACCGTCAGAGAGCTCCTGTTTGCTGATGATTGCGCTCTATACGCCAACTCAGAGGCGGACATGCAACATAATGTTTCAGCTTTCTCACATGCCTGTGCCAACTTTGGGCTCACTATCAACTTGGAGAAGACTGTAGTTATGTACCAGCCAGCTCCAGGGAATAATCACATTGTGCCGAATATTAAAGTGAATGATCATAGACTAAGTGTTGTGGACAAATTCACCTATCTTGGTAGCACCATGTCACAAGCTGCCACAATCGATGACGAAGTGAATGCAAGAATCTCCAAGGCCAGTGCAGCCTTTGGCAGACTGTACAAGAATGTATGGGACAGAACTGGAATAAGCCTGCAAACAAAGCTAAAAGTCTACAAAGCAGTTGTATTATCCACACTGCTATATGCCTGTGAAACCTGGACTGTTTATCAGCGACACGCTAGGAAATTAAACCACTTCCACACAGTCTGCCTAAGGAAGCTACTGAAGATTAAATGGCAAGACAAGATTCCAGACACTGAAGTCCTAGAAAGAGCATCCATGCCCAGTATCCACACTCTACTGATGAAGAATCAGATTCGCTGGGCTGGTCACTTGACTCGCATGCCAGATCTCAGGCTCCCTAAACGAATTTTTTACAGCGAACTGCGTTGTGGTAAACGCTCCCAAGGTGGCCAGAGGAAACGTTTTAAAGACACTCTGAAAATTTCACTGAATGCTTTTGGAATTCATCATGACACCTGGGAGGCTGCAGCCAGAGACCGAAATTCGTGGCGTGCATCATTACGCAAGGGTGCAGTCATATGTGAGGCAACCAGGACTGCAAGAGCTGTGAAGAAAAGGCAGGACAGAAAAACCACTGCAGGAAATCCTCCTCCAGAGACGTCAAGCATTCTTTGCCCACATTGTCAAAGAACATTTCGAGCCAAAATAGGCCTTATCAGCCATCTTAGAACCCACGGCTCCACACCTTCAACCCCACTGGATGAAATAAATGGTCATCATCATTCTTGATGGACAAACAACAGAACAACAGGTACCGTGTCTGAACACCTATCCACATTCACCCTTTCTGGATCTTTATTTTCCCGACAATAATGTCCCCAACAGCAATGTAATGTAGCCCAAATATATAATGCAATATCACTATATATCTCCTGGACCTGCTCCCATTTAGTCACTATATATATATATATATATATATATATATATATATATATATATATATATATATATATATATATATATATATATATATATATATCCCGTAGACGTGCTCTACTATAAAGTCACCCTATATATATATATATATATATATATATATATATATATATATATATATATATATAGGGTGACTTTATAGTAGAGCACGTATATGTATATATATATCTTGGATGTGTTCTCATATAAAGTCACCATATATATCTCGCAGACATGTTCCCATTAATGTAGCTAGTTGTCCCTGGGGGAAGTAGATTCACCCAGCACACCTGTTAATTTCCTTGTCTAGGTTATCCTCTGCTGGTGGACCTTTGTCTACACCCCCCTTTTATTTTTAAAGTCTTTTATTCACTAACTCTCTCTCTCTCTCTCTCTCTCTCTCTCTCTCTCTCTCTCTCTCTCTCTCTCTCTCTCTCTCTCTCTCTCTCTCTCTCTCTCCCTCTCTCTCTCTCTCTCTCCAACAGACAATACCCCCTTTCACGTTCCTTCAGCACATACCTCCACTAACACAGGTTTCGAACAAATTGATAAAACATTTATTGCAGAAAAATGTCAGTTGAGTGTGCAAGGTAGGTGTGTGAATATATGTGATGTGATCTATCTTGAAAGTGTGACACAGTATACATTAGGATTATTATCAGAGTTTTTCATCATTATACAGCCAGTCAACCTCACAAAGCACATAACGTAGAATCTCTCACCAGGCTGCTTCTCTCTCTCTCTCTCTGGCCGATGATTATTGGATCTTCCCACTCTGTTCTGGAAACTCGTAAATACTATAGTATCCACTGAATTCAATGTTCGTTACAGTCTTTCCTGTATACACATTCGACAATCTGGAATATTTCTATATCCTGTGAATGTCATATTAACACTGCTTGAATTTTGTTACTTATGGTCTTTTTGTTTACCAAAATACGACTGGTAATATAGTCGTTGTATGGAAACACATAACCACCAGTCTAACACTATATTGGTGATTCACTGCGTTTTGTCCATCATGGAAACTTACCACCGATTGTCTTTTTACCTTTTTGTTTAGGGTCTATATTTAAATAGTCCTCTTCATCCGCATTCAGACATATTGAATAACTTTATTTATCACTTCACCTAGAGCGAAACAGCCTCATGGGTCCTTTTTACTCAGTCTTGTCTGACACGATAGTTACACAGGATTCCCCGTTTCATATTCGTTATCACTTCACCCGAATCTGAAGAAATGCTTCGGCTCAAATGGGTAATCACCTTCAAGGTCAAGTGCAGGGGACCTGTCAAAGAAAATACGGCCTGTGAGAGAAACTCAACTCCTACCTATGATATGTGAAGTTAGGTCTAAGGCTATATTCAGTAGGTAACATATATATATATATATATATATATATATATATATATATATATATATATATATATATATATATATATATATATATATATCATCCTAACACTACACTCTTGTATAAGACAGAATAGTTCAGCACTCTACCCTATACAAGGTAAACGAGGGACACGCTAAAACAAAGCACATAAATCCTAGTATAGACTTATCCTTCTGACTGTACAGACACCTTACTCTACACAACTTAAATCACTCTTCAGCCGAATGCTGCCTACTCTTTATACTACGTTTACACACGCAAATCCCTATGCTAGCTTTCTAAGCTACATCTGTATAATCACCTTATTGAATTATATTTCCTGCCTAGACTGATATCATTTTAATTCCCATGAAGGGTCAGGGTTGGTTATTTTTACACAACCTAAACTCTGTGATATTCTTTTTCTATACGGCACTGAAACACAAGTCATTAAGTCCAACTCTCCACTGAGTTTAACTGTTTCTGTCCACATATAAATTTCCTGTCCTACGTCACTGGATTTGTCCGTCCCCTTCAATCATCCCTGCTCCTATTCCGTCCTTTGATCCTTCTACATCAACATGCTAACAATAGTCTTTGGTAAAGACGATCTCCCGGTATCGTTGCTTTTCGGTTGCCCAAATGATTTGGTTAATCGTATTTCAAAGATATCCACTGTTTTATCGTGCTCCGAAATTCTCGGTGATAAACGATGTTTATGGGGCCCGGTGATTCTCCGCAAAGTCCGATACGGACTTTTCTTTGATCTTTCCCGGTAGACAATTTGTCCGTTGGGCTTCGCTTCCGTGTCCCAGACGTACGGCCAGTGTTTGAAGTCACGTTCGCCGTCTGGTTTAAGATTTCAGGACCGTCACTTGACTGTTTCTGTCATTTTCTCCATCGGGATCGTAGCCTGCCAGCCATATCATGACAAGTATTCGGCTCCAAACATTGGCCCACATGCATCAAATCAATGCCTTCTCAACCCTCAGTAATGCTAATCAGTTATTCAACTAACTAGAGCATCATCTCTATGTTGATATTAGTAAAGCATGGGTATCAGTCCAATGTCAGTTGGCCCTGAGAACAGCCCGTCAAACAGATTAAGTGCTGAGAATGACGAGTCTGATCTAACGTCTCACATACCCCTATTCATATACCGGTTGTCGCTAAAGTAAATAGCTATACTAGTTCTAGAATGAACAAGAACTAAATAACAAGACGAGGAGTCCCTGGACCCCACCCTTACATTATACATCAAGTAATAATATAATAACGATCAATGTACTATAACTTGGGATGTAGTAACAATACATGACCACATAAGGTATTTACACCATCCATTTCGCTAGTGGGACATCCTGCCCGCCCTGTAGCGAAACTCTTCTGGTTAGACTCTTTCCTAGAGTCAAGAAGTCCCCCTGGTAAAACATGTTCCATACATGTTCAAAGGTTCTCTCCAGTCCTGACCACCTCCCAAGCGGATTAGCCTTGGGCCTTGGCCGAACTTCACGGCTGGCCTGGTTTGCCAGTCACATACTTTAATAACTTGCACTCAGTCCCCATATCCCATTTGTCGCCGTGTCTCATTCAACGTCCATTTGTCCTTCCACACTTCCATCACATCAGCACTCCCGTACTCCTGCAAGAAGGAAAAGAACCGGGCAGTAAAGAGTAGAATTAAGAACGCATGTTTACATCGCGACGGTAACGCAGTGTTGTATCTCCTCGAACCACTTCGGCGTTCTGTACATCGCTCATAAAAGTATCACACAACATGACCTAATATATACTTCATAACAACATCGTATATATACATATATATATATATATATATATATATATATATATATATATATATATATATATATATATATATATATATATATATATATATATATAGCACCACTGAAGAACTTACCTTCTGAGAATTCCACAGGTCCACGAAATGAATTCACTATTCAGTTGACACAAAATAGTTACATCACTTCCTATGGCTAAGCAGTATATATATAGCACCACTGAAGAACTTACCTTCTGAGAATTCCACAGGTCCACGAACTGAATTCACTTATTCAGTTGACACAAAATAGTTACATCACTTCCTATGGCTAAGCAGTACGTGCTCTATTTCACTAGCCACTAAGCACTTCACTGTCTAAATTCTCCATCTATCACCTTACCTGTCTAATCCCAAACGCTCTACTAACTTCAGCTACTGACTGACATAAGTTAGGTTCATTATTATAGTACAGCAAACATAGTATATGCAACTACTTACCGTACATAATCAATAACAGTTGAACACAATACGCCGATGTAACAGGCTTCCAGTTCTAAGATGTCAATGAAACTACACAGTTTCCCTAAGGCTTGTAAACAATGCAACACGCAGCTGTATACCGCCCTAGTTTTCAACCGGCTTATCGATCGGCCCCTCATTAGCGTTTCAAAGTCGGCCGCATATTTAATGAGTTCTGAACGATCGCGTTTTATGTGCAATTACAACGTTAAATTAATTAACAGAGTCAATACCTGAATCACCGAACATTTCCCCAGTCAGCTACAAGTACTCTCTGTAGGCAAGCATGCATTAAGCGAAGACAGTCAGCTGCAACTTGGTTGTGTGTGAGGTAATGGACATTCTGCCGAACAGAGCAGTGCGTATTCACACAATGAGATGAAGAATGTGAATGCGCTCTTACTGCCGTATTTCTCCTAAGTGCGTCCCAACACGCACGAGAAACGAGTGCTTCACGGTGTATCACAACGTCTCGGGAAACAGCACTTCTCCGCACTAGAATTTCTAGGTTCTATCTGCACGAGAAATTGTTGGTTTACTTAGCGACCCTGGTCATCCAAGTCCAGGTGCTTCGCGAACCTTCCAGTCGGAAAATCATCCTCGACTCTCCCAAGTCTATTAATAACAGGGGAAGTCCCTGATGATGCGCCGAATAAAGCGGAACCTCGTACGACAAAAGACAGATGAAGCGTCGTTTCGTCACAGTATTATAATATTTCTTTTTTAAAAAATTATATATCAATGTCTTTAATTTAGACACAAACCGACTACATTGTCACTACAATTGTTGATTTCTAATGAGATGTATGTAACTGCTTGCATTTTTTGACAATATTCTTGAAATCTGGAGCAAGTTTACTTGTTGAAATTCGCCTGACAGCATACAAGTTGCAATTCGACAGTAAAGACCTATTCTTAGATTTGTTGATCTTCAAGAAAGAAAATGCTTGTTTGCTTGTATGATGTTCCAAACAATGATAAAAGTTTAACTGCAAAAGTTTTTCAAGTTGGGAAATGATTCTTGTTATAAAGATCCATTGAAATCCAGTAAACCATCTGACCTGAATTTCTTTAAAAGGTCATGATCTGCTTGTATGTCAAGCAGCTCCAACTGTATGTCCTCTGTCGCTGTGTCAGCTTCTGCACTAAAAAGGGAACTGAGAATATTGAACTGTGGCTATAAGTTCTTGAAATCTTGGAATCTCAATCCAAATTCTTCAGTCAATGCATCTAATTGGGCTTTGTCCTTTTCAGTCATTTCACCAGAAATGGTTTCTTGTTTCTGAAGAGGAAGTGACAAAACCTTTTTTTCCACTTGCTTGTCTGGAGAACAGTGAGAGTTTTGCATGGAATGATTTTACACGTGCATTCAAATCATGTGCAAACAAACCATTGCCCTGAAGTTTGACGTTCGGTTCATTTAATTTTTCCATAATTGCAATGGCAAATATAAAGTCTAACTTCCACTCTTTATTGACAATGTTAATATTAAAGTCACATTCAATGCCCTTCATCACTAGGAACATCACTATTTCATCTCTATGGTCCCACACTCGCTTCAATATCTTGCCGAGACTCAGCCTGCGATGCAGCGAAATATGCGAGGCCATAAATCGTGCAGTCTATTCTGTGTCCTAGTTATTCAAATTCAAAATGGGAAAACATCGTTTTGAATGTTTATATATCACCAATTAAAAGTCGCATCGATATATTTATCACTGTTATTTCAAATACAACTACCAATGTTTCTATAGGTTGGCTGTTGGCACCAATCTTCTTCGACAACATCATCGACAGTACCTGTCTCATCTGGGACATCAAGTGTCTCATCAGGGGGCGGTGTCTTCATTACGACAACAATCAGTTCCGGGTTAAATTTGTCGGCTACGCAGGCCTGTGCCTGGTGTTTGCTGTGATATCTTTAGTAGTCGCCTACCTGTACGCCAGGAGAACCAGATGTTTGGACACCCGTCCCACTGAAGTGGTCGTTCAAGAGATAGCGGAAATGAAATCAGCTGTTAATGACAACAACGGTATTGTAAACATTTAAGTAGGAGGGGGCTTCAAGTGAAAACTTTAAAATTATTTGATGCTTTGTTTTTGTTGTTTTCCTTTTTTTTTCGTGTGTGTGTGTGTGTGTGTGTGTGTGTGTGTGTGTGTGTGTGTGTGTGTGTGTGTGTTGTAAATATATTCAGATAAAGTACAGAATAAATGATGTAGTCAACACTGCGTTCAATGCAAGTCCTCAAGTGCCGATTAAATTCTTGGATTACTGTAGAGAAAAGAAGACTCTCTTCATGCATAACCACTCATGCACCACCTGCTGTACCTCTTCATCGGACCGAACAGTTTTGAAACCTCCTACTCCACTCATGCACCACCTGCTGTACCTCTTCATCAGACCGAACAGTTTTTAAACGTCCTACTCCACTCACACCGATTTGTGCAGCAGACCGTGTCACGTTGTGTTATAACGTAGTGGTATGGGAGCCGGTCGTTCAGAAAGCAATGGCAAACTACTGAACGTAAAAACTTGCCCAGTACATCAACAGCAGCTGAAAATTGTTAGTGTTGACTGCAACGTCATGTAAGGGACGTGCACCATTTTAAAAGAAAGAAAGAAAGAAAGAAAAAGCTCCACTCATACACTTGCTGAACTGACATGCATACATCACCATACTGGATCTTCATTTCGCTGATAAATTTCTATAGGTTTCACCCCTTCACGGATCGAAAAAGGGATACCAGAACGACGCTCCTCTTTGGTGCATGTAAAAGTGGGGCGGCCATCTTTAAACTGTGATTATGAAATCACCGTGTTCGTCTGCACCGCCATGTCACGTGCTTAACTCTTATGACATCCATAACAATAATATTGAGATGTTGCAAGACAATGACATGGTTATTTAATTTCTATTACACTTTTAGGGTTTTCATTTGAATCCCCATGGAATTTGAATAAGGAAACTGCGACATATAAGCACAACCAGCACTCGAAAACAACAAGAGGGAAACATATTATTATCACTTGTGTTTGTTAACGTTTATTCTTGTTGTTAACTTTACTTGTATTTACTTCTAAATGTACTCGTATTTAATTTTACTTGTACATATTTGTACGTCCTTGTAAATTTATTTGTATTTAATTTTATTATGTTGTACTTGTTGTGTAAAGTTTATTATGGGTTCTCTTCCTTTGTCTTCAGATTGCTTTTTATTGGAGTCTTCGTGGCGAAGTGTTCTAGCCGTTTGACTCGTGCTCCGAAGGTTGTGGGTTCGATTCCGGGCCGCGTCCTTCAGTTCACGAGTGAATATTTTCGGAGATTCCTGGGGTTCGTCGCTAGAGCTACGGAGTTCTTGCTTTGGGCGACGCTTTCCGCGCTGTGGAAAGAGACTGAGCCATATGGGATAAAACCCGATGCAGTGAAGTCGACCCTTTCTTTAAGCACAAAGCGTCCCGGATGTACGGTATTGGCAACTTGCCGTCTTGACAGATGATAGTTTGTTACATTGTGCTTTCAAACAAAGCATAATAACAACAACCCATGGTGGGTACCAAGGATGGAGTTATACCTCTCCATAGCACAAATCATGGACCGAATGGCAGAGATCACGTATTGCACAAGCAGCAGGATCCCTCTCTATAACCCATGGTGGGTACCAAGGATGGAGTTATACCTCTCATAGCACAAATCATGGACCGAATGGCAGAGATCACGTATTGCCCAAGCAGCATGATCTCTCGGCCTGCCTAGTTTACCTCTCATAGCACAAATCATGGACCGAATGGTAGAGATCACGTATTGCCCAAGCAGCATGATCCCTCTCTCGGCCTGTCTAGTTTACCTCTCATAGCACAAATCATGGACCGAATGGTAGAGATCACGTATTGCCCAAGCAGCATGATCTCTCTCTATAACCCATGGTGGGTACCACGGATGGAGTTATACCTCTCATAGCACAAATCATGGACCGAATGGTAGAGATCACGTATTGCCCAGGCAGCATGATCTCTCTCTATAACCCATGGTGGGGACCAGGGATGGAGTTATACCTCTCATAGCACAAATCATGGACCGAATGGCAGAGATCACATATTGCCCAAGCAGCATGACCCCTCTCTACAACCCATGATGGGTACCACGGATGGAGTTATACCTCTCATAGCACAAATTATGGACCGAATAGCAGAGATCACGTATTGCCCAAGCAGCATGATCCCTCTCTCGGCCAGCCTAGTTTACTCCAGAGGAAAGGTAACACCAATACATCTGGAATAAGACCATCTGCAGAAGCTGCCGGATCACAAAGCAAAGCTCTAACTGTCCGCCTGTCGGAGCTTCCATCCTAGACTAGCTGCCGGCCAAGGTTTAGGGCCAGGTCTGCCCTGCCACGACATTTAGTCTTTAGGTCGCATTTCCTCACACCGGGTAAGGCTTGTACCCTCCCAATTGCGCTGCTCCGCCGTTGTCAAAATGTGGGGTGTCGGATTGATAAGCGCCGCCCAACAAATAAACATCATAATAGGGGACTTCAATGCAAAAGTAGGAAATCAAGGGGATAGATACACAGTAGGAAACTATGGTTTAGGAGAGAGAAATGAAAGAGGATACAGACTCGTAGAGTGGGCAAAAGAACAGAAAATGATTGTAGGAAACACATGGTTCAAGCAATACCCTAGAAGATTATGGACATGGGGGAGTCCTGATAGCAGGATTAGAAACCAGATTGACTACATTCTGATTAGCAGAAGATTTAGAAACGCATTAACACTAGCAAAAACAGTTCCCAGTGCTGATTGTTATAGTGACCACAGATTACTCACAGGAACATTGAGGATAAAGTTGAAGAAAGTCAAGTATATAACAGGAAACACTAAATATGATTTGTGTACATTGAGTAATGACAACGAAATACAAAACAAATTCAACATAGAAGTACAGAACAGTTTTGAAATTTTGTCTGATCTAGAGATCCTATTCCAGGATGTGGATGATCAATGGGAAACGTTGAAGAATTCAATCAATGTGGCTGCAGAAACAACTATTCCAAAATTAAATAAGGTGGGTCGTAAGAAATGGATGACTGAAGAAATTTTACACCTCATGGAAACAAGAAGACTCAACAAAAATAATTCTGTCAAATATGAAGAAATTCACAGACAAGTCAGAATATTATGTAAGGAGGCAAAAGAAGCATGGCTTGGGGAAAAGTGCTTAGAAATTGAAAACCAACACAACAGTCAAAATACCAAAATTAGTGCACAAGAGAATTCTGGAACTTACTAATAAAAGAACAAGTACATCAACAGGGTGTCTAAAAACTGAAGATGGCAAAATCATAATAGAAAAAGACCATATTCTACATGTATGGACAGATTATGTGAAACACCTTTATGATGATAACAGAGACGAACAGTATGATATTAGATTTAATAATGAAGGACCGCCAATTTTGGAGATGGAGGTTCGAAATGTTCTTAAGCATATGAAAGCTGGCAAGGCCCCCGGTGCAGATAACATCACAACAGAAATGATTAAAGCTTTAGAAGAATTTGGACTAGAGCAAGTCACCAGACTGATGAACACATTATATGATACTGGAGATATACCTCCTGAATTATGTAACTCTGTATTTATTGCAATCCCAAAGAAATCAGGAACCTTGGAATGTGATCAACATAGAACAATTAGTATAATGAGTCACATCACAAAGATTTTGCTAAGAATTATCATGCAAAGAGTGAGGAAGAAGATACAACCTGAAATAGGGGAAGAACAATGTGGGTTTGTAGAAGGAAAGGGTACAGTAAATGCTGTGTATATGCTGCGAACAGCTTATTGAACGTGCTATAGAAGTAAACAAGGATATACATCTTTGCTTTATTGACTATACAAAGGCTTTTGATAGAGTTAGACATGTCAACATGGTGGATATGCTTGCAGATCTACAAATTGATGGGAAAGACATTAGACTTATAAAAACATATATTGGAAACAACAAGCTGCAATAAGGATTGATAATGAAGTGGGACAGTATCAGCCAATTAAGAGAGGTGTTAGGCAGGGATGTGTGATGTCTCCAGATCTTTTCTCCCTATACAGTGAAAATATTTTCAGAAATGTAGAGGATATAAATTGAATCTTCATTGGAGGACGAAACATCAATAACATTAGATATGCAGATGATACAGTATTAATTGCAGACAATGCGCAGGACCTGCAACAATTAGTAGATGCGGTTGTTGTACATAGTGAGCAACTGGGGTTATGGTCGTCACTAGGAAGGAAGAAGTGCCACAATGTAATATACAAGTAAATGGAAATATTCTTCAACAAGTGAATCGGTACAATTATCTTGGAACAGTCATAACATCTGATGGGAGATGCCTTGAAGAGATTAGAACAAGAATCGCCATGGCGAAAGTAGCCTTTAGCAAGATGAAAAACATTCTGACCAATAAAAAGATGTCAATTGAAACGAGAAAAAGAGTGTTGAGGGGATACATAGAGCCTGTTCTTTTGTATGGATGTGAAACTTGGACAATGAGCAGTCAAGCTGAAAAGCATCTGATGGCTGCAGAAATGTGGTTTCTGAGGAAAATGCAAAGAATACCATGGACAGACAGAAAAACCAATGACTAAGTACTACAGGAGACAAATGGACATCGTAAACTGATTAGAGAAATTAGACGTAGACAGTCAAAATTTTTTGGACATGTTATGAGAAGAAAGGATTGGAGAACTTAGTGACAACTGGCAAGATCGAAGGGAACAGACCAAGAGGAAGACCGAGAGGAAATTACCTGGATGGCTTGGCGACATGGCATGGACGAGACAGGAACACTGAGCTGATCCACGACACTGGTGATCGAGTGAAATGGCGAGTCATGACCGCCCACGCTTTCCGGCATGGCATATGATTGATTGATTGAACATTCCGTGCTAGCAGAAAGCAGGTAGTACCGTTTACTGTCATACGGTAGCTCAGTCATATCTGACTAAGACCTGACAGGTATCTCAGATAACTGTTGTTATTAATCTTCTACTTACATTCCTTTTTCCGTGTGTTTTTAGTTTTATTCACATAAAAGTAGAGAAGATTCTCCACGCATGAAAGCGTATGTTGTATGTTGTGCTATGTGGTGTCAGTTGAATGTATTTTATAGGAGGTCGTAATCAGCCCCAGCATTTTTACGCTGTTTGTGGTTTACTAAACAATTATATTACATAGAGTACTTGCCATTGCTTTCTGAACGAATCATGCCTCAAACCTGGACATCAACGCAAGACGGTTGCTTCCAAATCACCGCCGCTGATGTAGGGGAATTGTGAAACGCGTTCACTGCCTCTAAGCCACAGTGCCGGTTGTTTCTGCACATACTTAAGTTATATAACTGATTCGAGGCCAAGGGATGATATATCGCCAATATAACCCCCATTTGGACATAAGGACTATACTATCGCCAATGTGACCTCCATTTGGACAGAATGACGATATATCGACATACTAAGTCATTCGTGTCATGTGTTTTGTTTCGCTGGTATCTGTCACAATTTCAATGCTCATGGAACGGAAATTCCATTATAATACTTGTACATTCTTGTGTACTATGTATGGTCTACACCTAATTTTCATTTTACAGTGAATCAGCTTAAATGTCTTTGTTTAACATGTCTTAAAAGTCGAGACGATCGACTTCGTTGCACCGGGTTTTATCCAATTGGTTCGGTCCTCTTTCTGCAGGGCGGCCTGTCCAAAGCGTCGCACAAAGCACGAACTCCGTAGTTCCAGCGACGACCCCAAGGAGTCTCCGAGAAAAATGCGCCCGTGAATCGAAAGACGCAGCCCAGAATCGAACCCACAAACTTCGGAGCGTGAGTCAGGCGGTTTGACCACTTCACCACGGAGACTCCCGAAGTCAGTTAAAAGTGTTGCTAATTATTTCCTATTATTGGTAATACTTATATTTATTTACACCCTCAATGTTGGTTTATTAGTGTCATTAGATTTAAGAATCGGCATCACAACGCTCCGTGCAAACTGAGGAATAATCCGTCTCTCCCAGCAAGTGTCATCAGATATAGATGTCGATTACTCCATCATAATATTGGTTGTAACAAGTGTTCTTATTTATTTATTTTTTTCGATCTTCGTCACTTTGAACTCAATCTAAAATGAAGTCCTTACAGGATACTTCTAGTAGCACTGGGCTGAATTGTGCATGTGCTTCATCATCATCATCAAGTACTCTGCCTGCTGTCGTGGGCGTTATGGCTCTACACAGATCCGATCTTTGGTGCTTGGATCAACTCTGTGATGATATTCAACCATGCACCGACTCAGTCCATCTAGCATCATTTCTCTTGGTCTGCCTCTGCCTCTCTTCCCCTCGATCTTTCCAGTTGTCACGATGTTCTCCCAATGCCTCTCTTCTCATCACATGACCAAAGAAAGATGTTTGTCTCTTTCTTATTGTTTGTATATAAAGTTCCAGTTTTTATTAGCCTCTTTCAAGCAATCATTGTTAGGTACCTTGGGGAGTCCCAAGGAATTCCAACATTCTTCTCAGGAATCATCAGGAAAAATCTCTGTTGCTTCTAATTTCTTCTTAATTTGTTCATTACATTCCAAGATTCACTGCCATACAGCAAACCTGGTTCTATATAGCATGTCAGGGTTTTGATATGTAAGTAATAGTGTAAGTGCGGTATGTAAGCGAGAGTCAGTGTAAGCATAGCTGAGGTCAAGGGCAGTAGGAGACACCACGGCTTGGCTGACGGAAGGTCAGGCAAGAAGTCCGTGGATAGACCCACGTGATGTGGGAAGGTCAAGGAGGAGAGAGGCAGTGTGTGTGAGACAGCGAAATAGAGACGGGCGTGTGGAGATCTAGCGAGTGATAGAACGATCGAACGAATAGTGTTGTGACGGATAGATGGAGATGAACGTGTGTATTGATATTCGAGGAATGTTTTCTAACTGTGATATGTGCGGGATGATGTGAGACTGTGATTGCGAATGGTCATACGGGCGACAGTGTAAAATCGCCCATGTGAGCAAGCTTTGGCTGCTTGTGTTGAACGATTGTTTGAGCGTGAAGGGCGACCATGTTGTCAGCCTGTAGTATATGTAATACATGTTGTTCAGGGGATAGCTCCTGCGGTTTCCGATTGCATTCATGTGTTATTAGTATATGGTCGTAGATTTGTTTTTGCCTGTCCAAGCCCCAGTGAGCTAGAAGGAAGAAATAGTTAGGACTCTAAAGGGTATAATGGTGGCAGAAGTACACACGAACCACATACCCAAGTAAAATGCATAAAAGAACGCTACTTATGTAAAGAAGAAGATAAATTGCATAATTGAAAAAGTTGTAAATCGGAGTTTTGTTAATAGAATAAGAACGAAAATAAACATTTTTTTTTCCACAGCAGGTTTCAATTCTACAAAGCGACCGACGTAACCAGAACAGGTCAACGGAAACCAGCACAGAATCACTTTCCCTGTACATCAAGCGTTCGAGAACAGCAGATAAAGATAAGTTGATTAATTTTGATTGCTAAGTACCCAAATCTGCATTCTTGATTTGCTTGTATAAATACCATCATTAGTAGATTTGAATATTAATTAACAGAAAATGTCGGAGGATGAATACCAATCACATTTCTGGGGCACAAATCAGTACAAAAGTTTGCCCAGATTTTTTTGATGATACACGGGCACAAAACAAAGCAGCTTGTAAGATAAACCCTGAAATTAATAAATGATTGGACACAAAAATTTAAAAAAAAAATGCAAGACTACAAAATCCCAAAAGATTTTTGGGTACATGGTACAGGGACACTTACCAATAAAACACAAAAACCTCAAGAGATCATACCTATTGTCAAGGACAGACTATGGATATTTTAAAAAAAGAATATTAAAACACTATATAAACTCTTTCAAGACTCTAAAATTAGAGGTACAAAAATTGAAACCAGCCACAGACAAGTCATTCATCAAGTATATAAGGGAAATAGAAGAATTTTTCAAAAACTAACTTTGAAATTAAACAAACAGACAACAATCAAGAAGCAATAAATTTCTTGCTAATAGAAAAACTAAAAGCAATACTCCCAACGAATGCGGGAAAAAATTTAGAAGAACACAAAACGAACCTATCAAAAACTTACTAGAAAAATGCCGCGAATATTTCAACCCAAAATATAAACCTGGTTAAGAACACTCAACAGAAAAGTACTGTGAAAGCAATGGCATCTGCAGCCACAGATTGTCAAAACAAATCACAGAAAACAAAACCCGTACTGTGCAAACATTGTAGCACTCCACATACAGAAAAAGAATAGCGATAAGAAACCCACTTATCAAGAAAACCTGAATACTATTATAGCACAAAAAATGGGGGAAGGGAAATCAAAGGAAATATAGAACAAAAAGTCATTTTTGCCTCGCGTATGGCCACAGACGTTTCGAATTGAAGGAGTAAAAGATTTCAGAAAGCAAAAGCAAATGCAGCAATAAACATTACAACAGACAGTTTAGCAAAGAACTTAGAAAAAGTGAACATCACAGAGACGAAAACAAGACCAAACACAGCAAATTCAGAACAGACTGAGTTTTTCCAAACAGCTTTTTACCCTATTTCAATAATGTTGTTAATATCACTCAGCCTCATTTCTTATTTAAAGAGAGCAATACTCAACAAGAAAGTGAGGAAATGAAATTTCAGCACTCTGTTTCTTGCATTCAGTAATAGTGACTTATTGCATAAGATACTCTTCATTTTCTGAAATGCAGCTTTTACCCTAATCGGTTCTTAATCTCGTGGTGATCTTCTACCGATGTTAATGCCCCTAGTATCAAAAATTTATCCACTGGGTTAAGAATTGTCCCTTCTAGTCTATGTCACACTTTGGTGTCACCATTTTCTTTGACATCACCATTGTTACTATTTTCTTGATATTCAAGGAGAGTCCTTTCTTTGCACTCTCTTTTACTACAATGTCCAACAATTGTTGTAGGTCTTTTGCATTACCCGCCACCAATATAGTGCCATCTGCATAGCTATATTGTTTTTATTATATCCCCCGATAGGGATTCGTGCTTTTCTTGATCTTATTATATTACTTCGCTATATTGGGAGAAAAGATCCGGTGACAGGACACACATTGTCGTACTCCTAGCTTTATCTGTTAGTAACTACTCTCCTTATTCCCCCTTTTAATTGCTGCTACTTGGTTCAGTATGTATTCTTTATTATCTTAAATCTTTTCCCCTCAATGTTGATATCTTGCAACATTTTAATCAGTTCATCATGTTTTACTTTATCAAATGCTTTTTTTATAATTTTTAAAGACAAATATAGTCTCTTGTTTCATTGACCTTTTATTAGTGTTTCCCTAAAATACATATTGCATTGTTTTTGCCTTTCCTTCCACAAAACCATACTGCTCTTCACCCAAATTTTCCCTTTTTTTTTTCTTCTTGTTCTTCTCATTATAATTCTGAGAAACTTTGTGATTGGTTTTTGATTTTTAAAATTTCGGAAATATCGCATTTAATTGCCCGGTTGTTCTGGTATAGCTATAATACAGATTTCGAATATCGTCGGTAAAAATCCCCCGCTGTAAATATCATTTATGGGTGTATTGGCGCCTTGCCGCCCTTTATAGACGATAGTTTGTTACATTGTGCTTCAAACAAGGGATAAAAACTAAACCCATGGCGGAGGGAATGTGATGATCAGACCAATTTGCCGGTAAATGTTCGTCCACAGGGATGCGTGTGAACACATGGTCATTTCCACAATCAGCAACATCTTACGTCGCTCAGCTAAGTGTGGACCTATCTGCAAAAATTTTTTCCCTTTTTTTTTTTTTTCTATGTCTGATCTTTTCCCTCCATACAAATGTTTAGTGGCGACTTTCCCCCCAATGGGCATTTTTCAATGCCTGTATCAATCATGTCCCCCTTTCACACATCTTTTTATCGTTTTAAGGGCCCGGGCCCC
>JACEFZ010018123.1:0-22073 GCA_014155875.1 Cepaea nemoralis | reverse complement strand
TTTATGGGACAAGATTATACAGACAATGGATGGACGGAATATCTGGATAGAGCTGTATGATGATAGGAGACAGGATGTAAATATTCAAAACAATGGTGAAGGTTCACCAATACTTGCAGCAGAAGTTAGAGATGCACTACATCGCATACAGAAAGAAAAAGCACCAGGTCCAAATTACATTAGAGGAAATTTAGACTCTGGGTGATATTTGGAATAGAAATACTGACAAAATTTCTAACTAACATCTGAACTAGTGGGTACATTCCTAGTGACCTATTAAAACCCACCTTTATAGCTCTACCAAACAAACCAGGCGCTTTAGAATGTGACGAGCATCGCACAATAAGTCTTATGAGTCACATAACAAAGCTGTTACTCAGAATAGTTATAAACAGAATAAGAAACAAGATTAAACCAGAAATTATTGATGAACAATGTAGATTTGTGTAGGTAAAGGGCACAAACAACGCTATATATATTCTCAGGACACTATTAGAAAGAACTATAGAAGTAAAAATCAGACCTGTACTTATGCTTAATAGACTACACAAAGGCATTTGACAATGTGAAGCATGAAGAAATAATACAATTGCTAGAGCAATCGAAGGCAAAGAACTGCGAATAATAAAGAACATATATTGGCAGCAAACAACAGCCATAAGAATCAACAACCTTGTAGGAACATGTCAGTGTATAAAGAAGGACGTCAAGCAAGGTTATGTATTGTCTCCTGATTTGTTCTCATTGTACAGTGAATATATAATGAGATCTACGGAAAATATGTCAGGGATCCTGGCTGGTGGACATAATATAAATAACTTACGTTATGCTGATGACACCAACAAGTCGAACGATCTACAGGATATGATAGTTACAGTGTGTCACATGCCTGTGTTCAGTGGCATTAAGGTGAGTGGCCGTACAATATAAACAGTTCAAGAGGTGAAAGGGCATTCACCGGAAAGAGAATATAAGGAGATAAACGGTAAGGGAGAGGGGCTGCAAGAAGGGGCAGACAGTTGGAGCAGTGAGGTTATGTGTTGTGTGTGAGGCATTGTGGGGGATGGAATTGTTGAGAAGAGAGGGACAAAGACTGACGGGGGACAGTTGATGTTTGGACTCCGAGCTGAGAGGGAGGTGAGTGTAGACCAGACCAGGAGAAGGTCGTGGTCTGATAAAGTGAAGAATTGTGACGGAGTTTGGAAGATAACTCCGCACTGTGGGTTCCAGGGATAGTGAGTGGAATTCGAGACCCATAGTGGGTTACTTTGAGTCGGGCCTAGAGAGAGGCTAGTATCCCTGTCGTGTGGGACGATATTTTAGTAGCCTTGAGAGGCAGTGCTATTCGACGTGTTCCATTGGGATGGAGATATATTCTTAGAGAATTATTGTTCCTGGATTTATATGTTACATGTGTCTGTGTTAATTCAGAATTAAAGGAATATTATGTGCGCAAATTAACGCTTGTTCACTGACTGGTGTTTGGTGGTGATGCATCTTGATTAATCTGTTGTTCAACATCACATTGTTACAAGGACATACCCTAGACATAACCATAGCCACTCTATCTGTCACTTAGTCAACATTCACTTTGTGACAGAGTAGATTTCTGGGAGGCTTCGTCGATTAGAGAGAACACTAACATCAGAGACATTAGTCGGATGCCCAATTACAACAACAATTATGAGAGCTCTCCTGTCAAGAATAAACACCATTTTCAGTAGACAGCGCATTTCAAAAGTGTCGGAGAATTAATACAGAGTCCACGAGAAACCAGGTAAAAATATCATTTCTCACTCGGAGTGGGGAGAGGAGACGGGGAAAGTGTGTCCACGATATAAACACTGGGGTTTCTTCCGTGCGGGAACTGGGTAGCACATAGGTCACGAGAAGGTCAGGACAGGTAAATTGGATACCAGGCAGTATGTCTTCGGCTATCAGGGACGTCAGAAAATTAACGCAAACAGGCGCCAAAGGTGAAGGTCAGGTGAACTTGTGCACAGCGAGTGTGTGTGTTTACGGCGTCTTCAGAGTTCGGTGCAGATAATAAGATGGAAAGGGACGCCAGGGGAGTTACGAGGGTAATTCATGGTTAAAAACTCGCCAGGAGGAGGGGAGTTATAGGAGGAAAGTGTGGGGAACACACAAAGGTGACAATCGTTGCTCCACAGAAAAGGAAAAGTTTCTACATGGAGTATTGTGATAAAGAGAAACAGAGATGACCGGTGGGATCATTTCAAGGCCGAGAACCAGGGAATTTGACGGAAAAATTTCCACTGAGAATAACACGTTGTTTTTCTACTGAAAAGAGGATTTACGTTTAACGTCTTTGTGTGTGTGTGTCATCATCGGCAAACAAACCACAACAGTCATTCAGGTGCCGTCTTCGCAAATATGAGCGCATTTTTTCACCAAAAAAGACTTGCGAAGCGGATTTAAAGCGCGTGATCATTTTCTGCTATTCGTTGGTTTAACCGGGTCAGCAACAGTGAAACCATACCATCACTTCAAAGCGACAGTGACTACGCAGATAAACATTCATTGATTTTAAAGGTATTTTCGGCTCCCCAAAACGCAACGAAAACCCAATATTTCTGGCAAAACAAGAGCGTTCACATACATTATACAATCACAGGCCATCCCTACAGGGAGGGTTACAAAAACATTACGGACTGTGAAGATACAAGGCGTTGGGATAATTATCATCATCTTCAACTTTTACGACAGTCGAAAATCGTGTCACCACGTCAACAAAAAGTGACAACGCATCAGAACTGTAATTCATTGTGGGAAGCTAACGTCGTAATCTTTTCAAAACAGTAACCGACAAACATTTCCAGGCGATTTTCGGAGACTATTGAAAACAAATTAAGGACTTTTTTTTAAAGATTCTACCATCGCATTGGTGTCGGCAACCCTTGTTTGCTTCTGTTGTTCTCATCGTCCTAAGTATTGTTGTTGATGTGCGTTACGTAAATATTTGTATGTGGTCCAGTGGTCGTAATAAGTAGGATATTTTTGCTTTATTTCTCGAATTGCGGGAGACAGAGCAAAGGTGAAGTTTCTAGGTGCACATTGTATTGGTTGAGAGACAGCTGACGAGTCAGTTTGTTTTGTGCTGTGGCATTGGGTCGTCTCGACATTATACATGGTGTCCAAGTGTCTACGTCAGATCTATGTACATTATTCATTTTATATTTGTTCTTTTTACTGTTTTCTCTTTACTGTTACATATAATATTTGAGTTCTTTGGATATATGGTATTGTTGTAATGCTTATGTTAATACATCTTCTATCTAGATGGTATTTGTCAGTTTATATTATGCGCACGGTATGGTCTTTCATGGGCATGTTTATGTCAGTGGTTTTTATTTCTATGTAATCATCCGTCTGCGTTTCACCGTCCTATGCGTCTAGCGTTTAATAGTTCGCAGTTAGTGTGTATCATCCATTTGTGTATGTATATGTATGTTTACAACTATTTCCAGGAATTGTTCTACAGTTATTTGATATATATATATATATATATATATATATATATATATATATATATATATATATATATATATATATATATATATATATATATATATATATATATATATAGGAGGGAGTATAGTTATATTCCCCCCTCACTACCTAGTGCTTATAGAGTGACTGGGTGAGTACAGAGTGATATTGTAGCACTACGGATTTACGAACACAGGGAGTGCGGGTGTACTTAGGGAAGTGACACAAAGACTAACAGCAGAGTCTGTACATTTATAGTTGGCTGATTCACAGCCACGTGTCTACAAGTACAAGATGCCTACTTTAATGGATTATATTGAAGCAGGTGAAAGAATAGGCCTGAAAGGTAAAGAGTTACAGGAGTTTGCAGAAGCGAAAGAACAAAAGCAGACGGAAAGAGAGGAGAGGCATAATGAACGCGAGGCAAAGCGTCTACAGGAAGAGAAAGAGACACAAGTAAAACTAGCTGAAATGGAAAACAAGCGTCTACAGGAAGAGAAAGAGACACAAGTAAAACTAGCTGAAATGGAAAACAAGCGTCTACAGGAAGAGAAAGAGACACAAGTAAAACTAGCTGAAATGGAAAACAAGCGTCTACAGGAAGAGAAAGAGACACAAGTAAAACTAGCTGAAATGGAAAACAAGCGTCTACAGGAAGAGAAAGAGACACAAGTAAAACTAGCTGAAATGGAAAACAAGCGTCTACAGGAAGAGAAAGAGACACAAGTGAAACTACAAATGGAACAACTAGAACTTGAAAAGTTAAAACAAACAAATGCGGTGGAAATAGAGAAAGAGAAGATTAAAATGGAAGCTGAAATTGCACTAAAAAAACTAGAACTATCTTCGAAAGGTCAAAGTGAGGAAAGCAGAAGACCGTCGCAGTCGTCACAGAGATTAAAACTGCCATTTTTTACAGACCGAGACAACTTGGATCCCTATTTGTCGAGATTCGAAGCATCAGTGAAGGTATTAGGCATCCCAGAAAGCGAGTACGCAATTAGATTGGGCGAGTATTTAACGGGTAAGGCTCTAGATACTATGTTCAATTTACCTGTAGAAGAAAGGAACAACTACACTATCTTACGTCAACGTTTGCTGACAAAGTTCCAACTAACTGAACATGGATATAGAACAAAGTTTAGACAGTTAGGGCCAGAGACAAATCAAGATTTCACAGATTTTGTTAACACAGTAAAGAACACATTTAATAAGTGGATGGAGCTGGCAGAGGTAGGAAAAGATTTTAATAAATTAGTGGATTTAATGCTGAGAGACAAGGTGTTATCATCGTGCAATACTAATTTAGTGGCTTTCTTCGAGGAACGTAAGCCAAAGGACATAGACACAATGTCACAGTTAGGGCAAAATTACATGACTGCACATCCAAACAGTTCTATTGGTAGACTTATGAGTGAGGAAATAGTCTGTGCAGCGTACACTAAACAGGACCAGAATCCAGTCATCAGACCAAGGGCGAAAAGTGTGGATTCAGCACATAAAGGTGAGCAGCAAGAACTTCAAGATAATGGTTTCCGAGGAAACAATGTTGGTAGAGTAGGGCGGTACCCATATAGAAGAGGGAATTTCCAGAGACGTCCAAGTTACGCCGGATGTTGGAATTGTGGGAGCTGGAGACACAAAATGACAGATTGTGATGCACAACCATCAGATGGACCAACGAACAACAGTAAAAGGGAGATCACTTGTTTCAAATGTGGAAGGAACGGGCATGTCAGTCATCAATGTAGGATGAGAGAAACAGAGCACTCAAATGCAGCACAAGTAATTGAGACGCTGAACAATGAAGATTGTAGTGGGTGCAAACCTCTTTTTGAAAAAGACAGTCAGCCAGTCTTAATATGTGGTCACACAGTTAAAGCAGGATCAGCAGTGCATGAAGGAGGAAGTCTGAAGATGCATCATGGGTTTGTTAATGATAGGCCAGCGTTAACAATTAGGGATTCCGGATGTACGTCCATCGGGGTGAGAAAGGGTTTAGTGCATCCCTCGGATTATACAGGAGAAAAGATTAGATCCATAACATTTAATGGGACAGTAGAATTCTACCCAATAGCCGTGATAACAGTAAAAACACCATACATAACAGGAAGAGTGACAGCATGTGTTTTAGACTCACCAGTGGCAGATCTCATCATAGGAAATGTTATAGGAGTTAAAGAGTGTACAGAGGAGGAAGTAGTTTATTGGGACCAAAAATATAGTGTAAGCAGTAATGAGGTAGTTACCACAAGAGAACCTAAATTAGAGAGTATAGCTGAGGTAGAAGAGGCACTTGAAGTAGACACAGGAACTCAGGACAAGGATAGTACAGCTGAGCAGATGAGAATGGATCCCAAATATAGTGCTAGTGGCTCCCAGAGACAAGATACTACTCTGAACAAATGTTCACAAGGGTGTAGGAGAGTAGAACATAGGCAGTCAAAGAAAGGTAGATGGTGCTTCGAGAGGAAGAACAATGTTCTCACTCGCCACTTTTCAGATGGCGGAACTGCATGTGGGCAAGTAGTATTACCGTTAACACATAGAGACCGATATACTAGAACAGCTCAGGATAGTACATGTGCAGGGCACATAGGCATAAGGCGTATGCAGCAGAAAGAAAGGTGCCAGATATATGGGCCAAGATTGAATAAAGAGTTCAGACTAAACAGAGACTCAAGTGTAACAGTACAATATGCAGATAGGAAAGTTGAGTCAGGTCAAAAGAGTGTTCGCGACATTACTGACCCAGGGCTAGGGATAGCAAACAGATGTTGTAATTGTAGAGGTACCATGAGTGATGGGTACATGAAAGGTAGACACAGCATCGACAGGAATCAGAGGTGGGTTAATGCAAGAACAGAACCACCTGATATAGTGTCGGTACACAAATAGTATTGTGTGGTCGTGAAGTAGTAAGAGACCTGTGGGTACATAAGTATAATGCTTTTCTATGATGTATTATTATTATTATGTGATGTATTAGTTCATGCACTGATACAAAAGATAGAAAGTTGTTTGTATTTATGTGTGGGGAATATGGGAGTGTACTATGAGTATTTGATGTATTATGTAGTGTGGTAGCTAGAGTAAGTTGGATTTATACTAACGACTACCCAGGCAATGTGTCTGGGTCACATATTTGATAAGTATGAGTCTCCCAACATTTGAAAACGATGTTTTCTTTTGAGGGTGGGGTAGTGTCACATGCCTGTGTTCAGTGGCATTAAGGTGAGTGGCCGTACAATATAAACAGTTCAAGAGGTGAAAGGGCATTCACCGGAAAGAGAATATAAGGAGATAAACGGTAAGGGAGAGGGGCTGCAAGAAGGGGCAGACAGTTGGAGCAGTGAGGTTGTGTGTTGTGTGTGAGGCATTGTGGGGGATGGAATTGTTGAGAAGAGAGGGACAAAGACTGACGGGGGACAGTTGATGTTTGGACTCCGAGCTGAGAGGGAGTTGAGTGTAGACCAGACCAGGAGAAGGTCGTGGTCTGATAAAGTGAAGAATTGTGACGGAGTTTGGAAGATAACTCCGCACTGTGGGTTCCAGGGATAGTGAGTGGAATTCGAGACCCATAGTGGGTTACTTTGAGTCGGGCCTAGAGAGAGGCTAGTATCCCTGTCGTGTGGGACGATATTTTAGTAGCCTTGAGAGGCAGTGCTATTCGATGTGTTCCATTGGGATGGAGATATATTCTTAGAGAATTATTGTTCCTGGATTTATATGTTACATGTGTCTGTGTTAATTCAGAATTAAAGGAATATTATGTGCGCAAATTAACGCTTGTTCACTGACTGGTGTTTGGTGGTGATGCATCTTGATTAATCTGTTGTTCAACATCACATTGTTACAAGGACATACCCTAGACATAACCATAGCCACTCTATCTGTCACTTAGTCAACATTCACTTTGTGACACAGTGGTTTTGGAAAGTGAAAGAATGGGCCTTAGTTTGAATAACAGAAAGACAGAAGTTATGGTAATATCAAAGAAACATATTGTGCCTAAATGTGCAATGACAGTACAGGATGTTATTTTCGGGCATGTGCAGAAATTAAGATATCTAGGCACATAACATGAGATGGAAGATGCATCACTGAGATAAAGAACATAACAGGACAAACAAAAACTGTATTCTATCAAATGAAGAACGTTTTGTGCAATAAGTCACTGCCCTTGAAAGTCAGGAAAAGGGTTCTTGCATGTTAAATAGAACCAGTTTTAATATACGGCTGCGAGTCCTGGTCATTTAGTACACATGTGAAAAAAATCAACGGAAGTCTTGGAGATGTGGTTTTATAGAATAATGCTGAAAATTAGTTGGACAGCCAAAAAGAGCAATCAGTATGTTTTAAGGGAAGCTGAGTCGCAAAGATAACTTACCACAAACATCAGAAAGAGGCAGTCTTCGTTTTTTAGCCACGTTATGAGAAGACAAACATTGGAACATGTTGTGACAACCGGAAAGATTTTCGGAAAGAGAGATAGAGGAAGAAAGCGTGAAAAGATTATTGACAGTCTTGTGTCATGGCACGGAAGGTAGTCAACACACGAATTGATCCATGAGATCCTAATTTATGGAGAGGCATGATCGCCCACGCCAGCCGGCAAGGCAATGGATGATGATAAGATCATCAATTGGCAAATCAGAAGACGAGATCGAAAATAGACGCAATAAGGCAAATCAGCTCATTGGACAAATGGCACCAATACTAAAGAACAAACATGTGTCAGTTAAAAAAGCACCCTGTAACACAATCTTCCTACCAACTCTATGCTACCAAAGCCAAACCTGGACAATGACAGAAAAAGAGAAAAGAAAAATTACAACAACGGAAATGGGTTTCCAACGAATAATACCCAATGTATCAAGAAGAGAGAAAACCAGAAATGAAGAAATCAGGACTAAAGTGGGTATTACAGCAGCACTAGATTTTATCAGATAACAGCAAGTGAAATGTATCCGCCACTTAGCTAGACTACCAATTAACAGTATACCACACCAATCAATGATGTACAGAGCAAATCGAAGCAGAAGCAAATGCCGACAATGTAAATGATAGACAGAGGGAATAGCAGAGTCCATGGGAATCACGATAGATGAGGCCCATAAACGGGCACTCTCCCGCTGTTTGTGCTTTACATCTACATCACAAGGTACAAGAGGAACAAGATGAGATGAGATGAGAATTATGACAGACCATACCACAAGGAAAAGAGACATGGCTTGAGGAAAATTGCAAGGAAATTGAAAACCAACATAACACCCGGAATATCAAATTAATGCACACAAGAATTAATGACATAACTAACAAAACAAAACAAAAAAAAACCAAAAAAAAACAACCCAAAAAAAAAAAAAAAATACCACACACAACAACGGGTTGCCTAAAAACCAAAAGATTTCAAAATCGTAATAGAAAAAGATCAGATTTTACATGCATAGTCAGATTATGTGAAAGACCTTTATGATGATACAAGAGAAGAACAATATGATCATCGGAAATTCAGAATGCTATTAACTATATGAAAACTGGCAAGATCCCGGGTACAGATAACATCACAATAGAAATGATCAATGTCTTAGAAGAATATGGAATAGATCAAGTCTCCAGACTGCTGAACGCAATATACGACACTGGAGATATACCTCCTGAATTATGTAATTCTATATTTATTGCAACCCCGAAGAAATCAGGAGCCTTGTAATGTGATCAACATCGAACAATTAGCACATTGAGCCACATCACGAAGATTCTGCTGAGAATTATCATGCAAAGAATTAGGAAGATAATACAGCCCGAAATAGGAGAAGAACAATGTGGGTTTCTAGAAGGCAAGGGCACAGTAAATTCTGTGTATATGCTGAGAACAGAAATTGAACGTTCTATAGAAGCAAACAAAGATCTATATCTTTGCTTTATTGACCACACAAAGGCTTTCGATAAAGTGAGACATGTCGACATGATAAGGATGCTTGAAGATCTACAAATTAATGGAAAAGACCTTAGAATTGTAAAAAAAAAAAAAAAAAAAAAAAAAAAAAAAAAAAAAAAAAAAAAAAAAAACAAACAAACAAACAAACAAACAAACAAACAAACAAACAAACAAACAAAAAACATATATTGGAATCAACAAGTTGCCATCAAAATCTATAATGATGTAGGTCTATATCAGCCTATTACAAGAGGTGTGGGACAGGGATGTGTAATGTTTCCATATCTTTTTTCCCTGTACAGTTAAAATATTTTCAGAAATATAGTCGATATGGAAGGAATCAACATTGGGGGACGATACATCAATAACATTAGATATGCAGATGATACAGTCTTGATTGCAGACAATGAACATTACCTGCAACATTTAGTAGATGCGGTTGGTGCACACAGTGAACAACTAGGGTTAGAATTGAATAGCAAGAAGACACAGATTATGGTCGTCACTGGGAAGAAGGAATACCACAATGTGATATATGAGTAAATGGGCATATTATTAAGCAAGTGAATCGGTAAAGTTATATAGGAACAGTCATAACATCTGATGGGAGATGCCTTGAAGAGATTAGAACAAGAATTGCCATTGCGAATGTAACCTTTTGCAAGATGAAAAACATACTGTCCAATAAAAAGATATCAATTGAAAAGAGAAAATGAGTGTTGATGTGCAACATAGAACCTGTACTTTTGTATGGATGTGAAACGTGGAAAATGAGCAGTCAAGCTGAAAAAACATCTGATGGCTGTGGAAATGTGGTTTCTGAGGAAAATGCAAAGAATACCATGGACAGACAGAAAAACCAACGAACAAGTCCTTCACGAAACAAATGAAGATCATAAACTTATTAGAGTCTTTAGACGTAGACAGTCACAATTTTTTGGGCATGTTATGAGAAGAAATGAATTGGAGAACTCATATACCAGTGTATAATAACACGAAGGCTTGTTGTTTTCTTGTTGATAAAACGTTTATTGGCGTAAGATGACAAAGCTTCGATGTTCACCTCCACTCAAGATTAAGGCCGGATCTTAACTGCCCTTGCCAACCCAATACGTCACGATTGAGCATCTCTCACCCTTTCACTCTCGATGCTCAATCGTGCTGTATGTTTCCCACTAGATTCTAATAATACCCCAGTACTCCTCCCTTACTGTTACACCTCCCCATGTTGAATAAAGAATTTTCCTTATAAAGGAAAAATCTTTACTCCTAATCCCCTTACTCTATTCCCTCTTTTTCCTTACTTCTCACAGTTCCTCAAATCTTCCCCAAACCAACTCCAATTTAATTAAACATTCTATTTCTTTAACTCTTTCCCCTGCTATATATAGTCAACCCACTTCTTCTTCGTTCCTGGCCCTTCAATCAAACATATTTACATATCTTTAATAACATTTCAAATTCAACTTTATATAATACACCATTACATCATAACACGTCTTCTTAAATACTCCTTCTTCTCTTCATAAGTAACCTGCTTAAAATTTCAAACGCTAACACCAACCAACTCTACAAATCCCCCACTTTCAACTAAGCTGAAATTACTTTCACACGATAGGAAGACAAAGAATCGGTGGCCACCGGTATTTAAAAGAAGCAGTAGAACTCTTCCACACAAAAACCACACTCAGCTACATCACACACCCCCTTTTCCAAACCATACTCCTTTACCCTCCTATGTCATTTGAGACTTTATGTAATAAAGTCTAAAAACCACACTCACCTAAATCACACACCTTTACCACTCCTTATGGTAAACGTTTACGCTGCTATCTACAGCATCAAAAACATTATCCACATCCAATTGTCTATATATTACAGACACTACCTCCACCTTACCTCTTATTGTAATGTCAACTCCAAAACAATATCCCAAGTACACAATTAAAAATCTATCATCCTTTAAGACCTCTTCCAACATTATGCACCTCACCTCACATAACTATATCTCACTCAGAACCTCTCTTAATGTCCATTTCTTATGGTCATATTTACTAAAACCTCCTCTTATGCCGTTATCAACAGCAACCTAGTAATCTTGAAATCTCCCCACATCGTAATCTGACCACTAGTCTAGCAACCCACTTATCATTCTATCTCTGAAGCTTAATACACCCAAAGGGATAAACATTTACATCCTGCCCAGGCTATGTAACCCAATGCCTCTCTAAAATCTTCCACTTCTCAATTCATAATTCATGCCGTAAGCCACAGCAGCAAAAATAACCACTCATGTCTGTGACTGCTTGCAATCAACTTTATCTCAGTCCCTTTATTACGGACCCACAAACACCCCATGTCACTATGTCTCCCCTATGTTCATTTCACATTTACACCCCTTTATTATTGTACTGTTATCCACAGTGTCTAGTCAAACATGGATCCAATTCATGTTTACTCTTTGTCTGGGGTAATTTTCTTATTCTTCTATAACCCATCAATCTCGTGTATATCATGGCTCTTCTGACCCCCCGGAAAAACTTTTCTCAGCTTTACCCCACTGAATATATTCATTAATCTTTTCTTCTCCCATGTGGCTTCTAATCCCTTATATTTCTAACTAATTCTTACTTTAGTGTATCTCTAAAGTTTCCCATAACCATTTTACTTGTGTAGTAAGCTCGTCTACATTTCATAGCCATATTAATCTCTCTACGCTGATTATCACAGCACAAAATACCCATGAACTTCTTCTTCACAAAGCGAATGTGTCTCTCTATTAGCTCTCAGTAGCTCTTTTCTGAACGAAGGGTCCTAATTAAAGCCCCCTGTTTTGTCTTTATTCTAGACAAAAACCCAGCATAACTTAATTAACTACTATTTAACACACAAAACAGCGAAATAAAATCACAACAGGACATCAAACCCCCCCCAAATTTTTGTAACAATCATTTATGTTTCCCCTCAACTCAACTAAAAGTATGATGATGATGGTGATGATGATGGTGATGATGATATAACATACATCCTATTCTATTTTTACCTAATACTACTGGTCTCTTTTACGGACCAGTAGTTTACAGATGAAAGTCTAAGGACACAATAACCCTATTCTAAAATAATTATAATCATTTTACAGGACCAAATCAAGCAAAATAAACTTTATATATATGAGGCATTGTAAGCTCAATTACAATAAATATAACTGTCTTCTCGCTAAAGGGAAGGTTTTCAAAAAAAAATATAATTCTCTTAGAATTAACCACGTACAGTGACCCAGCAGCATTGGCCTCCCTTGCTAACCAATGTAACACCTATCTATTTAGCCAAGTCAAAACAACTCAATACCAAGCATTAATGCCAAAATACGTATATACATATATACAAACATCTATCTGTTATCTACATATCATCATAATGCGGAACTATACTTGTTCCCCTCAACCAAAATCACTACTCAACAACTGACCGTTCCTTTTTCTGGAAGTCAAACATTGATTATCTCCCCTCTTAATACATCGTCACATCTAAAATGTCCTTTTTAAGCCAGCACTGTAAACTACCAGTCGACCACTTTATCTATCACTAATGCAACAGTCATCTATTCACTTATTAATTAACCTGTGGCTCGGCACCAATTCGCATCATATACCAGTGTATAATAACACGAAGGCTTGTTGTTTTCTTGTTGATAAAACGTTTATTGGCGTAAGATGACAAAGCTTCGATGTTCACCTCCACTCAAGATTAAGGCCGGATCTTAACTGCCCTTGCCAACCCAATACGTCACGATTGAGCATCTCTCACCCTTTCACTCTCGATGCTCAATCGTGCTGTATGTTTCCCACTAGATTCTAATAATACCCCAGTACTCCTCCCTTACTGTTACACTTGGTGACAACTGGCAAGATCGAAGAGAAGAGACCAAGAGGAAGACCAAGAAATAAATACCTCGATGGCCTGGCCACGTGCATGGTCGAGACAGAAACACGGAGCTGATCCATGACTCTGGTGATCGAGAGAGATGGCAGAACATGACCGCCCACGCTTATCGGCATGACACATGATGGATGGATGGTACCACAAGGGCCAGAGACACAGTATGTTTTACATCAGTTGCAACCCACTTTCTTTGTGGCGACCGCACTTGACTGATTAAATTACGAAGTTTATTATCTTAAAGCAGCTTAACCTATATCTAATGTAATCACTGTTTGATATCAAAGTCAGTGATTTATTCGGTTGTCGGATCACATCCTAATGTAACTCACACACATGCAGTCCTCACGGGCCGATGCTTGCACTCTCTCTGCTGCAATTACATGCAGAACGTCAATCCAGCTTTCACATTTCTGCACGTCTGAGCAGACGTCTAACATGGCCCAGAAGATCACATAGCAAGCTCTTTTAGTGAATCATGTGATCTTACTGTCGGCGGCTTCATGGCGCTGGGAAATCCTCAGATCTTGTTAATGTGATGGACAGAACACAGGTACAACACTGATATTACCTGACCGTCACTGAGAAGAACTGATATAGTCACTGCTATATTCGTTCATGTACTTCTCCGCAACAGATCGATCGATCGTTGTTTCCGCACGACAAACACACTACGTTTTCCTGTGATTTGCGAACATCAAATAGATATGCTGATCGCTGGGTTTGATGGAAAATACACGGGAGATTTCATCATCATCATCATCATCATCATCATCATCATCATCATCATCATCATCATCATCATCATCATCATCATCATCATCATCATCATCATCATCATCATCATCATCATCATCATATTCCCTGGAGGTTAGTTTGACCAAATAGATAAGATCCATGGTTCCGGTTTATTTATGCCGAGATAGCGGGTTCAACCCCTACACCGGTCTGCTAGAATAAAATATTGACTTCTAGTCCTTGACTTGAGGACGTAAATTAAAAGCACCTCTGAAGTCGGAGTGGGTTCACTTAATGGCAAGGGGCACTAATGCATCTACTCATATTGAAAATGTAAGCTAGGCTGCAATAACAACTATAAAAAATGAAGATGATGGGACGTAAGAAATGGAAGACTGAAGACATCTTAAAACTCATGGAAATGAGAAGAAATAATAAAAATAACCATGCAAAATCTGAAGATATTCACGGGAACCTTAGGATTTTGTGTAAAGAGGAAAAAGAAGCATGGCTTGAGGAAAATTTCAGGGAATTTGAAAACCAACACGACACCCGGAATACCAAATTAATGCACAAAAAGAATTCATGACATCATTAAGAAAAGAACACGCACGTCAACGGGTTACCTAAAACCAAAAGATTGCAAAATCATAATAGAACAAGATCAGATCTTACATGCATGGTCAGATTATGTGAAAGATATTTATAACGTTACACGGTAGAAGCAGTATGATATTCCATATAATAATAAAGGGCCGCCAATTCTGAAGATGGAAGTTCAGATTGCTCTTAACCATCTGAAAACTGGCAAAACCTCGGGTCCAGACAACATCACAACATAAATTATCAATGTCTTAACAGAATATGAAATAGACCAGGTCATCAGATAGCTGAAGGCAATATATGACACTGGAGATATACCTCCTGAATTATGTAAATCTATATTTATTGCAATCCTGAAGAAATCAGGAGCCTTGAAATGTGATCAACATCCAACAATTAGCATAATGCGCATCATCACGAAGAATTTGCTAAGAATTATCACAAAAAGAGTTAAGAAGAAAATTTTACCCGAAATAAAGGAAGAATAATGTGGGGTTTTAGAATGCAATGGTACAGTAAATGCTGTGTATTTACTGAGAAAATTAACGGAGAGTTCAATATAAGTAAACAAAGACCTAGATTTTTGCTTCCTTGACTACGCAAAAGCTTTCGATAAAGTAAGACATGATGCAGATCTACAATTTGGGAAACAACAACTGCCATAAAGATTGATAATGAAGAAGTCAGTGTCGGCCTATTAACAGAAATGTGCCAAGGGGATGAGTAATATCTCCAGTTAATTTTTTCCCTGTTAAAAGTTAGTTGCATATCCTTTACGGACTTAGCAATAAACTGTCATTTACTGCCAATATAGTACCTTGCGGTGTATGGCAGAGGGGTCTTTGAGCCTGGGGAATTAAGGCCGCCTGGCTAGTGCAGTCGCGCGAACTGTGCAGGTTACGATTTTCTTTTACGGACGTGGCAATCAACCCCAAAATTTGTTGGCTGTTCGTGATTCCTGGGCAAGTTTTACGTTCCTTAGTTTGCCATTGCTAATTTTTGTTTTTAGATATTTAGAAGAAATGAGAGGAATCACCACTGGCTGACATACTATTGGATATACGGATGATACAGTATTGACTGCAGATAACGAACAATCTGCAATATTTAGTAGATACAGTTATTGTACACAGTGAACAACTTGGGTTAGAATTCATCGTAATAAGATACAAATTATGGTCATCTCTAAGAAGAAAGAAATATCACAATGTAAAATACGGGTAAATTGGAATATACTTGAATAAGTGAATCGATACACCTATCTCGAAACAGTAATACCATCTGTTGGGAGGTGCATTGAAAAGATTATAACAAGAATCGCAATGGCCAAGGCAGCCTTTTGGAAAATGGAAAACATACTTACTAATAAAATGATGTCAATTCCAATAGGAAAAAGAAGGCTGACGTGGTACATAGAACCCGTACTTATGTATGGATGTGAAGTGTGGATAATGAACAGATAAGTTGAAAAACATCTAATAGCAGTGGAAATATGATTTCTGCGGAAAATGCAAATAATACCATCGACAGTCAGAAAAGACAGTGAGAAAGTCATACAAGAAACAAATCAAAACCGTAAACTGATTAGATAAATTAGACGTAGTGAAGATGTTATGGCACGTTATGAGAAGAAATAAACTATAGAATTTGGTGACAACTGACAAAATTTAGGGGAAAAAAACAAGGGGAAGACAGAGAGGTAAATAAATAGATGGCTTGGCCATGTGGCATGATCGAAACAAGAACACAGAGTTAATCCACGACTCTGAAGATCGTATGAGATGGCGAAACATGATCGCCCACGCTTATCGGTCGGCATGGCACACGATGATGAACATAGCTACGTATCTTACCACCCACATCTTGGTTTCAGCGGCTATACCACACTCGTGTTTACTTGCGCCCAAGTCTTGGTTTTAGCAGCTATACCATACTCGTGTATCCTACAGTCCAAGACAGCATGTGAAGACAGGATTCGGCAGACTGAGCGGAAGAAATAATCCCTGATTCAACGGGCAAGACGGCGTTTACCTGCAAAGCGTTGTGGAACGTAATGAGCACGGCAAGGCACGATGACCGCCCTGGTCATCCACTGCACCTGTCCGTCTTAACCTGTCTTGCCACTGGACTCAGATGGACTCAGGCGAGAGAGTGAGGTCGACGAATTGCGCAACTCTTCCTCACTTTAATCCAATTCATCGCGCAAGTAATTCTTCATCCAACGTCATATATCACCTTCAAGCCCTGTGGCGATGGGCGAGCGGCGAAGCGGCAGGCTTGGGTACGCTGGCAGCTGTTGTCGCAGACCTGCACACAGGCTGTTCAGGCCATATGGTCGTCTCTACTAACTGGAGCAACGGTTGGATTCGGCAGCCCCCTGAGCGACTGAGCAGCCCTCTTAGGAAGCTACTGAAGATTAAATGGCAAGACAAGATCCCAGACACTGAAGTCCTAGAAAGAGCGTCCATGCCTAGTATCGACACTCAACTAATGAAGAATCAGATTCGCTGGGCTGGTCACTTAACTCGCATGCCAGATCACAGGCTCCCTAAACGAATTTTTTACGGCGAGTTGCGTAGTGGTAAACGCTTCCAAGGTGGCCAGAGGAACCTCTTTAAAGACACTCAGAAAATCTCACTGAATGCTGTTAGAATTCATTATGAAACCCGGGAGACTGCAGCAGGGACCGAAATTCGTGGCGTGCATCATTAAGCAAGGGTGCAGTCACGTGTGAGGCAACCAGGACTGCAAGAGCTGTGAAGAAAAGACAGAATAGAAAAACCACTGCAGGAAATCCTCCTTCAGAAACGTCAAGCATTCTTTGTCCACATTGTCAAAGAACATCTGGAAACAGAATAGGCCTTATCATTCATCTTAGAACTCACGGCTCCATACTATCAACCCCACTGGATGACATGAATTGTCATCATCATTCTTGATGGACACACACACACACACACACATACACACACACGCACGCACGCACACACGCACACACACACACACACACACACTCACACACACACACACATCCCAAGATTTGGTTTCAGCTGCTATTCCACACTCGTGTATCCTACCGCCGAAGTCTTGGTTTCAGCTGCTATTCCACTCTCGTGTATCCTGCCGCCCAAGTCTTGGTTTTAGCGACTATAGCACAGTCGTGTATTCTTCCACCGAAGTCTTGGTTTTAGCGGCTATACCACACTCGTGTATCCTACCGCCTAAAATTCGGTTTTAGCGGCCATTCCACACTCGTGTATCCTACCACCCAAGTCTTGGTTTCAGCGGCTATTCCACACTCGTGTATCCTGCCGCCCAAGCCGTGGTTTTAGCGGCTATTCCACACTCGTGTATCCTACCGCCCAAGTCGTGGTTTTAGCGGCTATTCCACACTCGTGTATCCTACCGCCCAAGTCGTGGTTTTAGCGGCCATTCCACACTCGTGTATCCTGCCGCCCAAGTCGTGGTTTTAGCGGCTATTCCACACTCGTGTATCCTACCGCCTAAAATTCGGTTTTAGTGGCCATTCCACACTCGTGTATCCTACCATCCAAGTCTTGATTTCAGCGGCTATTCCACACTCGTGTATCCTACCGCCCAAGTCGTGGTTTTAGCGGCTATTCCATACTCGTGTATCCTACCGCCCAAGATCTGGTTTCCCCCACCCCTCCCTCTCCCCGGCTCATGATGATGAAGATGATGGTGTGAGGCCTGCGATTGTCCATACAATTTTATGCTCAGTGGTTTGGTATTCTTTCATGGCTGTTAAGGTTTCTTGGCAAGTTTTGCAGAAGGTATTTTGCCGTTGCTTTCCTTCTGGGCAGTGACTGTACTAGTAGGTGGCCATAGCCATTGTCTCTACTGGTGAGATCATCTGCCTATCGCCGCAGAGTGCTCTCCAGACGATCTCCAGATGAGTGTATCAGACGCAGGACATCTTGCTTATGACCGAGAAGTTTTCCGGAAGGTTGCTATGGGAGCGAGGTTTTGCAAAGAATATGCTACTGAATGAATGAATGAATGAATGAATGAATGAATGAATGAATGAAGTTTGCTAGTGATGTCTGATCTTTCGACGTTCATCCCATTGTCAAAAATAACGTAAAGCAATTTACTCCAAATCGCCAGCGGCGGACCTTAAACTCGCACGTCGGAACTGTGAAACTGGCATAGTGGATAAGACGCTTGTTTACAAATAGAGCTGTCTGGCAGTGACAGGACTCTGAATCCCACATCTGCGGTCTAACGGTTCGAACCAGTCTCGACAAATGGTACAGGATACATGTTTCCAATGATCTGGTAATTGCCTGGAGTAGATGTACAAAGTAAGTTACATGTAGAAGAGCCCAAACAAAACCGGCATTTCACGAGATGAAGAAATGAAGAATATTCTCTGCAATTTATCCTTATCCATCGAGGTGTGGACAAGAGTTCTTAATAGCTATACAGAGCCAAACTTGATGTGTAGAAGCGAATCATGGACAATTAGCAGACACGTGGAGAATTATATGGATGCTGCAGAGGTGTGGTTTTTATGGAAGAATGACGAGAACACCGTGGACGGAAAGAAAGACCAATGAAGATATTTGTTCCTGTGTTTTCGTTCATTGAACTCAAGGGTAGTCCATACACACAACTTCTAGTAGTGCTGGGCTGGATTTTGCGTGTGGATTAGCTTTCCCTATTAACAGTGTCCCTCGCCATCAGGCGAACACACTCCGACTTCAGAGGTACTTATAATTTACGTCTCCAAATCAAGGACGAGAGGTCAACATTTTAGTCTAACTGTCCGTGTAGGGATTGAACCGCTAACCTTGGAATCAGTACACCGGATGTTTAAGAACACACGTTCTTATCCATTCGGCCATGTTGACCTACAATACAGATATCTTGAAAGAAGTTAGCTCACAAAGAGAATTGGTTATTCGCATTAGAAGAAGATATGCCATATTCTTTGGGCATGTCATGAGTAGGGGGAAGTCGGAGTATGTCTTTACAACGGAACGACTGGAGTATGTCGTCATAACGGGAAGGATGGAGTATGTCGTCACAACGGGACGGCTGGACTATGTCGTCACAACGGGACGGCTGGAGTATGTCGTCACAACAGAAAGGATTTAGTATGACATCACAACGGGAAGGATGGAGTATGTCGTCACAACGGGAAGGATGGACTATGACATCACAACGGGAAAGATGGAGTATGTCGTCACAAAGGAACGGCTGGAGTATGTTGTCACAACGGGAAGGATGGAGTATGTCGTCACAACAGGAATGATGGAGTATGTCGTCACAACGGCAAGGATGGAGTATGTCGTCACAACGGGAAGGATGGAGTATGTCGTCACAACGGACGGCTGCAGTATGTCGTCACAACAGGAAGGATGGAGTATGACATCACAACGGTGAGGATGGAGTATGTCGTCACAACGGGAAGGATGGAGTATGACATCACAACGGGAAGGATGGAGTATGTCGTCACAACGGAACGGCTGGAGCATGTTGTCACAACGCGAAGGATGGAGTATGTCGTCACAACGGGACGGCTGGAGTATGTCGTCCTAACGAGAAGTTTGAGGGGAAGAGAGGTGGGCTGGGACGGACCAAGGGAGAAGATGCTGGACAGTTTGACATCATTACATGGAGAAAGATCAGTATCAGAAATGATTGGTCACACACAAGTCAAATGGCTGTGGACAGGCATGACCACCAATACTATACGGCATGGCATTTAAGAAGATTGACAGTACGTGAGACAGAAGGCTGTGGACAGACATGATCACCATCGCCAATCGGGATGGGGTATAAGAAGATTTGCTGTACATAAGACAGAATGCTGTGGACAGACATGATCACCAATACTACACGGACGGCATGGACTATAAGAAGATTGGCAGTACACGCGACAGGAGGTTGTGGACAGACATGATTAGCAACACCACACGACATGGACTATAAGAAGATTGACAGTACACGCGACAGGAGGTTGTGGACAGACATGATTAGCAACGCCACACGACATGGACTATAAGAAGATTGACAGTACACGCGACAGGAGGTTGTGGACAGGCATGATTACCAACACCACACGGCATGGACTATACGCAGAAGAAGGTGATAATAATTTAGCCAACATGCAGGTCTGATCTGCTACTGGTATAACATGGATCGTGACAACATGGCATGGTTTGTGACAACATGACACGATTTGTGATAACATGACATGGTTTGTGACAACATGACATAATTTGTGACAACGTGACATGGTTTGTGTCAACATGACATAATTTGTGACAATGTGACATGGTTTGCGACAACATGACATCATTCGTGACAACATGCCATGGTGTGTGAAAATATGACATGGTTTGTAGCAACATGACCTCAAATCTGACAACATGACCTCGATTCTGACAAGATGTCATCGATCAACTTGCTGACTTTTACGACCCAATCAAATTAACTTGAATTATTAACGTTCAGTGACCACATGAACTGGCAACAGTTTTTGTGCCGTTATTTTGAATAAATTAACGTACTTAAATGACTCCAGAAAACTAGGGAAAGGTATTGGGTAGCTGGTACTGGCAGATATTTCTATAGACTAATAACCACTAATTGGGTGATTTGGTCAATATTACGCCGAACGTCTTTCCTTCGGAGGACATTTTTGAGTACCCATTTTGGGTTGGGTTGACATGTGAGCCCAGATCGATTAGAAAACAAATTCAGTCTCGATAAGGATTCAAACATAGGACCATGGGACCTGGAGGCAAGCGTTCAGGTTACTGAGAAAATATAGAACCAACAGCTACGTGGACGTCTCGGTGAGCTGTCTAACCCAGCAACATTTATTATTGTAGAAACCCAGAGATCTTGTATAGACATGACTGCAACAACAGCGGACGAGGAGAAGAGGACATTACTACAACAACAGTGGACGAGAAGAAGAAGATATTACTACGACAACTGCGGACGAGAAGAAGACATTACTACAACAACGGCGGAAGAGAAGAAGACATTACAATAACAACAGCGGACCGCAAGAAGAAGAAGAAGTAGAAAAAGAAAAAAAAGAAGACGGACAAAAAAAATTTGTGTGGAGTGGTTGTGTGTGATATTAAAATAAAATATATATATTAATATATAAAATATATAAAATATAATATTAAAATATAGGGATATATATATTATAAAAAAATATGCGGGGGAGAGGTTTTGACCCCCAAAAGGAAGGAGAGGGAAATAGAGGGCGAAGAGGAAAAGGGGGTTGGGGCCGGCCGCTCAGAAACAAGGCAAACACTTGAGGTAAGAAGAAATCAAATAAGCTAAAGATGGG
>JACEFZ010018122.1:130000-227500 GCA_014155875.1 Cepaea nemoralis | reverse complement strand
TTTTATTCACCTTCTGCGCTGTACCACCACTGGGGCAACCAAACTTCGACAAGCCGTCCAATGTTCTTCCCTGTCGTCCAATATATATATATATATATATGTATATTCATCTCTGTCTGTTATTCTTTTATTCGCGTGTGTTTTATGTGTCCCTCTGGTTCGTTTACCTCGTGGCTTCCAGATAAGATAGTGTCTAGTTCTACTGTTCTCATATTTTCTCAGTGTGTGTCTTATCTTGTGAGTTCCAGATAAGATAGTGTCTAGTTCTACTGTTGTCATATTTTTTCAGTGTGTGTCTTATCTTGTGAGTTCCAGATAAGATAGTATCTAGTTCTACTGTTCTCATATTTTCTCAGTGTGTGTCTTATCTTGTGAGTTCCAGATAAGATAGTGTCTAGTTCTACTGTTGTCATATTTTCTCAGTGTGTGTCTTATCTTGTGAGTTCCAGATAAGATAGTGTCTAGTTCCACTGTTCTCATATTTTCTCAGTGTGTGTCTTATCCAGCGCCAGTTTCTTTTTCCTGCCTCATTGTTCGACTGGCATTTGGTTGTGTGTGTCTATGAGCTCTACATTGGCAATTTTCTCATGCAATGTTATTCTTTCTTAAACAACCGGTGTGCTGATGCCGAGGTAGCAAGTTTAACCCCTACTTTGGTCAGTTGAACTCAATTGTTGTCTTTTATTCCTAGACTTGGGGAAGTGAATTACCTCTGAAGTTGGAGTGGGTTCGCCTTGTTCTGTTCTGTTGTTTGTCCATCAAGAATGATGATGACCATTCATTTCATCCAGTGGAGTTGAAGGTATGGAGCCGTGGGTTCTAAGATGGCTGATAAGGCATATTTTGGCTCGAAATGTTCTTTGACAATGTGGGCAAAGAATGCTTGACGTTTCTGGAGGAGGATTTCCTGCAGTGGTTTTTCTGTCCTGCCTTTTCTTCACAGCTCTTGCAGTCCTGGTTGCCTCACATATGACTGCACCCTTGCGTAATGATGCACGCCATGAATTTCGGTCTCTGGCTGCGGTCTCCCAGATGTCATGATGAATTCCAAAAGCATTCAGTGAGATTTTCAGAGTGTCTTTAAAGCGTTTCCTCTGGCCACCTTGGGAGCGTTTACCACAACGCAGTTCGCTGTAAAATATTCGTTTAGGGAGCCTGTGATCTGGCATGCGAGTCAAGTGACCAGCCCAGCGAATATGATTCTTCATCAGTAGAGTGTGGATACTGGGCATTTTTGGAATAGCTATCGATTGGGTCATGCGCAAATGCACAAGCAACACAAATATGGGTATCCATTGGGTTGACAAAATTCTAGAAGACCTGGACTTTGCCGACGACATAGTGCTTTTGAGTTCAACACATCCGGATGCCCAAGAGAAAATAAACCACCTCCAAAATGTTTCAGGGCAAATTGGTCTCCAAATTAACACCACAAAAACAGAGACTATTGATCTTACCAACAGTTCAGATGAGACCAAATTGAACAGCTACGTTCTTGAAAAAGTCAACAGCTTCACATACCTAGGAAGCAAAATGACATCCACAGGGGACTCAACACCAGAAATATCATCTAGAATCGCACTGGCATCTAGTGCCTTCAATAAACTGTCAAACATCTGGAAGTCAAAGACACTCAGCAAACACACAAAACTTAAAATCTTCAACTCTTGTGTGATTCCAGTGTTAACGTATGGATGTGAAAGTTGGAAATCAACGGTAGCTTTAGATAAAAAATTAGACAATTTTGAGAACAAATGTCTTAGAAGACTTCTAAACATCCACTGGACAGACTTCAGAACCAATTCGCAAATAAGACAAGAGACTAAGCAAGATACAGTATCCAATTTCATAAGAAGACGCCGTTGGAACTACATCGGCCATGTACTCAGAATGGACAAGGCAAGACTCCCCTACCAAGCCCTCATATGGTCACCGGTAGGGAAAAGAAAACGGGGAAGACCAAGAGAGACCCTGCGTAGAACCATCATTAGAGAAGGCTCATTCAATGGCCAAGTAAATATCCAAGATCTACAACAGATAGCAGCGAACCGCCAGGCATGGAGAGACAGGACTTCTGCCCTATGCGCCGCCTTAGGCTCAAGAGGAAAGACTAACTAAGCTATCTGTGTGGGGGTTGTTGTGAAGACAGATGGTCACGCTCTCTGTGTAGGGGGTGTTGTGAAGGTATAGATGGCTGCACTATATATGTACAGAACGATGTACACGCATAGATGGCAACGCTCTGTGTGTGTGTGTGTGGGGGGGGGGGGGGGAGACTTGAGATTGTATAGACAACCAAGCAGTATGTGTGGTGACTTTGAAACGGTATAGAGAGGACATTAGTCTGTGTGGGTGACTGAGCTGCTATATGTGGAATAAAGTTTCTGTGGTGTGGAGACTCTGAGATTGTATAGATGATCAAGTAGTCTGTGAGGGGGACTTTGAGTGTTGCTATAGGTGACCAAGTACTGTGTGTGGGGGACCCTTGAGATGCTATAGACAACCACGTGTTGTGTGTGGGGATATATTTTGGATAAAATGATAAAGTGTTGGTGTCTGAGACATATGATATCACTGGCCTTACATCAAAGATCATCTGCGACGAGACCACGAGGACGTCCAAGAAGAAAATTGATTGACGACATCTAAGACATTGTACAGTCACACGGAATGACACTATTCAGTGCCGCCCACCGGGCGCTGGAGCGCAAATTATTCTTCCCCGCGACGCTTGACGGCAGAAGTGGAAGAAGATGATGATGAGATGATGATGAATTAGTTTCAAATCCCAGCAAACTATCTTGCTATTAATCCTCAATTTCAACTCGGTAAATATTATGAGACATCCCCACAAAAGGAAACATTATATCCAGAATTTGGGAATTAAATACTGAAAACAGTTTCATATTTATTACATGAAAACGACATTTCGTGATTACTTACCATTTTGTAAGATTGCTTGTGGGGGAATTGTTTGATTGTGAATTCCTGTCATCTCAATATGGGAATCTGGATGGTTTCTTATTCCTGGGTAGAATCACTTCGATTATCTTGTCAGTAGTGGCATCTGCTTGTGTTATCATCATCACTGTCATTATCATCATGATGTACCAAGACATTTGCAGGTCCCATCAAATTTCCCTGAAAAACCTCTGGATTCTTCGTGAGTTCCCAGACTATATGCATTTCATGCCTAGAGGTTGTTGGTCTATTGCTTGCACGGTTGTGTTGGGCGGCCCCTGCCTGCAGCCAGGGATATGTACTTTCCATGATAGTTGTTTAATATAACTACTACGACATTTGATCTGGTTATTTTGGTGCCGGTGTCATTGCCTATCTGGTATACTATCCACCCGAACTAACAACTATTATCAATTGGCAGGTATACTATCCACCCGAACTAACAACTATTATCAATTGGCAGGTATACTATCCACCCGAACTAACAACTATTATCAATTGGCAGGTATACTATCCACCCGAACTAACAACTATTATCAATTGGCAGGTATACTATCCACCCGAACTAACAACTATTATCAATTGGCAGGTATACTATCCACCCGAACTAACAACTATTATCAATTGGCAGGTATACTGTCCACCCGAACTAACAACAATTATCAATTGGCAGGTATACTGTCCACCCGAACTAACAATTATCATCAATTGCCAAGTATACTGTCCACATGAACTAATAAATATAGCATCCCTTGTATTATATAGTGTTATCTGAACTACTAAAAATAGCATTACTTGTCAGGTATACTGTCTATCTGAACTACCAAATATAGCATTACTTGTCAGGTATACTGTTTATCTGAACTAACAAATATAGCATTACTTGTCAGGTAAACTGTCTATCTGAACTACCAAATATAGCATTACTTGTCAGGTATACTGTCTATCTGAACTACCAAATATAGCATTACTTGTCAGGGATACTATCCCCCTCAACTAACAACTATAGTATCCCTTTTATTATATATTTGTTATCTGAACTAACAAATATATCATTACGTGTCAGGTATACTGTCCGTCTCAACTAACAACTGTAGCATCGCTTTTCGAGTATTCTGTTCACCTGAACAAACAACTATAGCATCCCTTGTATTATATATTGTCTATTTGAACTAACAATAGCTCATTCCTTGTATCATATACTATCTTTTATAACTAACAAATATAACATCTCTTATCACATATAATATCTACAGACACTAACAACTATAGCATCCCTTGTATTAAATATTGTTCACAGGAACTAACAATTATAGCATCCATTATAGTGCACATTTTTCACGGGATCTAACCTGTCATCACTAGCCAGGTCTATGTGCCATGTTTCAAAGTTCCAGTTTCACGTTGATTTGGCAACATTTGAAACAGTATAGATGGCCACCCTTTCTGTTGAGAGATGCGGTGCAGAAATAGACAGCCGCGCTCTTTGTGTGGGGGATGTTGTGAAGACATAGATGGTCACGCTATCTGTGTGGGGGATGTTGTGAAGACAGATGGTCACGCTCTCTGTGTAGGGGGTGTTGTGAAGGTATAGATGGCTGCACTATATATGTACAGAACGATGTACACGCATAGATGGCAACGCTCTGTGTGTGTGTGTGTGGGGGGGGGGGGGGACTTGAGATTGTATAGACAACCAAGCAGTATGTGTGGTGACTTTGAAACGGTATAGAGAGGACATTAGTCTGTGTGGGTGACTGAGCTGCTATATGTGACAAAGTTCTGTGTGTGGAGACTCTGAGATTGTATAGATGATCAAGTAGTCTGTGAGGGGGACTTTGAGGTGCTATAGGTGACCAAGTACTGTGTGTGGGGACCTTGAGATGCTATAGACAACCACGTATTGTGTGTGGGGACATATAGATGGTATAGATGACAAAGTATTGTGTGTGGGGACATATGGATGGTATAGATGACCATGTATTGTATGTGGAGACATATGGATGGTATAGATGACCAAGTATTGTGTATGGGGACATATAGATGGTATAGATGACCAAGTATTGTGTGTGGGGACATATAGATGGTATAGATGACAAAGTATTGTGTGTGGGGACATATGGATGGTATAGATGACCATGTATTGTATGTGGAGACATATGGATGGTATAGATGACCAAGTATTGTGTATGGGGACATATAGATGGTATAGATGACCAAGTATTGTGTATGGGGACATATGGATGGTATAGATGACCATGTAATGTATGTGGAGACATATGGATGGTATAGATGACCAAGTATTGTGTATGGGGACATATAGATGGTATAGATGACCAAGTATTGTGTGTGGGGACATATAGATGGTATAGATGACCAAGTATTGTGTGTGGGGACATATAGATGGTATAGATGACCAAGTATTGTGTGTGGGGACATATTTATGGTATAGATGACCAAGTATTGTGTGTGGGGACATATAGATGGTATAGATGACTAAGTATTGTGTGTGGGGACATATAGATGGTATAGATGACCAAGTATTGTGTGTGGGGACATATAGATGGTATAGATGACAAGTATTGTGTGTGGGGACATATGGATGGTATAGATGACCAAGTGTCTTGTGTGGGGACATATAGATGGTTTACTAGACCAAGTATTGTGTGTGGGGACATATAGATGGTATAGATGACCAAGTATTGTGTATGGGGACATATAGATGGTATAGATGACCAAGTATTGGATGTGGAGACATATAGATGGTATAGATGACCAAGTATTGTGTATGGAGGACATATGGATGGTATAGATGACCATGTATTGTATGTGGAGACATATGGATGGTACAGATGACCAAGTATTGTGTATGGGGACATATAGATGGTATAGATGACCAAGTATTGTGTATGGGGACATATAGATGGTATAGATGACCAAGTATTGTGTGTGGGGACATATAGATGGTATAGATGACCAAGTATTTTGTGTGGGGACATATAGATGGTATAGATGACCAAGTATTGTGTGTGGGGAAATATAGATGGTATTGATGACCAAGTATTGTGTGTGGGAACATATAGATGGTATAGATGACCAAGTATTGTGTGTGAGGACATATAGATGGTATAGATGACCAAGTATTGTGTGTGGGGACATATGGATGGTATAGATGACCAAGTATTGTGTGTGGGGTACATATAGATGGTATAGATGACCAAGTATTGTGTGTGGGGACATATAGATGGTATAGATGACCAAGTATCGTGTGTGGGGACACATAGATGGTATAGATGACCAAGTATTGTGTGTGGGGACATATAGATGGTATAGATGACCACGTGTTTTGTGTGGGAACATTGAAGTGGTAATTTTGACCAATTGCTGTGTGGGATATTGTGAGATAGCGTAGATAGCCAAGTAGTCTGTATGATAGACTTAGAAACGGTGTATATGGCCACATATTTTGCAGTAATCAGTTCTTATGCGAAACCGTCATTGCTGGCCGTATGCAAAAACAGTATCCAGTAAAGTAGGTTTATACGCCTGTCTATCTTTCATGTTAAAAATAAAACATAATCAGTCCTTAATGAGAAACCGAATCTGTTTTCTCTAGCAAAGAGAGAACATTGAAACAACCATACCACCAACCTCACCATGTCCGTCTTTCTGCCTTGACTTCATCGTTTATTGTGATGTGTTCATATCTCTATTTTTTTAGGTTGTTAAAAACAGACATAAATATTTAATTATTCTCCGTCTGCGACCAGTAACTATATTAGGGACGCTCTCTGTGCACACATCGAGAATATTGTAAATACATTAATACATCTGTTTTTTTTTTTTTTTCGATTGTCTTGTCAGTTTTTGTTGTCTGCTGCAGGGATCAGTAACCAGTCGGGCTCACGGCACGGATTGCAATTTTATGGAGACAAGTAACTGGCCTTAATCTTGTTCGTGTTTCTCGAGTTTCAGAGAGTTAGACATTTATAACGATGGATAATAACGCTTGTTATATGTACTGCGTTTTCAAAGTTACATCTAATGTAGACATATGTTTATAAAAAAAACTGTCATTTACTGCCAATATAGTACCTTGCGGTGTATGGCAGAGGACTAATGGGGGACTTAACACATATCGGAATATCAGAAGAGGTTGCTGCCTTTCTTTGTATTATTCATGCATTGTCCTTTCTTTTTTTTTTCTATTATTCTTTCATTGTTTCTCTCTTTCTTTGTATTATTCATTAACTCTTTCTGTCTTTGGTAGTATTATTCTTTCTTTCTTTCTTTCTTTCTTTCTTTCATTCTTTCATTATTTCCTTATTTCTATTATTCTTTCATTGTTTCTTTCTTTCTTTCCGTGTTTCTTTCTTTCTTTCTTCGTCTTCCTTTCTTTCTTTCTTTCTTTCTTTCTTTCTAATATTCATTCATAGTTTATTTATTTATTTCTATTCTTCATTCATAGTTTCTTTCAACATGCCTTTATTTCTGAGTCCGATGTGGGCAATATAACCTCTCAGCCACGGATAACCCTACTTACAGTGTAATCCTGACCCCAATTGCTCATCATGTACCCAAAAAGTATCCACTATGGAAGTTTTTAGACCTTTCATCTTATATTTTTTAACCAATCAATTCATTCAATACAGGGAAACTAACTTGATCTTCTCGAGCAAAATGAGGACTCACATTACCAACCTGTTTCATTGATATGTCTGTGAGCCATCACTCACATTAACCATCTGTTTAAGTGATATGTCTATGAGCCACCACTCACATTAACCATCTGTTTAAGTGATATGTCTTTGAGCCATCACTCACATTAACTAGCCTGTCACCGTCCTAGATATCTAGGGGAATGAAACTCGGGCTCATACAGGCAACAAACTCCGTTCATATGCAATCTACCATCATTTATTATTATTATGTTACAATAAGCTAGCGAAGAGAGTTTTCGCAAGCCAGCAATCTGTAAGTTGCATATCACAGGAGTTTACAATAAACATGATTATCACAACAACTCTATCAGCTATCTAACATATGCATAAGACTCCTAAATACACTTGGGTCTAAACTATCAAGTCCCCCTTAAGGTAAGCCCTGTTGCTTCCTCGATGTCCAGTCCGTGTCTGCCTTTCCACACGTGTCGCAATTCGACACGGGTGGTAACTCTCTCTGAGTTTCTCGTGGACCCCGCAATCGGCGGGCCCCATCAGTGTCCACGGGGCTGTGGGCACACTGACCGGTCCTTCGAGAAGGCTCTGGATTATTCGAGCCTTCGAGTGACTCAGTTCTTTCCCTTTAGCTGGAGTTCTATCCCTTCTCTAGTCTCTCTTACTTTTATGTTGGTACCGCCCTTATGTGAGGCTGTGACACATCTGTTTAAGTGATATGTCTTTGACCCACAACTCACATTGTCACCTGTTTAAGTGATATGTCTGTGAGCCACCACTCACATTAAAAAATGTGTAAGTGATATGTCTGTGAGCCACCACTCACATTACCACATGTTTAAGTGATATGTCTGTAAGCCACCACTCGCATTACCCATCTATTTAAGTGATATGTATGGGTGCCACCACTTAAATTACCCATCTGTTTAAGTGATATGTCTGTATGCCACAACCCACATAACTACCTGTTTAAGTGATGTATCTGTGGGCTACCACACACATTACCACCTGTTTAAGTGATATGTCTGTGTGCCACTACTCACATTACCCATCTCTTTAAGTGAAATCTCTGTCTGCCACCACTCACAGTATCATTTGTTTGAGTGACACGTCTGTGAGCCACCACTAACATTACCACCTCGTTAAGTGAAGTGTCTGTCTGCCACCACTCACATTATCATTTGTTTGAGTGACACGTCTGTGAGCCACCACTAACATTACCACCTCGTTAAGTGAAGTGTCTGTCTGCCACCACTCACATTATCATTTGTTTGAGTGACACGTCTGTGAGCCACCACTAACATTACCACCTGTTTAAGTGATGTATCTGTGGGCTACCACACACATTACCACTGTTTAAGTGATATGTCTGTGAGCCACTACTCACATTACCCATCTCTTTAAGTGAAATCTCTGTCTGCCACCACTCACATTATCATTTGTTTGAGTGACACGTCTGTGAGCCACCACTAACATTACCACCTCGTTAAGTGAAGTGTCTGTCTGCCACCACTCACATTATCATTTGTTTGAGTGACACGTCTGTGAGCCACCACTAACATTACCACCTCGTTAAGTGAAGTGTCTGTCTGCCACCACTCACAGTATCATTTGTTTGAGTGACACGTCTGTGAGCCACCACTAACATTACCACCTCGTTAAGTGAAGTGTCTGTCTGCCACCACTCACAGTATCATTTGTTTGAGTGTCACGTCTGTGAACCACCACTAACATTACTACCTGTTTAAGTGATATGTCTGTGAGCCACCACTCACATTACTACCATTAACATTAAACAATGGCAAAAAGTGCTAACGCACTTCTGAACGTAAACTTTACGTCTTTTTTTTTCAAGGCATATTCATATATGCCAATTTTAATTAAAAAAAAAAAAAAAAATTAATAATGTAGACATATAAATCAGCAGTTCCCTCTGCGGGGAACAGACATGTTTTTACTGGCCTCTTAGGCCACACACACACAAAAAAAATGTAGACATATGTTTGTGTCTGATTAAACGTGCGGATTTTTATTCTTTTTGTTGTTGTTTTTGGCTGTGTTAAAATAGATAAACTATAGCGATGAAATAACATCAGGGCGGGTAGGATGTAATGAAAGTGACGCTTTCTTCTACAGAATCTAATCATGGCTTGAGTTAACTTAATACGTTATAGATGGGGTCTGGCATTTTATCATCTGCAATGTCTGGCACACTCGTTGGGGGGAGGGGGAGGGGGTGGGGGGGATTAATACTTACTAGAATGTCAATTGAGGTTACGATGTGTCTTATTTTCCTTTCTTTCTAATATTCATTCATAATTTATTCCTTTCTTTCTATTATTCATTCATATTATCGTTCTTGGTGTGTGTATCTCTGAGCCCATGGCAGGCACTACAACCTCTAATCCAGGGATGCCTCTTCTGTCAATGCCATCCTGCCCCGATTGCTCATGTCTGCACAAACACACCCACTACAAAATATTATATACCTTTCTATCTGATATATTTTGTTTAAATAATACATTTAGTCAATACTGAGAAACCAGCCTAATCTTCTCGAGCACAATGAGGGCGTTTAAACGAGTGAACCACCATTCACATTATCATTTGTGTAAGTGATATGTCTGTGAGCCACCACTCACATTAGAACTTGTTTAAGTGATTTGTCTAACTTCCGGCCTTGACTCTATTGCTTATTTTGTTATTTTAATGTATTCCGTATTTATTTTATAAAACACCGACATTAATATGATTGCACCAGTAATTCGTCCTCGTCTGCGGCCAGTAATTATATTAGAGAAGATCTATGTGCTCACATCGGGGAAAGTGTGATAAATTAATACTGCTGTTTTGTTTTCTGTTTGTGTTGTCGGTTCTTGCCGTCTGCTGTAGGGATCAGCACCCAGTCGGGCTGGCATTTTTATAGAGACAAGTAATTGACTTTAATCTTGTTCGTGTTTCTCGGATGTCAGAAAGTCAGACATTTCTAGCGATGGTTATTTCAACTTTTCCTATGTACTGGGTTCAACCTAATGTAGACATATGTTTGTGTCTGATTACACGTGCGGAGTTTTATTCTTTTTAAGCTGTATTAAAATAGATAAACTATAGCGATGAAAGAACATCAGGGCGGGCAGGATGTAATGAAAGTGACGCTTTCTTCCACAGAATCTAATCATGGCTTGAGTTAACTTAATACGTTATAGATGGGGTCTGGCATTTTATCATCTGCAGTGTCTGGCACACTCGTTGGGGGGAGGGGGTGGGGGGGCCTCAATACTTACTAGAATGTCAGTTGAGGTTAGGATCTGTCTTTTTTTCTTTCTTTCTAATATTCATTCATAATTTCTTCCTTTCTTTCTATTATTCATTCATATTATTATTTTTGATGTCTGTATCTCTGAGCCCATGGCAGTACTTACTAGAATGTCAGTTGAGGTTAGGATCTGTCTTTTTTTCCTTTCTTTCTAATATTCATTCATAATTTCTTCCTTTCTTTCTATTATTCATTCATATTATCGATCTTGATGTCTGTATCTCTGAGCCCATGGCAGGCACTACAACCTCTCATCCAGTGATGCCCCTTCTGTCAATGCCATCCTGCCCCGATTGCTCATGTCTGCACAAACACACCCACTACAGAATATTATATACCTTTCTACCTGATACATTTTGTTTAAATAATACATTTAGTCAATACTGAGAAACCAGCCCAATCTTCTCGAGCACAATGAGGGCGTTTAAACGAGTGAACCACCACTCACATTATCATTTGTGTAAGTGATATGTCTGTGAGCCACCACCCACATTATCATTTGTTTAAGTAATATGTCTGTTAGCCACCACTCACATTAGAACTTGTTTAAGTGATTTGTCTAACTTCCGGCCTTGACTCTACTGTTTATTTTGTTATTTTAATGTATTCCGTATTTATTTTATAAAACACGGACATTAATATTTATGCACCAGTAATTTGTCTCCGTCTGCGGCCGGCAAAATGCATTAGAAAAGGTCTATGTTTACATCGTGTAAATACATTAATACCGCTGTTTTGTTTTCAGATTGCGTTGTCAGTATTAGCTGTCTGATGTATGGATCAACACCCTGTCGGGCTCATGGCACGGCTGGCACTTGAATAGAGACAAGTAATTGTCTTTAATCTTGTTCGTGTTTCTAAGGTGTCAGAAAGTCAGACATTTCTATCGACGGTTATTAAAAAAATTCATATGTTCTGCGTGGACGTTTCCATCGTTCAATCTAATGTAGATATGTCTTTATGTCTGATTAACAGTCTGGTTTCTTGTCTCGCTTCAAAATATGTGGACTACAGCGATGATAGAGCATAAGGGTGGGTCGGATGTTTTGAAGGTGACTCTTTCTTCCTCAGAAACTAATCATGGCTTGATTTTACTTAATAAGCTACAGCTGGGCTCTGACATTTTATCATGTTTTATCATCTGCAATAACTGGGACACTAATTGGGGGGGGGGGGGGGGGGGGGGAAGAAATTTTTAAAAAGGTGGGGGGGAGGGGGGTAATAGATATAAGAATATCAACTGGGGTTACGACATTTCTTTCTTTCTTTCTTTCTTTCTTTCTTTCTTTCTTTCTTTCTTTCTTTCTTTCATAAGTATAGGCATGTGTACAATTTTTTTTTCCAATTATTTTTACAATTTTGCGAGAATGCTCACGACAATCGTCACTGCATGTGTGTGTAAAGTGTGTGAGTTTATTCATACTAGTTTAAGTGATTAAGTGAGGTATCATGTATGTGTCTAGATGTAAGGATGTGTGTGTTGTGTGTGGGGGTTGGTGAAGGGATGTGTGATGGGTGATGGATGTGCGTGTGAGTGTGGGATGTGGGTGTGGGATGGTTGGAAATGTGTGGTATTAGTGGGTGGGGGGGGGGGGGGTTGTGTGGTTGGGGAATGTGTGTGCGTGTGGGTGGGTTGGTGAGGGATGTGGGTGTGGGTGTGGGGGATGTGTGTAGGTTGGGGATTGGTGTGCGATGGATGTGGGAATGTGTGTGTGGGTGAGGGATATGTCTTTGTGGATGGGTGTGTGTGTGTGGGGGGTAAGTGTGGGTGGGGGGGTGGAGGATGCATGTGTGGGTGGGTTGGTGGGTGATGTGTGGGAAGATGTTTGTGTGGGTGAGGGATGTGTGTGTTGGTGTGTGGGGTTCAGTGTGTTTGGGTGTGGGATGTGCGTGTGGGTGACGGATGTGTGTTTGGCTGGGTGGTTGGGGTGTGTGAGTGTGGGTTGGTAGGTTGGGGAGGTATGTTTTGACGGGTGGCTGCGGTATGTGTGGATGTGCGTGGTTGAGGTATGGGTACGTGGGTGGGGAGATGTGAGTGGTGGGGTATTATGGGTGGGGGATGTGTGTGTGTGTGTGTGTGTGTTAGTGGGGGATGTGTATGGGTGTTGTATATGTGCGTTGGTGGGGGGATATATTTGTTTGTGTGTGTGTGTGTGTGTGTGTTGGGGGGTTATGTGGTTGAGAATGAGTGGATTGGGGATGGGTTATTGGGAGTGTGTAGGTGGATGGGTGGAGGATGTGTAGAGACTGTGTGGTTGGGTGAGTGTGTGTGTGTAGGATGGGGAATGGGTGTGGCGTGTGTGTGTGTGTTTGGGGAGATTGTGTGGGTAGGGGATGTGTGTGGGTTGGGGATGTGTTTAGGGGTTGGTGCGGGATGTGTGTGAGTGGGTGGGGGAAGATTGTGTGGTGGGGATGTGTGGGTGTTTGTATTTTAAGCATTGTTTATGTTTACAACATTCATTGACAATATTTTTTTTCTATTTATATCTTGTAAATGCATCATACACTATTGATGAACGAAAGATGAGTGACTGGAAGGACCGAAAGTAAGACATTCCTGCGTGCCCAATTTATAACCCTTCTAAAATAAAGATCAATCAATCAATCAATCAATCAATCAATCAATCAACCTTTCTTTCTTTCTGTCTTTCTGTCTTTCTGTCTTTCTTTCTTTTTTTCTTTCTGTCTTTCTTTCTTTCTTTCTTTCTTTCTTTCTTTTATAATATATTCATTTTGTCTTTCGTATTGTTATTCAGGGCAGGGCACTCACTTGTCCTTGCAGTCGGAAATGGCTGTCAAAGGCAGAGGTAAAAAGACCACCATGTGAGTGTGGAAGGCAAGGGGAAACCACCACATTATCTTCCCAAGACTTCATGGCAAAACATATATCATAGTTAGTGAACGACGTTAATGGCTGTCTTAGGACATCCTCGTCCGGTAGGGACAGTCATGAGCCACAGGTGACACCAGACCGTCATCCAGCTACTGATGGCAAAATCATAACTAAAATACATAAATTTAGAGTAGGAACATGGAATGTTAGGACATTAAATGAGCTAGGAAAGTTGACCAATGTTCTAAGAGAAATGGATAGCATGAAAATGAATATACTAGGCGTTAGTGAGATGAGATGGAAGGGATCTGGCAAAATTATAGCTGACAATCACACAATAATTTATTCTGGAGGGGATACAAATGAAAAAGATGTAGGAATAATATTAGACGAAAAAACAGCCAAGTCAATTAATGGATACTGGTGTATTTCAGATAGAGTTATTATGGTAAAAATCAAAGGCAAACCAATAGATATAAATATTATACAAGTATATGCACCAACAACAAGCAGTAGAGATGAAGAAATATAACACTTTGACGGCGAAATAGAAATGGTGATGGCTCAAATTGGATCACAAGAAATAAAAATAATACTTGGTGATTGTAATGCAAAAGTAGGAAAGGGAAAAATGGAGGATGTAGTGGGGAATTATGGTTTAGGTACAAGAAATGAAAGAGGGGAAAAGCTAATAGAATGGGCAAATATCAATGATATGATAATTTGAAACACATGGTTTAAACACCATAAAAGACGACTGTACACATGGAAAATCCCTGATAAGAAAATACGCAACCAAATTGACTACATACTAATTAATAAAAGATTTAGAAATGTTTTAATTAATGTAAAGACAATGCCTGGTGCTTACTGTGATAGTGATCATGTACCCCTATGTGGACAAATACAAGTAAGATTAAAGAGAGGGAAAAAAATGGTTAAGAACATGAGACTTAATAAAGAGGTTCTGAAAATATATAAAGAAATGCAAGAACAATACAGAGTGACTGTGAAAAATAGGTACAATGCAATAGCTAAAATACAGAGTATAAATGAACAATGGGAAATGTTAAGGGACTCCATTCATCAAACTAGCAAAGAAGTATTACCGGAGAGAGGCAAAATAGCTAAGAAAAAATGGATGAATGAATAAATCTTAAAATTGATGGACGAAAGAAAACAGAGTAAAAATGACAAACAAGAATACGCCAAGATAAATAAAGAAATAAAAGATAAATGTGGGAAGGCTAAAGAAAGTTGGTTAAACGAGCAATGCAAAAAAAAAAAATTGAACTAAATTCCATTAAAGATACAAAAAATATGCACCGACAAATCAGTGAGCTTACAGGAAGAAAAATAAGAATAAATTCACGGTGTTTGACATCAAAAACAGGAAAGATATTATTAGTGGAAGGGGCTGTCATGAAGAGGTGGAATGAGTATGTAAGAGAATTATATGATGGAGAAAGGGAAGAATTAACAGAAGATAGTAACTTAGAAGGTCCACCTATTCTGAAAGAAGAAGTCGCTGTCGCTATGAAACGTATGAAGAAAGGAAAAACAGCTGGGCCAGATGAAATCACAATAGAAGAATTAGAAGTATTGGGAGAATTTGGAGTAGATATATTAACCAAAATGTTGAATGATATTTACAGCAGTGGATATTTACCCAGTGATATGCTGAAATCTGTATTTATAGCTATACCAAAAAGACCAGGAGCAATTGATTGTGAAGATTTTCGCACAATTAACCTCATAAACCATATCACTAAGCTTCTACTCAGAATCATAATGAGAAGAACCAAAAAGAAAATAAAAATGGAAATTAGTGAAGAACAGTATGGATTTGTGGAAGGAAAGAGCACGAACAATGCAATTTATACATTACGGACACTAATAGAAAGGTCAATAGAGAAACAGAAAGACATATATTTGTGCTTCATAGATTATACTAAGGCATTTGATAAAGTAAAACATGATGAACTGATTAAAATGCTGGAAGATATCAACATTGATGGAAAAGATTTAAAAATAATAAAGAATATTTACTGGAACCAATTAGCAGCGATTAAAATGGGAAATAAAGAGGGTAGTTACGAACAGAAAAAGCTAGGAGTACGACAAGGGTGTGTCTTGTCACCAGATCTTTTCTCCCTGTATAGCGAAGTAATAATGAGAGAGATTAAAGAGATGCCAGGAATATAGTTGGAGGTTATAATATAAATAATATACGCTATGCAGATGACACAGTATTGGTGGCGGATAATTCAACAGACCTACAACAATTATTAGACGTTGTAGTAACAGAGAGTGCAAGGAAAGGACTCTCCTTGAATATCAAGAAAACAGTAACAATGGTAATATTAAAGAAAATGGTGACACCAAAATGTTACATAGAAATAGAAGGGAAAATCCTTAACCAAGTGGATAATTTTAGATACCTAGGGGCATTTATAACATCAGATGGAAAATGTACAACAGAGATTAGGAGCAGAATAGGGCAGGCAAAAGCCGCATTTCAGAAAATGAAGAGTATCTTATGCAATAAGTCACTATCACTGAATGTAAGAGAGTACTGAAATGCTATGTAGAACCAGTTTTGCTGTATGGCAGTGAATCTTGGAATGTAAATTAACAAATTAAGAAAAAAACTAGAAGCAACAGAGATGTGGTTCCTGAGACAAATGTTGCGAATTCCTTGGACTGCCAGAGTAACTAACAACGACTACCTGAAACGTGCTAATGAAATTAGAACATTATATACAACAATAAGACAGAGACAAACATCTTTCTTCGGTCACGTGATGAGAAGAGAGGCATTGGAGAACATCGTAACAACCGGAAAGATCGAGGGGAAGAGAGGCAGAGGCAGAGGCAGACCAAGAGAAATGATGCTGGATGGATTGAGACGGTGACATGGAGGAATACCAGCAGCAGAATTGATCCAGAAAACCAAAGATCGGGATCTATGGAGAGCCATGAACGTCTACGCCAGCCGGCACGGCACTTGATGATGATGATGATGATGATTGCTATTCTATTTCTGCCATTTACCCCCACCCCTCCCCCTATTGGGACAACGGCGATCAAACAAACCACGCCTAGCCCTCCTTTCATTGGCTATCTCCGGCAGCCCCCTCAAACAAACCACGCCTAGCCCTCCTTTCATTGGCTATCTTCGGCAGCCCCCTCAAACAAACCACGCCTAGCCCTCCTTTCATTGGCTATCTTCGGCATCCCCCTCAAACAAACCACGCCTAGCCCTCCTTTCATTGGCTATCTTCGGCAACCCCCTCCATGCCCTCCGTATATTATTTATCTCTGCCAGTAATTCTCTTCTCCATGTTTTTTTTTTTTTTTTTTTTTGCATATCCTTTACAGGACATCGCTGTCAACAGCAGCATCTTTCAGCTGTCTGTTGATGTTTTGGCAAGATTACCATTGCTTTCTGAGCGGCCGGCTCAGTATCCCGCAAGTCACCAGCGGGGGTCGAATCGCTTCCAGTTCTCTCCCTGTCAGCGACTTGTGCGCTGCAGCTTTTCAAGACTCCGCTACTTTCGCACTGCACGAAATAACAATTCATGACATTTGCGAAAGGAATGCAATTTATTCAGAGCCGACATTTGAATGGCTCTACGAACGTTAGGTTTCATCATTGTTACACAATATGAATACATCAACGTGATGATAGATGATGCTAGCATTACACAATCTAAATGAAACAGCCCTATGTTTGCCTATGGCCTAGAAAGCTATCGTATTGGTTAAGGATACGTCTGCCCTCTCTACCGTCTCCAGTCAGTCTGTCCCGCTACACATAGCGTGGACCAGCACGGACACTTTACTCTCCGTGCAGTCGCTCGTATTGCGTGCCTGGTCTTGCCAGCACGCCGGCTGGTGAGTTTGAGTAACCTGCCATATCACGGTTACTCGCAAGGACCAGCAACCCAATTGCTTGGGGAAAGCCCTCGCTCATCTGTACTCGTTGCCCTCTGGTCTGACACAAATGTGTCTCCCTGTGAGGTATTTATAGTACTCGGTGTCTTCCCTGTCTGGGTGTCTCTCTACTAGCCTAGTGTCAACTCCTTACTCCTGTAAGGTCTTATTGGAGATGCTGACAGGGTCCCCTCCTCTCCGCGAAGTGTTACTTCCCTTTTCCTCATGTTTGTAACACTTCTTGGTCACAAAAGAAAATTGGTTGTCCCAATTTTGTCAGTTCTCCAATAAGTATAGAACTTTCTAGTTTGGGGATAGAACAATATCTTCTACCTTCATTCACAGTGTTCTATCTTTTCACTTGGCTGACTTAGTAGCCCATGTCTCAGTATAGTTGGATCCATAGATATCTTAAGGATTAGTAGTGAACCGGAAACCGTTGTCTTATGACTTATGTCCTGGCTTCTGTCGTTTGACCCTATGTCTTTTGACTTCCACCCATTGACTTCCGTCTTGACCTGTTCCTCCTATTGCCCAAAATGACAACCCACACTCTAGTTGCCTCTATTATGAGTACAACACATGAGCACCACGTGTTCATGTTCCCATCAATATCCCATCCAACTCTATACACATAGATATACTGTTCACCTTCTTGCTTCCGCATGTAAAAAAGCTATGGTCACTGTTACATTTAGGTTTCTGATTATTTATTGTGTCCCCTGAATTTAGAGTTATTGTTCTTTGATTTAATTGGTGTGTGCAACTTTTATGTGTTCGTTTTCCTGTTTGTTTGCGTGTTTTCTAATAAACTAAAGTGTACTTAACTCTCTAACGTGTGTATGTGTTAGTGTACTAAATGTGTGTGTTCCTTCGAGCGCCGCAAATCGGTTTATTGTGGTCACAAACGTTCGTCATTTTTATTTGTGACAACAACTCCGTTTTCTGAAGCTCAAAGTGCGTTCTTTATATACTCTGTTAAAGTGTGGCTGTAACACATATAAAAACTTGACAACACATTGGAAACACACATGACACAGACAAGTCAAATAAGACCTTTCTAGCGGTGTGAAAAAAAAATGTTCCGCTGTCTTTCTCTCTCGCTCTCTTCCTTTCAATGTTTACTAAGTTTTCGCATTCTCTCTTCGCATTTTCTCTTCTTTCATTCATCTTTCATTCCCTTTCATCCTGTTCTTTCACTCAATCATTCTCTCGTCATTAAAATATGTTTCATAGTATTACATACATAAACAATATATATATACAATAAATGATTGGCTGAATTATAACAGTAATCACGCCAAATGACTGTGCGTTTCGTTTGCACGCGTCATGTCTGTACAAAAATTATACATAGTTATAAGGATGGTTTGTTACCGCTCTTCACATAGTAACTTCGATACTTTGGTGTGCTGACCTAAATTACCTTCAAGGGAAATAATTTACTACTACTTTCATTTAAGAAAAATGGATTAATTACCTTAACTGTTATTTGTGAAAAAGATGATATTAATTCCTAAATGATTGATGTTAGTTTTGAAATGATATTTTAAATAAATGGATGTATAAATGATTATAACTATATGGTAATAAACTAATATAATATCTAACAATTATATATCTATAATGGATGTTTTAATAAATTGGTTATTAATTAAATGATAATGATTTCTAACTACGCAAATAAGAAAATAAAGTTATATATGCGTTTACATAATTTGCATTAGAATAAATAATAGAAAAATGAAGTTATAGATACTGTAAATAAAATAATAGTGTACATATATCACAGTTACATTTCTATATCTAATTACACTAAGTTGACGTCCTCCTCTGCGTTGTGAAGATGGAGCAAATCTCTTTGTAGACTATTCTAACATAGTTCATTCCGCCAAAGTCTTTTATGCTCTCCTCGAAGGATAGTGTATTAATAAAGTTGCCTACCATATTATGTAAGTCCATAGCTAACCCTAGAATGTTATTCGGGGTCTAAGCGTCGGTTTAATATATTCTAGATTTGGGGTCTAAGCTGGGTTTGCTGTCCTCTTGGCGTTAGTTCCCATAATCTAAATTACGTGTGTCTGAGCGCATGTTAATTCTGTGTCTGTTCGTTACACTTTTCATAGCACTGTTCTATTCACATAAGTTATATATCAGGCGATAGTAACGCACTTACGATATGTCTTACTCACCACACATGGCACTTGGTTCTTTAACATTACAGTGTCACTGTTTCTGGTGGTGTATGGTCGCTTCATTCCTGTAACTCAGGTATTTGAATGGATGAAGGACGACTTAAAATGTCCGCAATCGTATTTAATCTCCCTTTTAAATGCTGGATGGTAAATGTGTAATTTTGGAGAATCAAAGCCCACCTGTAAATTCTATTGTTGGTAGGATGTCCAGATTGCATCACAGACAATGGAGAGTTATCGGATTGGATTACAAACTGTGCTCCTGCCAAAAATCGGTGAAACTTTCTCACGAAATAGATCAAACTAAGGCTTTTCAATTCTGATGCTGAGTCTTTTCCTTCAGCCGGAGTGATATTGTGACTTACGTGCCTTGCGGGGTGGAACGTCCCGTCGTAGAACTGTCCTCGTATTCCAGATATGGATCTGGCACTCGCGTCTGTGAGTAGGAAATAAGTGAGTTTTGGATTAGGCATACGAAGGATAGATGGAACGATGAAAAAATGTTTCAATTTCGATACCGCACTAATTAATCGTGCAGCTTTTACAGATAACTTAGCCGAAGCTTTTAAGATGTTAGAAACAACACTGGTGATTTCCCCCAGGTTTGAAGTGAAATTAGTATAGTGGTTTACCAAACCCAGTAAACTTTGGACCTGTTTCTTGGTCGTTGGCATTATCAAATTCAGATTCTTAGTGATGATTCTGTTATCATTTTTTCAATTGGCCCCTGCATATGGTATGACCCAGGAAGTCAATTTGTTCCATGCCCAACTCTACTTTGGACGGCTTAGCTGTGAGTCCACACAATCTTAACCTGTCGAAGACTTGTTTAAGTTTCAGTAGGTGTTTTGTCCCGTCTTTCGTCTGACTGCATCTGTTCTTTCTAAATGTTGAGATATTTGTCGCAGTTGCGTTTCCTGTAGGAACTGGTAGTTCTATCTCGTCCCATACTGTTGTGCTACTAGTTGTGTGTGCTGTTATCTGGCTAGATGTGTTTGCGTTGTCGCTGTTGTGTGTCTCCCTACCTAGTGAAGTTGAGTTATGTATGTCTGTCGTCTCATTGCTTGGTGTTGGTCCAATCTGTTCGTCTGTCTGTTGTACTTGTGAAACGTATGGTTTCAGGATGTTGATATGAAATATCTCTAAGGGTTCTTTTATCGATATTTCATGATCCGCATCTGATATTTTGAGTTTAACGTTGAGAGGCCCTTGGCAACATGTTAGTACCATATTATGTTTATCAGTTAGTTGAATCACAACCTTTTGGTTTTGTTTAAGGTGTTTGGATAGTTCTGGTTTCCATTACTCGACACCTGCATTAGGGGTCCAGTAATATCGACCGCTATACTTTCAAGTGGTCTAGATGCTATCACTGACCGTTGCACTTCGGTCTTTACGTGCTTTTTCTTTCGTACTCGATGTTGACACACAGTACAAGAGCGACAGAAAGATTTTATGTCCGAACAAAATTTCGGCCAGTAACATTGTGATAGAATTCTGGCTCGCGTTTTATGATAGCCTAAATGTTCAGCAAACGGTGGTGAATGTGCGATTTTTAGCACCTTTTTTCGGTATGTTACAGGTAACACCGTCTGCTGAATTTCATGGTTATTATATGTGTAATAACGCATGAGAATTCCGTTAACCTTTTTAAAGTACCAGGAAGAATTTTTAGAAACTTTCTTTCGCTCACACAACAAGTTAAAATACGGTGTGAGTGTTTGGTCGGTGCTTTGTGCCTCGCTCAACTTTTGGCGAGTATTGTTGGTATCTGCACCACTTGGTGTTAGTAGCTGTAGTGTTTCATTTTGTAAGTCAGTATAACTTGTTTCTGTATCTGACTTAGTTACAGCGTTGACCCTGTGTGTTTCATTCCAGGCTTTTATGTTGTCGTCTGTACATTCTTTCAATGCATCAAGACATCCCAAAATAAGATCCGTACATGAATCTTGGAGGATAGCGCACGTAAATGTGCCGGTAAGGAACGGGGTATTGATATGTGCTTTTGCCAGTGGGTATTTCTCGATGGTTCCCGAGAAAGTACGGCATTTGACAAATTCACCCGTATAATCTTCTGTTTTAGCAAGTTCTCTCCGTAATCCCAGTATAGTACTGCCGCTATCAACTAAGCATTGGCATGGTTTACCATTGATCTGTGCATCGTAGAACTTAAGGTTACCTCTGGAGGCACATGCTGCATTAGCTTCTTCATTTGAACATGATATTATGTGTCCACATTTCAATCTCCCCTCCGCATGAAACTGCTGGCATACTTTACACTTTTTAAAGTCTAAAATATCAGGTTACTGATGATACACTTCTGACATTCATTCGTTGGCAATACATTGACAAGTTCGGGATCTATGTCACTCTCATCGTCTGATGATGTATCGATGAGGGCTGCGTTGTTTGCCTTCATTCTCTGTCTCCCAAGACATTTATTACTATAATGGCCATAACTAGAACAAAAATAACATTTTACAGCACGTTTAAACGATGATCTTCTGCTTTCTTGCTTCTTTAACACTTGTTCTAGGTGTGACGGATATGTGGGGTTCTTATCACACATCGAATAAGTTGGGTGAAAAAGATTGCAATAATTACATCGAGGTGGTTTCTGAGGTGGTTTGTCATTCTTACTGTAGTCTTTCTGTTTGTAGGATCTATCAGGGACTCTATTTGCAAAAGCTGTAATTTCTGTGTCATATGATGTAGTTTTAAATATGTCCCGATTAGAGGAAAAATAAGCTGACCCCCGTTTCTCTAATTGTTGAATGGAATCAATATCTGACTGTTGTAAGAATTTAGCAAAAGGGGTAGGCACTGTAGAAACAACTTTGTCCATTACCATTAGCTCTTCTAGTTTTTCATAGCTATTACCTACTCTAGCCGCCTTAGTCCATTTTTTAAATGTGCTCTGCACGTTAGAAATGTAGTCTAAGAACGTTTCAGTTGCTTTTGGTTTAATCTGTGAGAATTGAATTTGGTAACCAGTAGCGTCCAAAAGAAAATGTTGCATTATCCTATCGTGTATGTACTGGTAATTATTTCTAAGATCTGTAGGTAATGGATTTCTATTACTTTTAAAGGCTCCCCACTCAGTTCCTCATGTAAATCATTGCCCAATCCTCTAAAGGTATTTTCTGTGTTTTTAGTTGGAACTCTATATTTTCAGTCCATGCGCTGATTGAATCACCTACAGTGTATGGTTTAATGAGGCCTTTGTACTTACTAAATTTGTTCTGTTCTTCTTGGCTCTTTTGTTTGCTAGAGGCTATTTGTATGTTAGAATCTACCTCCATTTCTTGCATCTTTAGTTTAGTTTCTGAATCTACCTGTATCTGCTTTTGTTTGGTGGCCTCCTCGATTTCTTTCATTTCTTTTTGATGTTGCCTTTCTACTGTTCTTTCATCCCTCTGTCTAGCTAGCTCTTCTTTATACTTTTCATCTGCCCATTTTTCTAGTTTATCGCCAGTGTGGCCCATTGCGATGCCCGCCTGGATACATTCATTTAGTGACGCCATTTTGTGGCGTAATGTTAGTTGAAATGATAATATAATAATATGCACAGAATAGTTTACAATAATGTGTTAGTACATGTACATCATTTGCTGGAAAAGAAGATGCATGATTAAGTTAGAGCATATCAAAATATTCGGAAAATATACTCATCTAATTTGTTGGACAGTGCGGTACTTGAGATGTTCCACCGCAGTCTTTCACACTACACACTGGTTTGATTTGCTGACACACGGGCTGCGTTCTGGTTAGTAGAGCAGCACAAATTAGACACACGCTTAAGTTGTAAATACAAGCTCACAATTCATCATATTCTATCAAATATTTCATAAAGTTGTTACTATAATTTCCTATTTCATGCGATTGGTGAATGAGAATGTGATAAATAGTGATAGATGGTATTAATGATGAATGATATGATCGTCTGAATGATTGTTAGATGATAAATGAGATGATTAGTCGTATGGCCGTCAATGTCTTGTCTTCGCCTGTTTGACTCTGGCGTACCTTCGTTCTAGGCTGCAGTTCGTCGCTACTCTATTTATTGATTTTGTAGAATGGTGACATTGATGGCTGTATCACACGCAATGGAATGTACACGGTGGTTACGATGGTAATGTTCACTGATGATTTTATACATTCCAATTGCTTTTAGTATAATATCACACTTTCAAAATAATATTGGTAGAATTTCACACTTTACCGATCTAATTTGACTCAATTGTGGTTCACACTCCACAAATTTGGCGATCGTATAATTCACCACAAGAAAAAATTTAATTTATAGCATGTATCACAATACATTTGTATTACTTTGCAATATATCACACATCACAAATGTTGAAACGTGCATTGACCTAATTCTGGTACAGAACTTTGTAATATCAATCGATAGTTAGCGTTCGTTTAGTGGTTTATAATACCACTCGCATGTTGTCGTTAACTGCTCGTTGAATATTACTACAACTGTCTGCTATAGCTTTTCAGAAACGTTCACTGAAATCTGACAGTAATTGTACTGCTGGCGTTCGTTCAATGTGTTCTGACCCTAATTCGCAGCTGGCGTTGATTCTTTGACCATTCTGACACCAATTCGAGGTCTTACTCTAGCGTGGTGGTTGGTTCACAACTTCTGACACCAATTCGCAGCTATCCTCACTGTATTGTGGCGTTGGTTCACAACTTCTGACACCAATTCGAGGTCTAGCCTCACTGTATTGTGGCGTTGGTTCACAACTTCTGACACCAATTCGGGGTCTAGCCTGTCAGCGACTTGTGCGCTGCAGCTTTCAAGACTCCGCTACTTTCGCACTGCACGAAATAACAATTCATGACATTTGCGAAAGGAATGCAATTTATTCAGAGCCGACATGTGAATGGCTCTACAAGCGTTAGGTTTCATCATTGTTACACAATATGAATACATCAACGTGATGATAGATGATGCTAGCATTACACAATTTAAATGATATAGGCCTATGTTTGCCTATGGCCTAGAAAGCTATCGTATTGGTTAAGGATACGTCCTGCCCTCTCTACCGTCTCCAGTCAGTCTGTCCCGCTACACATCGCGTGGACCAGCACGGACACTTTACTCTCCGTGCAGTCGCTCGTATTGCGTGCCTGGTCTTGCCAGCACGCCGGCTGGTGAGTTTGAGTAACCTGCCATATCACGGTTACTCGCAAGGACCAGCAACCCAATTGCTTGGGGAAAGCCCTCGCTCATCTGTACTCGTTGCCCTCTGGTCTGACACAAATGTGTCTCCCTGTGAGTTATTAATAGTACTCGGTGTCTTCCCTGTCTGGGTGTCTCTCTACTAGCCTAGTGTCAACTCCTTACTCCTGTAAGGTCTTATTGGAGATGCTGACACTCCCGCTACGAGACTCTGCGTGATAAACGGGATTACGGAGAAAGTGTTGTAACCCCTCAGCCAGAGAGACCGGCCTTCTCCATGTGGCTCCCTCTAAATCCTTTACTTTGTGGGTTCCAGACAAGAGAGTATCTAGTATTAATGTCCTCATTCTTTCTCTATCCAGATAAGAGAATGTCTAGTGGTATTATTCTTGTGTTTTCTGATTGATTGATTAATTGATTGACCATTGACCATTAACTGATATACCATTCACACACCATTCCAGGCTAACTGAAAACAGCAACAATATAAAAGATATGCAATCAATACTACACGACTCAGTAATAGTAATAACTGAAGTGGCACTTGTTATTAGTTATTTGGACTATACTATAAAAGGGGGACTGGCTGTTATACTAGGGTTTTATTATTATATTGCAATAGGCTTTTGAGATACACATGTTGGTTCTCTTCATTTGACAATGTTTTTCTATGCCAGTACAACATGCACAATGAATAATTGATGGACGAAAGTTTAGTGGTTGGAAGATGCCGAATGTAAGCCAAATCTGCTTGCCTAATTTGTGACTCTTTGAACATAAAGTTCATTAGTTCGATTTACTTATTCACAGTTGTCCACTGTAGTTCTCATTTCAGTTGCTGCTACGCAATTTGCACTAGATTATTTTAAGACCTTTCCCATCATGATTTATTATCCCGTGTCCGTTTTATCATCTTGTCACTTTACGCCATAGTGTGGTCACGCAGCACGAATATAAGTCTAAGCGTCTTTCTTTCAACGTGACACAGATGTCTATCTGTCTGATGTTTGCCCACGTGATTACTGATATTCTAATGTGTTCTAGATTATTCGAGAAAGCCGCCAGACATCTGATTCTGTACTGCTGGATCAGATAAGCTTGGCCTCCTCGGTTTCCGTACGTTGTGAATATTGTCTAAAATTACATACGACCTCACTCTTGGTTAGCTACTGGCTATACCAGCACTATTTCAGTTCTGTTGACCGCAATTTATTTTTGTAAAGTGAGATGTGTTCTTAAAGAAATGTGGGGAGGGGAAGACGGGAAAATGAGGGGGGGGGGGGGGGGGGGGGGGGGAGGGGGGGGGGGGGTATATCCCTTATGAAGATTTATAGGACAAATAAAGGTATTCTAAGTGTAGATGTTTCCCACGTGTGTCTACATGAAGGTGAATGCCACTTTTTTATTAGTCAGTAATGGACTCCAGTCCTGTCTCCGTGGCTAAGAATTTGCGGTCTTGATTGATCAGCCCGCTTACTTGCGTTCAAAACACAGCTGCGACCGATTTGGCAGCAGACTGAGTCGCGCTGGGTTTTTACGTGTTGGCATTGGAGACGGTTGTTCAGAAAGCAATGGCAAACTACTGAACGTAAACTTGCCAAGACATCAACAACGGCAGAAATGCTGGTGTTGACAGAGATGTCCTGTAATTAGGATATGCAAAAAAAAAAAAACATGGACTCCAGACTTGTCTAGTTATAGGTAGATCGCACACGTGTGATGGAAGCCATAATTGTCTAGTTTGTGTTGGATCTTATACTTATCTAGACAGTGATGGAAGCCAGAATTGTCTAGTTTGTGTTGGATCTTATACTTGTCTAGACAGTGATACAAGCCATAATTGTCTAGTTTATGTTGGATCTTATACTTGTCTAGGTAATACATAATCCATACATATCTAACTCTGTAATGGTGTGTCCAATATACACTGGTGTGCTGTTTTGTCCAATATCAATGTTATGCTGTTTTAACGAATAGAATGTATGAGAGGAAATAGTGAAGAAGGGCAGAATGCCAGACGGGCCTGCGTGTCCAATTCTTAACACTTTGAAAATAAAGATAAAGATAAAGAATATCTATGTGTATGTTCACTTGTATGACTAAAATAATAACATCTTGTACGGTTTATCTGCTAGTTAAGGTGGTATAATGATTAGACGCTTGTGTATTGTCCCCGTGGTTTGGGTTCGGATCCAAATAAAAGCGAATTCTTCTTAATTGACATGGTCTCTCGGGAAGACCCAGTATAAATTTGATATCAAGAGATGTCTTGAGAAGTAAGGACGGCAGACATGATATTTACCGCATCATCCACCGGGCACTGAATCGTCTAAACCAGTGTTTCCCAACGTGGGGCCCACGCCCCACAGGGGGTAATGTGATTGTTAAGGGGGCCAATTCGAAAATGGAAGAAATCGGCTGGATATAACAAAACGGGGAGATTTGAGACTGAAGTTAACTAAATTGGAACTGACATAAAATCTCTTTGCAGCAAGCATAAGCGCAAGTATCTCCACTCTATTTAAATAATTACTAATAATTAAAATAATATAGAAAAATCTTTCATTAAAATTATTTTGTACTTGAATTTCAGTTCTCCATTATATGTTTTGATAATTTACTTACTGTGTTTGCTCAATAATTTCCTAGTAATTTCTTCCTAAAACCTATCGGTCCTTTGGTAAGGATCGGGTGCATTTGCTGCTCTCCCCCCCCCCCCCCCCCCCCCAGTAGTTCTCCTGGTCTGGTCGGGGGCCAGGATGATCAAATAAAAACCCATCACATATCTTCACCTTAGATGTGGACCTGGTGGACCACTGTGGGCAATAGCTCACAGTGAGACTAAGGGTTCATACAAAAAAAGGGGAGGCGGGGGAACAAGCTTGTCTGGGGTAACAACCAAACCAAAAAAAAAATAAATTCACACAACACAACCGACATACAAGGACGCGGGACCTGGGGGTGAGGGGAGCTCTTGCCCCTCTGGGAACCGTGAGCCCTTCTTAAAAGAGAAAATTCAAGTTTCTTTATTGAACATTTCAATTTTTGAATATTAAAAATGATGCATATGTTGGGGGGGGGGGGGGGGGGGGGATAAGAATTTTAGAAAGGCATAGGTGGGGCATAGCACAAAAAAGGTTGGGAAACACTGGTCTAAACAAATAGGGGTTTAGCAACATACGTCAATTGCACTTTATGGCAAATAAAAGTTTTCATACCAGGGAGCTTCAACTGAAAACCTTAAACGTGTGATATAAATTACAACAACTATGCCATTGTCTTGTAATCTGTCAATATTGATGTTGAGGATGTCAAGAGTGTTAAACAAGTGACATCTCGGTGCAGACGAACACAGTGATGTCATTGAGGTAGTTTAAAGATGGCCGCCCACTTTTGACATGCACCAAAGAGGAGCAACGTCTTGTTATCCGTATTTTGATCAATGAAGAGGTGAAAACTATAGACATTTATAGGCGAGTGAAAGTCCAGTATGGTAATGCATGCCTGCCAGTCCAGCAAGTGTATGAGTAGAGTAAGAGGGTTCAAACTGGCGTGACTTCCGTGACAGATAGTTGCTACAGGCCAGACGGCAAAACTTGTGATGAAGGGTTTTACACAGATCCCACAGAGATTAGCATGGTCCAGTGGGTAAGAGCGCTCGCTCTTAAACTTCCGGTGTGCTGGTTGCGAGGTAGATTTAACCCCTACGTCAACCAGTTGCACTAACATGATAACCGCTCATCCTTGACTTGAGAACGTAAATTACCAGTACCTCAGAAGTTAGAGTGGGTTTGCCTGATGGTGAGGGACAGTGATAATGGCGAAAGCTAGCCCATACGCACAAATCAATCCAGCGTGGACTACACTCGGGTTCAAAGCGAGCGTACAAACAAAGAAACAAACAATACTGATCCCTCACAAGTCAGAAATAAGTCAAAGTAAATAACTAAAGTATCGGGCGTGCTTGTGAAGCTAATAACGAATTGTGCTAGTAATCTCAAAAGCACCCTCGGACGCGGGTTCAACGACGCCTGGGATCGTCGCTTGCTAAATTGAGTGAAAGATTAGCCGTCTGTTCCCCCCTTCACTTCGGCCTACACAATGTTATAGTTATATAATATCACACACCCATAGCGGGCAATTTTCTCGAGACTCAATCAAAAGGACCGACCTATATGCCGTGGAGAGTTTTCAATATATGATGCAAGACCGACATTTGTATAGACATGCAAGAACATTGCCTGGAACTCACTTTTTGGTGAGCTGGCTTGAGGAGTTGCGATGGACATCTAGTCACAGTATGGAACTTGCATACAGGAATCACACTTATGCAAAATCAACACGTGTGAGATGGTTTGCATGAGATGGGCTGCTAACTTAACTAACAGAGATCTAGTTAGTTTAGTTTAGTCGTTGGATCAACATCACGGCACACGGTTTAACCCATAAGTGCTCCGTTTTCCTCCTAACTCAAACCTCAGTCTGGAGAAAGTCAGCTCAATGCACGAACTCCGTTGCATCGGCGAGGATCCTGAAATACTTTGGGTAGATTTTTTTAACTCGAAATTTTGCCCGGGCTGCGCCGTTAGGCTAATCTTTTTCGATTTCCAACTGCCAAGGGATTTTTTATGTGCGCAACAATACATACGGGCGTCCGATCTCACTACCCAGAGACCAGGGGAAATTTTATTACTGGAAGTCCAGGTGGATTTTTTAAATAAATCCCGGTCCTCACCGGGGCCTGAACCCGGAACCGCCAGCACTCGAGGGGGACACCATACATCGAGACCACTCATCCCCCACTATCCAGTCACCCATCGGGCACGAAGGCGTCAAATAAACCTCCCTTGAAGGCAACAGTGTCCGATGATGATGGTACAGGAACATGCTAGAAACAGCCCAGGACCCTGGAGCTGCAGGGATAAATAAAGGATACTGTTATAGTTGTCCAATCAGATGTTATCGCATGCGGAGAATTTAGTTAAATTTGATTAATTGGTTTCTTTTTTTCTTTCTTTTTAAATTCCCGTTTCGACGGAGATCCGAACAGATGTCTACCGGCACGATAGGCTGGCGTAATAGTGACTACGCTAACTAACGTGGATCCTGTTTAATGAGAAGATATTTACAAATACGAAAAGGGTGGTACATTGATATGTGGTAGTTTGGTCAGACGTCTAGACTTTTGTGACAAGGGTGAAAACGAAAATGTGATAAAACGTCTGCACATTGCACTCATTTTGTTTGTTAAATAAAGGGTTTAAAATGCAAGTGGATTGACTTAATTACACCGAGTTTTATCCCATATGGCTCTGTCTCTTTCCACAGGCGACCTGTCGAAAGCGTCGCACAAAGCACGAACTCAGTAGCTCCAGCGACGACCCCCAGGAGTGTCAGAGAGAACTGCACTTGTGAACATAACGACGTAAGCTGGAATCGAACCAACAATCTTCGGAGCGCAAGGCAGAGAGCGTAACCAACTCACCACGGAGACTGTTCCAGAACGAGTGTAAGAACCACATGTATAGACGATCCCTCGGATATCAAGTTAAACTAATCAGTTGCCGCATAAACCCTGGGGATATTAAAGTAACGACAGAAGTACATTCACTCTGTCACGTGTCTCATATATTTATATATGTCGGTCAATACTTGGGGATATATCTCTCAGGCTGGAAAAAAACTTCAGTTTAATCCATACCCTTCGTCTGCCGTTTAAATATTTTACTTTCTAAAGTTAAAACTATACCAAGTTTCCTTACTCTCACCTAGATATATTAGACCTGAGATGTCGAGTTCTACCCCCTGAGGCGGACAGACACTCCGCCTGAGTCTGTGTCTGTTAAATGACAGTTGACATGCGATTCAGATGGCGCTGGAATCAGACAAATCCAGGAAGTGAAGTCTGTAAACATCCTGCTATCTCACGTGGACCCACTCTAAACAGATTATAGATTCTTGGACTTGAAATATCCCAGACAGCGGTTCTTAAACTACACATTCTGTTGACGCCTGTGATATAGAGTTGGATATAATGAAGCAAGTTACAAGTCTAGAAATAGATTTCGCGTTGCCGAAAACTTTAAGCGTTCGCTTTTACACTACCGATGCGTTATAGTGGTTTACGAGGTTTAATCCCTACATCGACATTAAGTTAGATTTAACTGTTCACTTCTCGTTCAGAAATCAATGGCAAACTGCAGAACGTAAAACTGGTCTAGTAATTCAAGCGGGGGTTGATGGTAACGTTCTGTACATGGCATGCGACATTTTATATTGTAGTCTAGAAATGGCGTTTGTTTATCCTGCATTTGGTTAGAGATTACGTTCACTTCTTACATATATCTCCATGAGTGATCCATTCTCATTCCATATACTACACACAGTGAGTTTCAGCACAGTGCATGAATTTCGTAGTGCACGGCGAGATCCAAATGTTTGTTCACCAGAATCGACTGACTGGCACCTTGCTGTCTTGACAGACTGAAGTTATGCCTGACATAGCACAGAACCTCGGCTGAATGTAGAGACCGTGTGTTGTCTTTGCAGCATGATCCTTCTCTCGGCCTGCCTAATTTAACTCCAGAGAAAATATAGCGCCAATACATTTGGAACAAGACACGCTTCAGAAGCTGTTGGATCAGCAAAGCAATACTCTAACTGTCCGCCTGACGAGCTTCCAACCTAGACCAGTTGTCGACCAAAGCTTACGGCCTTGTCTGCCACGCCATGACAATTAGCCTTTGGGTTGTATTTCCTCGCTCTACGGCATGGCTTGTGCTCTCCCAATTGCACTTCTCCACCCGAAGCCGTTAGTATAGGATGTATTTTTAATGACTGCAATTTATGGAAATATTGCCGTTCCAAGTTTTGTATTTACCTACCGTGGAGTTCATGTAACACAATGCAACATAATCAATCAATCAATCATGTGCCATACCGGAAAGCGTGGGCGGTCATGATTCGCCATTTCACTCGATCACCAGAGTCGTGGATCAGCTCAGTGTTCCTGTCTCGTCCATGCCATGTGGCCAAGCCATCCAGGTATTTTCCTCTCGGTCTTCCTCTTGGTCTGTTCCCCTCGATCTTGCCAGCTGTCACTAAGTTCTCCAGTCCATTTCTTCTCATAACATGTCCAAAAAATTTTGACTGTCTACGTCTAATTTCTCTAATCAATCTACGATTTTCATTTGTCTCTTGTAGTACTTGGTCATTGGTTTTTCTATCTGTCCATAATAGGTAAATACAAAACTTGGATCCGCAATATTTTCAAACACCGCACAGTTATTAATAATACACTCTGTACAATGCTCGTTGTTTTGTTTTGTGAGCACTGCCCAACATTCATCCCTAACAGAAATCAGGTAGTACCGTCTATTGTCCTGAAGCACACAAGCTTTTAACATTCATTTGTGGATCAAAGCCTATTGTACACCCTTTACAGGACGTCGCATTCACACCCAGCTAATTAGAAAAACATACCCACAAATGACCGTCGTATGTGACTTAGAGAGTATTAAACCGCTGTTTGATAATTCGCAGACATCGAGACTCAGAGTTCAACATTAGTCGCGGTCGGTTTGCGTTGATATTCACGATGTGAGGCGTCGGTCGTTCAAAAAGCAATGACAATGTAATGAAAGTAAAATTACCACGCCAATCAAACACAGTAAGTAAATGTTGTGACTGCCTCCAGATCTCCGTGGCGAAGAGGTTACGAATGCGATTCGTAATCCTGCATACTGCGTTCGAAACACAGCTGCGGGGGATTTGGCAGTAGGCCGCCTTGCGTTGGTTTCTATACAATGTTATTTACGCCTGTGGTTCAGAAAGCAATGCCATACTACTGAACGTAGACTTGCCCAAGAATCACAAACAGTCAAATCCCTCCAATTTCATAAGGCATTTTGCTACAATGTGTAACCGCTGGCCCTTGCCCCACTCCAGAGACGTACCATAATGTCAGCCTGACTACTTTGTTAACACTCATCCAGTACATTGCCGGCTGGCGTGGGAAATCATGCATCTCCACAAATTACGATCTCCGACGGCATGGATCAATTCGTGTGTTGACTCCATTCCGTGCCATTACACAAAACTGTTATGACATTTCTCAGGCTGTCTTCCTCTAACTATCTTTCCGCTAATCATTCCTGTTGTCACGACATGTTCCTGTATGTTTCATCTCATAATGATGTCAAAAATACTTGCTTCTTTCTGAAGTTTGTGATAAGTCGTCTTTGCCACTTAGCCTGGTTACAAATGTCCAGATCAAGATAACAGTACTGTTAATTTCATTGTTCCTGACAGCCTGTTGTTATTATCAAAACATCAGTTGAAAGTGACATGTGATGATGTATTGTGATGGGGAGATATGATAGTGACATGTGATGGGGAGATATGTTAGTGACATGTGATGGGGAGATATGATAGTGACATGTGATGGGGAGATATGTTAGTGACATGTGATGGTGTATTGTGATGGGGAGATATGATAGTGACATGTGATGGGGAGATATGTTAGTGCCATGTGATGGTGCATTGTGAAGGGGAGATATGATAGTGACATGTGATGGTGCATTGTGATGGGGAGATATGATAGTGACATGTGATGGTGCATTGTGATGGGGAGATATGATAGTGACATGTGATGGTGCATTGTGATGGGGAGATATGATAGTGACATGTGATGGTGCATTGTGATGGGGAGATATGATAGTGACATGTGATGGTGCATTGTGATGGGGAGATATGATAGTGACATGTGATGGTGCATTGTGATGGGGAGATATGATAGTGACATGTGATGGGGAGATATGATAGTGACATGTGATGGGGAGATATGATAGTGACACGTGATGGGGAGATATGTTAGTTACATGAGATGGTGTATTGTGATGGGGAGATATGATAGTGACATGTGATGGGGAGATATGTTAGTGACATGTGATGGGGAGATATGATTGTGACATGTGATGGTGCATTGTGAAGGGGAGATATGATAGTGACATGTGATGGTGTATTGTGATGGGGAAATATGATAGTGACATGTGATGGTGCATTGTGATGGGGAGATATGATAGTGACATGTGATGGGGAGATATGATATAGGCATGTGATGGGGAGATATGATAGTGACATGTGATGGGGAGATATGATAGTGACATGTGATGGGGAGATATGATAGTGACATGTGATGGGGAAATATGATAGTGACATGTGATGGGGAGATATGATAGTGACACGTGATGGGGAGATATGATAGTGACATGTGATGGGGAGATATGTTAGTGACATGTGATGGTGCATTGTGATGGGGAGATATGATAGTGACATGTGATGGGGAGATATGTTAGTGACATGTGATGGTGCATTGTGATGGAGAGATATGATAGTGACATGTGATGGGGAGATATGATAGTGACATGTGATGGGGATATATGATAGTGACATGTGATGGGGAGATATGATTGTGACATGTGATGGGGAGATATGTTAGTGAAATTTGATGGGGAGATATGATAGTGACATGTGATATGGAGATATGTCAGTGACATGTGATGGGGAGATATGATAGTGACATGTGATGGGGAGATATGATTGTGACATGTGATGGGGAGATATGTTAGTGACATGTGATGGGGAGATATGATAGTGACATGTGATGGGGAGATATGTTAGTGACATGTGATGGGGAGATATGATTGTGACATGTGATGGGGAGATATGATAGTGACATGTGATGGGGAGATATGATAGTGACATGTGATGGGGAGATATGATAGTGACATGTGATGGTGCATTGTGATGGGGAATATATGATAGTGACATGTGATGGGGAGATATGATAGTGACATGTGATGGGTAGATATGATAGTGACATGTGATGGGGAGATATGATAGTGACATGTGATGGAGAGATATGATAGTGACATGTGATGGTGAGATATGAAAGTGACATGTGATGGTGCATTGTGATGGGGAATATATGATAGTTACAAGTGATGGTGCATTGTAATGGGGAGATATGATAGTGACATGTAATGGTGCATTGTGATGGGGAGATATGATGATGGCATGTGGCGGTGAAATGTGATGGTGGTGTTTACTGGTAATGGCTTATGTTGAGGTGTGATGGTGATGTGTGATTGTGACATGCAATGGTGAGATATTATGGTGAGATGCGATGGTGATAATGACAGTGAAACAATGCAACAAGTCAATATGCTGTTACTATCACATTGTGCATTTGTCAAAAGTTATCTCGCTCTGCTTGTCGGCTCTGATAATGACAATTGATGAAACAAAGACTCAACAACGTTCAGAATCAGAATCATTAATCATCCCCACATTTCGACCAATACAAATTGGACGAGGTAATATCCACCATTGGCACCTTTCCGTCTTGACAGACGATAGTTTGGTACATTGTGCTTCAAAAAGGCTTAATAACTACTATCCATGGCGGTGGCGAGTGTGGCTGATAAGGCCAATTCTTGCTGCAAATGGTTGCCCACAGTAGGTGCATGTGAAAACATGGTCATTTCCACCATTTTGCACCATCTTACGTCTCTCACGCTCTGTGTGTGCTTTATCTGCAATCATTTTCTCCTTTGTCTTTATTCCATTTCTGATAGTTGCCCTCCATGCAACACGTTCAGCGGCGACGTGCTCCCAATGTGCATTATCAATGTCTGTATCAATCATGTCCCGCTTACACACATCTTTGTATCGTAGTAGAGGCCGACCCTGAGATCTCCTACCCGTCTGTAATTCACCAAAAAAGATGTCCTTTGGTATTCTACCATCATCCATCCTCCTAACGTGTCCTATCCATCTAAGTCTACGAAGACTGAGCATGGAATACACCGTCACACAACCTGATCTTTCCAATACTTCAGTATTTGTGATTTTGTCTTGCCACTTAATACCAAGTATTCTTCGCAGACACCGCATATGAAAGCTGTTTAAACGTTTCTCTTGGCGTGAGTAAGTTGTCCAAGTTTCACTGCCATAAAGAAGAGTACTAAGGACACAGGCTTAGTAGACGAGGACTTTTGTTTTGGCAGTAAGCTTCCTGTTCTCCCAGACTCTTTTTGCTAACATGTTCATTGTTGTTGCTGCCTTGCCAATCCTGATGTTGATTTCCTGATCGAGGGATAATTTGCTATTTACCTCTGATCCTAGATATGTAAAATGGTCTACTATCTCCAGTTCGGCATCGTCAATAAAGATTGATGGTACACCATGTGCACCTTGTGACATAATCTGTGTCTTCTTTTTGTTAATTGTTAAACCAAATTCAGAACAAGCATTGGAGAATGCAGATAGTAGCTGTTGTAATTCTTCCTCAGAGTGGGTCGTAATCGCAGCATCATCTGCAAAAAGCAACTCTCTGATTAGTACCTTGCTAATTTTGGTCTTGGCCTTCAATCTCTGAGCATTATAGAGGCCACCATCTGAGCGTGAGTGAATGTATATACCGTCATCCTGATCACGAAAGGCATATTTCAGTAGAAGTGAAAAGTATATCCCAAAGAAGGTGGGAGATAGTACACAACCTTGCTTAACTCCACTCTTGATTTCAAACTCTTCTGAAGTTGAGCCATCAAACTTGATTATACCCTTCATGCCTGTGTGGAACGATTCCACAATGGACAAAAGAGTTGGTGGTCAGCCAATCTTCTTTAGTGCTTTGAACAGACCCTCACGACTGACCAAATCGAACGCCTTTGTGAGGTCGATGAAGGCAATAAACAATGGCTGATTTTGTTCCCGGCATTTTTCTTGCATCTGTCGCAATAAGAATATCATATCAATGGTAGACCGGTTCTGACGGAAGCCGCACTGTGATTCAGGGTAGACTTGATCTCCCAGGACTTGAAGTCTGCGCAGGACAATTCTGGCAAATACTTTCCCAACAATACACGGGAGTGAGATACCCCTATAGTTGTTACAGTCGCTCCGATCTCCCTTGTTCTTGTACAGCGTTATGATGTTTGAATCTTTGAAATCCTGTGGGACTTGTCCTTCTCGCCAGCATAGCTCTATTAGCTGGTGGATCTGTATAGTGAGTGTGTCTTGCCCACTCCTGATTACCTCTATTGGAATCCCATCCTTACCTGGAGCCTTGCCAGATGCAAGCTCATTTATAGCACACTTAACTTCTGTTATAGTGGGAAGTGTGTCCAGGTGGTTAAGAGTTGGCAGGGCCTCTATGGCGTTGAGGGCATCATCCGCTAGCTTGGTCTCACTTGAGTAAAGCTCTACATAGTGCTCGACCCATCTATCCATCTGCTGTTTCTTATCAGTGATGATTTCACCAGTCAAGGTTTTCAGCGGTGCACTTCTTTTGATCATTGGACCACAGGCTTTCTTTATCCCTTCATACATGCTTCTGATGTTTCCCTTATCACTTGCGATTTGAATGGACTCACATAACTTGATCCAATAGTCATTCGCACACTGCCTGGCAGCCTTTTGTACATCCTTCCTCGCTTGCTTCAGCTCACTCAGAGTGTTACGCATTGGTCTTTCCTTGTTTCTTAAGAGAGCTATCTTCTTTTTATCAATCAAGGGCTGCAGTATCTGGCTGTTTGCCGCAAACCAGTCCTGCCTCTTATGATCCACAGTGCCGTAAACCCCTACCGCTGTTTTATAAATAGTTTCCTTAAGTTTACTCCATTTATCATTTACTATACAGGTTTCTGATGTATCATTGAAAGCGGCTTCAAGTTGCTGTTGAAATTCAAAGCACTTTCCAGGATCGTGAGTGTTAGTAATATTAATCATGGGGCTAGACTTGTGTTTAGCTGTGTAGATTCTCTTTGGTCTCAGTCTAACCCTTGCAACAACCAAAGAATGATCTGTATCACAGTCAGCACTGTGGCAACTTCTAGTTAATGATGTATGGTTCAGATGTTGTCTCCGTGTGATAATGAAGTCCAGCTGATGCCAATGGCTGGATCTTGGATGTTTCCATGTGACCTTATGCATCTCTTTTGTTTTAAAAAAGGAGTTTGTAATGCATAGGTCATTTCTAGTGCAATGCTCCAGAAGCCTTTGCCCATTATCATTCATGCGACCGATGTTGTATTTTCCAAGGCACACTGGCCATGAACTCGAGTCCTTGCCCACACGAGCATTGAAATCACCGAGCATATAAATGTAGTTGGATTTTGGAACTGCCTTGATCGCAGAGTCTAGCTGCTCATAGAACGTATCCTTCACATCATCAGAGGAAGCGAGTGTCGGTGCATATGCAGTGAGAATGGTGGCAAATCCACAAGAGGTTAAGACCAGGGATGGAGTTATTGCCTCTCCATAGCACAAAGCCTGGGCTAAAATAAAGAAACCATGTGTTGCCCATGCAGCATGATCCCTCTCTCGGCCTGCCTAGTTCACTCCAGAGGAAAGTTAACACCTATAATCTGGAACAAGACAAGCTGCAGAAGCTGCCGGATCAGCAAAGCAATGCTCTAACTGTCCGCCTGTCGGAGCTTCGATCCTAGACCAGCTGCCAACCAAGGCTTAGGGCCTGGTCTGCCCTGCCATGACTTATTTTGTCTTTGGGTTGCATTTCCTCGCACCAGGATAAGGCTAGTATCCTCCCAATTGCGTTCTTCCGTCCGAAGCCGTTGGCACAATGTGGGGTGTCGGGTTTGGTAAGCGCCGCCCAACATTCGGCGCTGACAGAAAGCAGGTAGTACCGTCTACTGTCATACGGTAGCACAGTCATATCTGACAAAGACCTGACACACAATATCCACTATGGATTCTATTAATTCACATATTTTATAAACCATATAGTATGTAATGCATAAAGTAAAGTTGTGTGACATAGAGAGAAGACAACCAGAATGAGTGTATCCACCACGTGTCCACCAATACATACTGGGTGAGGTAATTTCCACCAATACACACTGGACCTGGTAATATCCACTAATACACACTGGGCGACGTAATATCCACCACGTGTCCACCATTACAAACTGGGCGATGTAGTGGAGCATCTGAATAAAACAACCAGCACGACAGATTAGATAGAGCCGACATAGAAATACGCCACATTGATATCTGAGAGACTGTCCAGACGTGTGGGTCATACACTCATTCTGGTTGTCTTCTCTCTATGTCATATAACTTTACTTCATACATTACATACTATATGGTGTATAAAATATGTGAATTAATAGAATCCATAGTATATGGTTTATCCAATGTATTAATTGACAACAGCAATGTTATATGGATTATCCAATGTGTAATTTAATATTATTAATGATATATGGTTTATTCAGTGTTTCATTTATTAGCATCAATGTTATATGGTTTATAAAATGTCTCATTTATTAGTATCCATGTTATATGGTTTATCTACTGTATAATTTAATACTATCTATGCTATGTGGCTTATCCAATGCATCTTCTGATATATATCACCAGTGATATTATATTTAATGTATCATTTAATAGCATTGGTGCTATTGTTGAGTAGAACTCTTGCGCAATATTGTTGTGTTCATTACAAAGTTATAGCCATTCTTTACATCTGATGACTGAAGAAATGTGGTTTCTGAGGAAAATGCAAAGAATACCATGATCAGCCAGAAAGACCAATGAACAATTCCTTCAAGAAACAAATGAAGATCGTAAACTGATTAGAGACATTAGACGTAGACAGTCACAATTTTTTGGGCATGTTATGAGAAGAAATGATTTGGTGAACTTGGTGACAACTGGTAAGATCGAGGGGAACAGACCAAGGGGAAGACCTAGAAGCAAGTACTTGGATGGCTTGGCCTTGTGGCATGGTCGAGACAGAAACACGGAGCTGATCCACGACTCTGGTGATCGAGTGAGATGGCAGAACATGACCGCCCACGCTTACCGGCATGGCACATGATGGATGGATGGAGCCATTCTTTACGTACCTGGTGAAATATTGCACATACATTGAAATATTGCACCTACAGTGTGCCACGTTCAAGGAAGTAATTGACAAATGTGTCTGACAGAGAAACATTGTATCCTTGCGTGTAGATAAGACAACAATAGTGTTGGTGACTACAAAACAGTGAAGATAATGTATAGCGAACTCTCGACAGTGGACTCAATCCTGCGGCTCTATACAGTGATAAACTATGTGTTTAATTACAATGTAAGAAAATAACATGTCTGGTTATCTATCAGATGGAAAATAAAGTGTACAGGATAGAAAATGGACTTCATTTCACGGTATTTAAACCCAGATGGGTCGGTTACAGACCAGTATGGTCACTGCCAAGAAGAAAAACATTGGCAAACTGCCTTCTTTACAGATGTCTAGAATGTCATGATTGGTCAGAAAATCAGGAAAATTTGGTTCCTGAGGAAAATGCAAACAAAACTGTGAAAGGACAGAAACACTAATGAGCACGTCGTACATGAAACATAGGCAGTCCGGATTCTGTGGGTAATTTGTGAGCAGAAATAAACTGGATAGTTTAATTACAACAACGTTGGTGATCACGTGAGCCTTGACGACCCCACGCTTATCAGTATGACACATAAAGATGACGGCTGTCTGGAAGGCCTAGTTTCTGGTTACAAGTCATCACCATCATCAAGTGCCATTAAAGTATTGCAGATCGGCTGTCTAAAGCCGTACACATTTTCTGCCGAGTGTCTTGATGGTGACTGCTTTCTTTCAATCTCTTGATGATTGACAATGATCCATATTATGTTTGTGTGTATTTGTTTGTCTCTTTATGTGTGTATATGTGGGTGCGTGTCTGTCTCCCTATGTCCGTGTATGTGTGTGTTTGTTTGGTATGCATAGTTGTGTGTGCATGTCTGTCTTCTAATGTATGTCTTCATCCTGTAATGTGCTATTTGTGAGCGTCCATGCAATGAAAATATATACATTTTGTTTTGCCCCCTTCATAAATTATTCCCACTTAGTCAAGATTGAGCCGTTACAGTGTCCACCTCAAGCTCATACGGTGTCTGGTTAAAATCAAATAATATGGCTTGACATGTTTACCAGAGCAAATGATCTCCCACGATACCCTATTGTGTAATGAAATCGAACACCATGTCTTCTCGGATTCAGGCGAAAATAGGAGATCGCGACTACACATGACTATTTCCACAGCAGCTGGGCGTCGCAAACATAAAACCGTGAAGTCGCTGCTGTGATTATGTTATTAGGCAAGAAAACCTACCCTCGGGTAGATAGAGGCAGTTACCTCTGATGACATCTTTCACGAGGCAATAAACCCTGCACAAATGCATGCTGAAATAGGGTATAGTGGTTAGATGTTGCGGACTCCCCTTGGAAAACGGGTGAAGAAGATATGGCATTCCTTAACCGAAACCATTTTTACGCATTTCCATTTGTATTCAAAGAACACTTTTAACACTTCCCAATTCCTGACGACGACCGGACACTAATGGAGTCATTATAACTAATGGTGAAGGTCATCGTTTTATGTTGATTTACAGCCAACAGAAGCAGTAGCATCAGCAGGAGGAGGGGGGGGGGGAAGAAGAAGAAGAAGAAGAAGAAGAAGAAGAAGAAGAAGAAGAAGAAGAAGAAGAAGAAGAAGAAGAAGAAGAAGAAGAAGAAGAAGAAGAAGAAGAAGAAGAAGAAGAAGAAGAAGAAGAAGAAGAAGAAGAAGAAGAAGAACAACAACAACAACAACAACAACAACAACAACAACAACAACAAGGGGGAATAGAAAAATAAGAAGAAGAAGAACAAGAAGAAGAAGAAGAAGAAGATGAAGAAGAAGAAGAAGAAGAAGAAGAAGAAGAAGAAGAAGAAGAAGAAGAAGAAGAAGAAGAAGAAGAAGAAGAAGAAGAAGAAGAAGAAGAAGAAGAAGAAGAAGAAGAAGAAGAAGAAGGAGAAGAAGAAGAAGAAGAAGAAGAAGAAGAAGAAGAAGAAGAAGAAGAAGAAGAAGAAGAAGAAGAAGAAGAAGAAGAAGAAGAAGAAGAAGAAGAAGAAGAAGAAGAAGAAGAAGAAGAAGAAGAAGAAGAAGAACAACAACAACAACAACAACAACAACAACAACAAGGGGAAAAAGAAAAATAAGAAGAAGAAGAAGAAGAAGAAGAAGAAGAAGAAGAAGAAGAAGAAGAAGAAGAAGAAGAAGAAGAAGAAGAAGAAGAAGAAGAAGAACAACAACAACAACAACAACAACAACAACAACAACAACAACAACAACAACACCAACAACAACAACAACAACAACAACAACAACAAGGGGAAAAAGAAAAATAAGAAGAAGAAGAAGAAGAAGAAGAAGAAGAAGAAGAAGAAGAAGAAGAAGAAGAAGAAGAAGAAGAAGAAGAAGAAGAAGAAGAAGAAGAAGAAAAAGAAAAGAAGAAGAAGAAGAAGAAGAAGAAGAAGAAGAAGAAGAAGAAGAAGAAGAAGAAGAAGAAGAAGAAGAAGAAGAAGAAGAAGAAGAAGAAGAAGAAGAAGAAGAAGAAGAAGAAGAAGAAGAAGAAGAAGACGAAGAAGAAGAAGAAGAAGAAGAAGAAGAAGAAGAAGAAGAAGAAGAAGATGAAGAGGGGGAGGAGTAGGATGAGGGGAGGAGGATAGGGGGAGGAGGAGGAGAAGGAGGAGGAGGAGGATAAGAAGAAGAAGAATTGTCATCCCATCACCACAGCGTCGTTTGCGCATTCCCACTTGTATTCAAAGAAAAATAATAAAAATGACAACCTGCCCAAGCTCTGAGGATAACCAGACACTAAAGGATTGACCCCAGCCAGTGTTTCAGGTCACCGTTTTAGTTGTGATTGACAGCTGGCGGATCCATCGATATATTTGTTTCTCTTTCCCCTTTTGGTGGTCTCATAGCCATTACTTTGGTGTCCGGTATTGCGTGTCTGTTTGGCTTTTCCGTGTCTCCTTGACTGAGTGTCGGCCTGGGGCTATCTACTTGCTTCTAGTAATTTATTTCTTTATCACTATCTTCGTGTCGGTCCTGACTATGGCTCTGTGTGTCACTGTGTCTCTTTGTGTGTCACTGTATGTCCCTGTATGTCTATGTATATCTCTCTGTATCTTTGTATGTCTCTGTATGTCTCCTTATGTCTCTGTATGTCTCTGTGGGTCGCTGTATTTCTCTGTGCGCTTCTGTATGTCTCTATGTGTCTCTCTATGTCTCTGTTCTTCATGTATATTTTTAATTGTCTGTTATTTTGTTTATTTTGTGTTTAATATCATTCAACTTAATTATGATGCGTTTGTTGCATCTGTCAGGTCTGTCTGTCTGCCTGTCTGTCCGTCCGTCCGCCCGTCCGCCAGCCCGTCTGTCTGTCTGTCTGTCTGTCTGTCTGTGTCTGTCTGTCTGTCTGTCTGTCTGTCTGTCTGTCTGTCTGTCCGTCTGTCTGTCTGTCTGTCTACCTATCCGTCCACCTGTCCTTCTATCTGTATGTCTGTCGATTTCTTGTCTAGCTTATATTTCTTGCTCTTGTTTCTCCTCGTTATCCCCACTTGTCAGTTGCAGCTGTCTTCTTGTCAATCTACACCGAGGAACTTACCGTCTGCTTTACCTCCATAATTTTTTTTTTTTTTTTCGACGGCGAGTGTATTGTTCATAAGGCCATCTTTTCGTCATCCATTCTTTATAATAATCGCTAAGATTTACCATTTGACTGCCCAGTTCTCTTTCTCCATTCATTGTATCATTCTTCTGTCACCTTCCCCCACTGTTCATCACTGGACAGTGTCCACGCCATGAGACGAATTGTGTTTCTAGTGCTAACTCCATATTATAGAGGCCAATCGGCACACATGTGATCTATATACACCTGATGGTCTTTACTTCCCACGACGTGTCCTGTGACTATATGTGGCAGGGTACTATATGTGGCAGGGTACTTTATGTGGCAGGGTACTATATGTGGCTTGGTGCTATATGTGGCAGGGTACTATATGTGGCAGGGTACTATATGTGGCACGTTACCATAACTGGCAGGGTACTATATGTGGCAGGGTACTATATGTGGCAGGGTACTATATGTGGCAGGGTACTATATGTGGCAAGGTACTATATGTGGCAGGGTACTATATGTGGCAGGTTACCATATGTGGCAGGTAACCATATTTGGCAGGTTACCATTTGTGTCAGGTAACCATATTTGGCAGGTAACCATATTTGGCATTGATCGACCTGAGAACCTTGGTCGGCCTCTGTGGAGTAGAGATATCGCTTTCACAATCCTGACATACCCGGTTCGAAGTAAGCCGTAGGTCACGTGGGTTTATATCGTTTTGTATTTCCTATTAGCCGGATCCGTGGCTAAAGGCTTGCGAACGCGGTTCGTGAGCCGGGTAACAGGCGTTCGAAGCTCAGCTGCGACCGATTTGTGCAGCAGACCGTGTCGCGTTGTGTTATAACGTGCTGGTATGGGAGCCGGTCGTTCAGAAAGCAATGGCAAACTACTGGACGTAACACTTGCCTATTACATCAACATCAGCTGAAAAATGCTGATGTGGAATGCCACGTCCCATAAGGGATAAGCAAAAAAAAAAAAAAAAGTCCTATACCGGTTAGAAAGCAATGGCAAATTACTGAAATAAAATTGTCTGTAACAAACATTGATGCGAAACCTGAATAATTAGCCAGGAAGCTTCGGAGATGTGATTTTATAGAAGAATGCTGAAATTTCATAGGACAGTCAAAATGAATAATAAAAAGGCCGGTCTCTCTGGCTGTGGGGCAAAATGAATAATGCGGACATTTTCAGGAATTCTAAGTCGCAAAGACAATTTATCACAAACTTCACAAAAAGGCAATCTTCTTGTTTAGTTACATTATGGAAAGGATCAAGTAAAGCTATAACATGTTGTGACAGTTGGATAGATGTGTTGAAAGAGAATAGAGGAAAACAGCGACATAAAATTCTTGACAGTTTTGTATCATGACATGGAAATGCGTCAGCATACAAATTGACACTAATATCTAACCAACCAACCAACCAACCAACCAACCAACTAACTAACTAACTAACTAACTAACTAACTAGTTAACTTAACTAAGTAAGCTAACTAACTAGCTAACTAATAATCTAATGTAGCTAATTAACTAGCTATCTAACTAGCTAATTAACTAATTAACTAAATAGATGAGGAGCGGCTGGCCGAGTGGTTAGAACGCCGGACTCTCATTCGGGAGACCCGGGTTCGATCCCCGGTAAGGTGTGGGATTTTTTTCTGTCGGGGGCAAAAAGAAAATCCTAACCTGCACAGTTCGCGGCGACTGCACTAGCCAGGCGGCCTTTATTCCTCAGGCTCAAAGACCCCTCTGCCATACACCGCAAGGTACTGTATTGGCAGTAAATGACAGTTTGACTAAATAGATATTTATTATATTTAGTTAATTAGTTAATTAGCTAGTTAGATAGCTAGTTAATTAGCTAGATTAGATCATTAGTTAGCTAGTTACTATCTAACTAACTAACTAACTGACTATCACGTTAACTAACTAACTAGCTAGTTAACTAATATTTAGCTAGCTAACTGACTAACTAATTAACTAACTAATTAACTAATTAACTAACTAACTAGCTAACTAACTAGCTAATCAAATAACTAACTAACTAACTGGCTAATTAACTAACTAGCTAATTAGATAACTAACTAACTGGCTAATTAACTAACCAACTAACTATCCTGATAATTAATTAAGAAGCAGAATTACTAACTACCTAGCTAACTAATTAATTAACTAACTCTCTAGACAACTAACTAATTAACTAACTAGCTAGCTACTTAACTAATTAGCTAACTTACTTACTAATTAGCTGAGTAACTAACTAATTAACTAGTACCTAACTAACCAATTAACTATCTAGCTAGCTAGTTACCAAACTAACCAACTAACTAGTTAGATTACTAACTAACTAACTAACTAGCTAGCTAGTTAACTAACTGACTAGCTAAATAACTAACTAACCAGCTAAATAACTAACTAACTAGCTAACTAGCTAGATAACTAACTAATGAACTAGCGTGTTAACTAAATAGCTAACTAACTAGCTGGTTAACTAACTAACTAGATAACTATCTAACCACGTAGCTAGATAGATAAGTCACTAGCTAGCTAGCTAGCTAAATATCTAACTAACTAACTAAATAATTACATAATTAACTAACTAAACAGCTAGCTAGTTAACTAACTAACTCTCTAGATAACTAACTAACTAGTTACCCAACTAACTAACTAGTTAGATAACTAACTAATTAACTAACTAACTAACTAGCTGTCGAACTAGCTAACTAACTCACTAGTTAGCTAATTAACTAATTCTCGGTATAGATTCTAACGCACGCCAACCGTTCCCTCAGGCCGAAGTGTTAGCCACGCTCACCTCTTACCCCTTTCCTTTTATTACTGTATATGAAGTAACCACTTTCCATGGACACAGTGGCCAGGGGGCTGTCTAGACTTCGACACCCTGGAAATCATGCCACTAATGAAGTCTACAGTACACATAGTGTCTTCACCTTGGAGATTGCCCGGTGCTATTCAAGAGATGGTAAACAATCGAGTGTCATCTTCGCACTGTATATCGACATTAATGAGACTTCAACAACCTCGTTTGTGACAAATGATGGTGTCTAGGCGTTTTTCAGTCAATCTGTTCATTTTGTACACATGCGTGCAAGGTGGTGTTATCTTGCACGCTTCCATCACTTTCATCACTTTCATCACTCTATCTCATCCTTCCCTCAATCACACCCTTCCCTCTATCACATCCTTCCCTCCATTGCATCCTTCGCTCTATCAAATCCTTCCCTCTATTACATCCTTCCCTCTTTGTGTTGTTTTATGTGGAAAAGTATCTTAATTTCCGCACCTTGATCTCAGTAAGTAATGGTTTCCCCACTCCTAATTTTTGTAATACTTCCTTAGTTTTTCTTTCTTTCTGGTATCTTCCTATTCGTCTATATAACCTAACTAGATGAATGCAAGAAAAGGGCAGACAGACATAATCACACTGCTACGGGTGCCATTAGTATTGGAACTGGCTTGTGAAAATGAGTACTGAGCACGCCTCTGAATGTCCGAAGTGCTGTGATGTGGGTTCGTGACTCCATTCCACCCATCTATATAACTATATTTTGAAAGTAATTACAAGACCAATTTACGAGTTTTACATCGAACTAGGCACAGGGTGCTAGTTCCATATTTGCAGACACCCTCACCACTCAGTGGGTGAGTGGCTGGAGACGTATCGGCTTCTGGCTTTATCTGTAGACATGTTTTCCGCCTATTTTAGGCTGGGTCTACCTGGGACCATTGTATTACAATTAGAAGTTAATTGACATTCATGCATTGGTATTATTAGTATGCTACAGGAGCGGAATACAAATCTAACTGTATATGGAAGACAAGGTAAAACTATTCCAGTGCCTCAATAAGATTGAAATATTGTCAATACTAATTTTAAAAAAATAATTACTAGTAACCATTCGGCCATTCCAATCACTCATTTTTCGTTCATCAATAGTGCATGTAATACCTAGAACAGTCTCGCTAGAGTAGTAACTAGAACAGTCTCGCTAGAGTAGTACCTAGAACAGTCTCGCTAGAGTAGTACCTAGAACAGTCTCGCTAGAGTAGTACCTAGAACAGCCTCGCTAGAGTAGTACCTAGAACAGTCTCGCTAGAGTAGTACCTAGAACAATCTCGCTAGAGTAGTACCTAGAACAGTCTCGCTAGAGTAGTACCTAGAACAGCCTCGCTAGAGTAGTACCTAGAACAGCCTCGCTAGAGTAGTACCTAGAACAGCCTCGCTAGAGTAGTACCTAGAACAGCCTCGCTAGAGTAGTACCTAGAACAGCCTCGCTAGAGTAGTACCTAGAACAGCCTCGCTAGAGTAGTACCTAGAACAGCCTCACTAGAGTAGTACCTAGAACAGTCTCGCTAGAGTAGTACCTAGAACAGTCTCGCTAGAGTAGTACGTAGAACAGTCTCGCTAGAGTAGTACCTAGAACAGTCTCGCTAGAGTAGTACCTAGAACAGTCTCGCTAGAGTAGTACCTAGAACAGCCTCGCTAGAGTAGTACCTAGAACAGTCTCGCTAGAGTAGTACCTAGAACATTCTCGCTAGAGTAGTACCTTGAACAGTCTAGCTAGAGTAGTACCTAGAACAGTCTAGCTAGAGTAGTATATAGAACAGTCTAGCTAGAGTAGTACCTAGAACAGTCTAGCTAGAGTAGTACCTAGAACAGTCTAGCTAGAGTAGTACCTAGAACAGTCTCGCTAGAGTAGTACCTAGAACAGTCTCGCTAGAGTAGTACCTAGAACAGTCTAGCTAGAGTAGTACTTAGAACAGCCTCGCTAGAGTAGTACCTTGAAGACCGTGAGAAATGCGACAAGACATCTACAGCATTCCATTATCGCCAGGTGAAAAATAAAAGTATATATCGGTGAAGCAGGTCACATATACAGACATATATTATATGGACAGAAGGCAGAATTTAGAAACCAGAGAATAAGCAGACCTGGTCTTTCGAATCTTTTCTTCTCATGCCCACATTGATGCAAGCACGTAAATAGTTGGCACAGAGACAAACACTTACAGAAAACACTTAGATAATCATTAGAAATGAAAAGGTCAGGCTTGCTCAATATGGGTTCACAAGATGTCGGTAAAGGCACAGTGTAGAAAAAAAACAAATATTGGTTAACAGAGAGCATTGTGGAATGAAGTGGTACAGCATGTGAACATCATGTAGGCTACGTAGTCAAGGAGACATATTATCACTAACACCGGAACTTGGTGATATGTCTAGACATGACCTCATCGACGTTGACTACACAAACCACACACACACAAATATCACACACACACACACACACACACACACACACACACACACACACACACACCGGACGATTTAAAGATGGGCTGTAACGAACCATCTACTTTGTTTTATTATGTTTGGTATATTTATATTATTTGCAATTTATCTTTGTCAATGAAGGTGCGAGGAAGAGTTCTCAAGAGCTATATTTATTCAGTCTTGGCGCAGGGAAGCGGTTTATGGACAATTAGAGTGTGCATCAAGTGAGGAATTATGTGGAAGATGCCAAGATCTGGTTTTGTAGTAGAACAAAGGAAACATGGTGGACGACAAAGAGAAATGAAGATATCGTGAAAGAAGTTAACTCACAAAAACAACTGGCTGCTCATATCAGAAGAAATAGTCCTCATTCTTAAGATATATCATTTGAAGGGGACATTTGGAGCATGTCGTAACAACGGAAATGTCGGAGGGGGAAGAGGCAGAGGTGATTGAGAGAGAAGATGGTGGACAGTTGGACATCAATTTATGGAGAATCATCGGTATAGAAATGATAGGCATTACGCGAGGCTGTGGACAGACATGATCGCCAGCGCCAAACATCATTGACCATAATAATGTTTTCTTTCATGGTGGTTTCTTAAAGCCTGAAGTTGAGTAAGAAAACTCTCGAAACATGTTTTAAATATACTATATCCCTTGCAGGACGTTGCAGTCAACACCAGTATTTTCAGCTGCTGTTGATGTGCTAGGCAAGTTTTTACGTACAGTAGTTTGCCATTGCTTTCTGAACGTCCGGCTCCCATACTAACACGTTATAACGCAACGCGACACGGTCTGCTGAACAAATCGGTTGCGGCTGCGTTTCGAACGCCTGGTAAGCGGCTCACGAACCGCGTTCGCAAGCCTTTGGCTACGGAGCTCGGCATTGTTATAGCTAAATTGCTCGTTGCGACTGGACACGCCAATATTGTCCTTATATGTGGCTGGAACTTTCACAGAGTTGTCGTTAGTTATCGCGTTGGTGTAATGGCTAGGACGACACGACAATATTGCCGTCAGCGTAGTCGGACGAGATGCAGCGTAATATGCCAGGCAATAAATCATGCAACATATTGTTTGTGCCTTATGTGTTTAAATTCACAAAGGAATAAATTGTCTTGAATTTTTAATTTGTATTAAAGTAAAATACTAATACGTTACTGTTAATTAGTAACATTGTTCTTGTCTTTGTATTTTTACTTTCAGGACGACAGAGGCACATACATTTTTTCTGCCTATCCCCATATGGGCGTGTCACGGCCATGCTCCTGGCAGTGTCCATCACTTTCATCACTCTCCACACGCCAAGTCACATGATCAGGCTCCGCCTACTTTTCGCCGAGTTTCTCGACCTTAGACCCGCCCTCTACCTACATGAACTCCGCCTCCAGCGAATGTTCGAGCTGCTGTACTACTCCAACTTTGCCACCAATTGTGTCACATACTTCATATTCGGCAAAGCGTTTCGTGACCTGTGCTTGCAGCTCTACTGCGTGTGTTGCTGGAAAGAGAAGAAGGACCTGTGCTCAAATGTGCACGACAGTGGGTACATCCAGTACGTGTGTGAGTCCTCAAATCGCGAGCATGTGATTGATGGAGTTGCTATAGAGACAGATATTGTCAGCAGTGAAGCTATTATGTTACAACAAAGTTAATGTGAGTACTTGTGCATGATATGACAGACGTAGTAGGGGCCTTTGAGGAATCGTGTGTATGGTTCGGAAGAACAGATATATCATCGCGGCTTGGGGAGAGTGGTGCTGAAGGCGGTGACCAGAGGATCTGGCCCTATCTTATAACTCCGAGGAAAGTCCAGACGGACAAATAATCAGTCTTATACTGGTACCATTACTATTTGAGACTCTTCGCTGGCTGTTGACGATGAGGACGGAGCACGTATGGAAATATCCCATCTGCTATGATGTCGGTTCTTGAACCAACTCAACTCAATGAAGTTAATGTGTACACTTGTTGTCTGTGATTCTGTACGATGTGAAAGCAGTACTATTGTCGCCGTAAGGTAGAAGCCTATGCCAGCAGGAAGCAGATGAATCGAGTGGATGTTGGCGGAGTGGGATCTGCGTTGGCCATACAATGAATCCATCATCAGCAAACGAGAATTAGAGTAGGTCAGCTTTACTAGAATACAATCACAATATGAATATTACAATCAAATCTGTGACGGTCTACAATATGTGAAGGTCTACAATATGTGAAGGTCTACAATATCAGAAAGCCTACAATATGTGAAGGTCCACAATATGTGTAGGTCTACAATGTATTAATGTCTACAATATGTGACGTTCTACAATATGTGAAGGTCTACAATATGTGACGTTCTACAATATGTGAAGGTCTACAATATGTGACGTTCTACAATATGTGAAGTTGTACAATATGTGAAGGCCTACAATATGCGATGGTCTTCAATATGTGACGTTCTACAATATGTGAAAGTCTACAATATGTGAAGGTCTACAATATGTTACGTTCTGCACTATGTGAAGTTCTACAATAATTCAAAGTCTACAATATTTGAAGGTCTATAGTATGTGAAGGTCTACAATATGTGAAGATCTACAATAGTTGATGGTTTACAAAATGTGATGTTCTTTAATACGTGACGTTCATCAATATGTGAATCTCTACAATATGTAAAGTTCTAAATTATGTGATGTTCTACATTATGTGAAGGTCTACAATATGTGGTGTTCTTTAATATGTGAAGTTCTACAATATGTGAAGTTCTACAATATGTGAAGTTCTACAATATGTGACGGTCTACAACGTAAGACGTTCTACAATTTGTAAAGGTATATAATATGTGAAGTTCTACAATATACGAAGTTCTACAATATATGAAGTTCTACAATATGTGAAGGTCTACAATATGTGAAGGTCTACAATAAGTGTATGTCTACAATATGTGAATGTCTACAATATGTGAATGTCTACAATATGTGAATGTCTACAATATGTGAATGTCTACAATATGTAAAGGTCTACACTATGCGAAGGTCTACAATATGTGAATGTCTACAATATGTGAATGTCTACAATATCTAAAGGTCTACAATATGTCAAGGTCTACAATATGCGAAGGTCTACAATATGTGAAGGTCTAACACTCGTCCACTCCAACTGCAGTGCGTATTCTTGGACGACCTTTACCTCTTGCTGACAAGGCCACTCTAGCAAGATGGTTGCCCAGATCTGGTTTACGTATTGTTTAATGTATGGAAGTGGTTTAATTTCCTAGCGTGTCGCGGATAAACAGTCCAGGTTTCACAAGCATATAGCAGTGTGGATAATACAACTGCTTTGTAGACTTTCAGCTTTGTTTGCAGGCTTATTCCATTTCTGTCCCATACATTCTTGTACAGTCTGCCAAAGGCCGCGCTGGCCTTGGAGATTCTTGCATTCACTTTATCATCAATTGTGGCAGCTTGTGACACAGTGCTGCCAAGATAGGGGAATTTGTCCACAACATTTAGTCTGTAACCAATCACCTTGATATTCAACAATGTCTGATTACTCCCCGGAGCTGACTGGTACATGTAATACACACACATATGTCATACATGTAATACACATACATGTCACACATGTCAAACACGCTCATGTAGGGAAAGTCGACATGAGCGACAGGTCTTCAACTTCCCATGCGCTGATGAGGGTGGTAGCGGGCTGAACACCTACATCGATCAGACGATACAAATGGTAGGCAGAGAAATAAATATTTGGATAGCTTGGCAACGTGGCATGGACGAGACAAGAACTCGAAGCTGATCCACCACTCTGGTGATCGTTTGAGATGGGATGGCAAAACATGACCGCCCACGTTTATCTGCATGGCACACGATGATGAGGACCCAAGGTTCAATTCCCGAGGTGCCTAAGCTTTACTTGTATATTATCTATTGTGTCCAATCAACTCAGTTCCTCCCTATACTTATATAAGTTCCGTTCAATATATGTGATTTCATTTCTCATGCGATTGTGTGTAATGCATTATATCAAAACACCATTTGAATATCAATAAATGCCAGTCCATTTCCCAAACAAATTTCCAAAAACAAACACGAACCAATCATTTTCGGGAGTTTGTGCATATTTATCTTACCAGCATCAATGTTTTAGCTGAATTTGTAGCAACAAACTCGAATGAAATTTAAAATCGCCATTATTGCCGAGGGACAAGTGGTCCCCTCGCACGCCATAGCAATTCAATGGCAGTGTCGACGAGGGGAAGTAATTTACATCGTGGAATATTACTTTCCTTAAAGGGAAACCACTTTCTGTCAATTGCCATTGTGATCAAGATTTGTGAGTTGAATGACCGGGTGAGCGATGAGCAGTTGTGTTAGTGTGCAGAAGTGGCTATGCACAGTGAAGTTCTGAGTGTTCCATTTCTTCAGGTGCACTGTCTGTAGTAGGCAAAGGTGATCCATCCATCCATCATGTGCCATGCCGGTAAGCGTGGGCGGTCATGTTCTGCCATCTCACTCGATCACCAGAGTCGTGGATCAGCTCCGTGTTTCTGTCTCGACCATGCCACAAGCCAAGCCATCCAGGTACTTGCTTCTAGGTCTTCCCCTTGGTCTGTTCCCCTCGATCTTACCAGTTGTCACCAAATTCTCCAATCCATTTCTTCTCATAACATGCCCAAAAACACTTCAATACTCTCTATCGTTTGATGTTTTGATTAAGTTTGGCTATTCTTTCATTGCCAGTGACATCATCCAGTGAAATGTGTTGCACTGTTTTGTCAAGCCCGTCCTTCAGTACATGCGATTTCGACACGTATTTCTTGCAGTTAGCTTTCCCCAGCCTTTGACTGTCCCCAGTCTACACACACTGTAAACATTGTTTGGTCACGTTATGAGAAGAAACAAACTAGAGAACTTGATAACAGCTGGCAAGATTGAGGACAGAAGAACAAGGGGAAGGCAGAGAACTTAATATCTGGATGGTTTAGCCACGTGGCATAGTGGAGACAATAACACGGAGCTGATCCACGACTATGGTGACCGTGTGAGATGGCGAAACAAGACCACCCAGACTTATAGCCATGCCACATGATGATGATGAGTCAGCAGGTTAGTGTCTCTCTTTATCTGGTTCCTATACCTTGACCTGTCCGCCCTGGGTGATCCTGCCAGTAGCTGCGCTACAGTCCGCATAGATCTTGGGGATCGTTGGAGCACGCAAGTACATCTACCGCAGTAAGGTAAAGGTGCGACAGAGGGGAATTGCTGGCCAAGGGGACGCCCTTGGGCAATGTGGAGTACCCACTATACACCCAGATAAGAGTTACGTGAAGCCATGGATGCAGGTGATGAATGAAGTTTAAGAGCAGCCGACAGATAGCTGTAGGTTATGTTCTCCAGTTTCACAACGGCAGGCAGAGGATCTCTTGTTGGAGGCAATGGCAACGGTCATCGAACAGTATGGTCACTGCTAAGAAGGAAAGCAGTGACAAATTACCTTCTTTACATATGTCAAGAAAATCATGTGTCGTCAATTCATAGAGAATCAGAGAAACGGCATAAATAGGTGCTCCATAGGAGCAGCCCCGCCCTGTAGGGATAGTCAAGTGCACCACGAGACTCCAGATGTTAGCAAAAGATAAAATCATATAAAATGTTATCGTATTTTTGTGCACGTTATGATAAGAAATAAATTAGAGAACGAAAAAGTATTATAATGTGCATTTCCATTCAATGACATTGTGTAAGATGTCACGAAATAAAACAATTAACACAATGACACTAACATGGCGATATATCGTCCTTCTATTCAAATGGGATGTCATTTTGGCGATATATAATTCTTCGGCACTAACACAGTTAATATCCCACCTGCCGTCTTTACTCCCCAGAATAGTTCCTGGTACCAATGTTAGGCTGGGTCTAGATGGGAGTCCAGGCAGATTCTGTTTATATTCCATCGTTAGGGTGATTTGAACACTTGGCGCCCAGGCGGGAAGGAAAGCCTGCTATACAGTGAGTTACCACAAATTCATGATCTGCGAGGAATTACGATGTATTTCACTATTCCACATGAAATGTTTGCCCTGTGAATTGTGTTACGTCTTTCATTAACAAGATATGTATATTATATTATGGTTATTTTTGTTATGTTATTGTATACGTAGTCTTGTTATGCCGTGTAGTTTCTTACTATTTACTTAATCGTGTTAAGCATTCTGATATCTTATTACGTTTATAATCTTGTTATTATATGTTAATTTGGTGATCCCGGTTTTTTATCTTGTTGTCTTCATAATATGTTTATGCTTCTGTTAGTAGGTTAGAGATAATTTTGCCATGCCTTTAAAACAAAAAAAAATCTTATTGTGTTCATAATCGTGTGATGCCGTTTGTTATCATATAGTGTCCATAATCACGTGATGCTGATTATTATCATATTGTTGTAATACTCTAGTGATGCCGATTGTTATCTAATCGTGCCCATAACATTGTGATACTGTTTCTCAAATTATTGTGTTCATAATCCGTTGATGCCATGTGTTATCTTATTGTGTTCATAATCACGTGATACTGATTAGTATCATATTGTTGTCGTAACCTTGTGATACCGTTTGTTATCTAATTGTGTTCATAATCATTATATCGTTTGTTATCTTACTGCGTTCACACTCCTGTGATGCCGTTTGTTATCTTATTTCGTTCTTAATCTCGTGATGCCGTTTCTGATATTATCGTGTTCATAATCCTTTGATGCCGTGTGTTATCTTATTGTGTTCATAATCTTGCGATGCCTTTTTTTCATCTTGTTGTGCTCTTACTTATGTGATTTCGTTTGTTATCTTATTGTCTTCACAATCCTGTGATGCCTTATGTTATTGGTTTCATAATCTTGTTATGAACGTTACTGTGTTACTGCGTACATAATCTTATTATACCATTCAAGTATTGCCCTGGCGCATCTTTCAATGTACATATGTAATAACAACTTGTTTCTGCTCAAATGGTTTCTGAACTTTTCTGGTGTCGCAAAATAAATGTTCAAAATTATTATTGTTATTGGTTGTATTTTGTATGGCTAGACTGCCAGTCTTTATTCTTGCTCATTGTTTGCCAGCTCCAATCTTTCGCTTCTCTCACTTCCACTTTGTTTTTGTGGTCTTCTGCTGCGTCTGTTTACTTCTGCGCCAGCTCTTTATGTATGCATGAAATGCCATGAGATACTACAATAATGATAAGAAAAGAGACAATTTTGATTCAAAATAATGTATTGCCTTACTCAATTTTAACAGGGAAGCCAAAAACAAGATGTTGCATGATTTATTGCCTCATCATCATCAAGTGCCCTGCCAGCTGGCGTAGGCGATCATGGCTCCCCACAGATCTCGGTCGTTGGTGTTCTGGATCAACTCTGATGATGGTATTCCTCCATGCCACCGTCTCAATCCATCCAGCATCATTTCTCTTGGTCAGCCTCTGCCTCTCTTCCCCTCGATCTTTCCAGTTGTTACGATGTTCTCCAATGCCTCTCTTCTCATCACATGAACGAAGAAAGATGTTTGTCTCTTTCTTATTGTTGTATATAATGTTCTAGTTTCATTAGCCTGTATCAGGCAGTCGTCGTTAGTTACTCTGGCAGTCCAAGGAATTCACAACATTCGTCTCAGGAACCACATCTCTGTTGCTTCTAATTTCTTCTTACTTTTTTCATTTACATTCCAAGATTCACTGCCATACAGCAAAACTGGTTCTACATAGCATTTCAGCACTCTCTTTCTTACATTCAGTGATAGTGAATGTTATTGCATAAGATACTCTTCATTTTCTGAAATGCGGCCTAAGCTTGCCCTATTCTGATCTTAATCTCTGTTGTACATCTTCCATCTGATGTTATAAATGCCCCTAGGTATTTAAATTCCTAGCTCATTTAATGTCCTAACATTCCATGTTCCTACTCTAAATTTATTTATTTTAGTTATGATTTTGCCATCAGTAGCTGGATGACGGTCTGGTGTCACCTGTGGCTCATGACTGTCCCTACCGGACGAGGATGTCCTAAGACAGCCATTAACGTCGTTCACTAACTCTGAAATGTGTGTCGCCATGAAATCTTGGGAAGATAATGTGGTGGTTTCCCCTTGCCTTCCACATTCACATGGTGGTCTTTTAACTCTGCCTTTGACAGCCATTTCCGACTGTCAGGACAAGTGAGTGCCGTGCTCTGCTCAGCTGCAGAGTTGTCCACTTATTCCGGTGGATACTCGGTCCCCAGAGCTTTGTTAGCCACACCGTAGTGTGTTTCCATCCTCTACCGCGGGGAGGTGCAGTTGGGATTTTCCCTTCATAAAGTTATGGTCTATGACCAAAACTCTCCAGTACTTTTAAGAGGAGTTTTAGAGGATTGATTGCCTGGCATATATTATTGCATCCCGCAGGTGCATACTGCGGAGTTATATATAATAGGATGTGTATAAATGAACAATATTGCGGCTGATATCCTTAAAACATATAGTCACTTGTAAAGTTCGAACTGGCGTAAACCCAGTGAGCACGGATAATATCAGCTGCACAAGAAGAGAATGAGAATTGACAGAATGACGTTGTTCTAGGAAGCCTTTATCGGCAAAGAAAACAAACAAGTTACTAATTCAGCTGTATAAAACAATTCAAAACAATGCATTCTCATAGTGAATTTAAACACAGGAGCCACAAACAATATGTTGCCCAATTGATTGCCTGGCATATTTCGCTGCATCTCTTACCGTGCAGAGTTCTGTACTACATGCAGTGAAGACATTAATAATACTTAAACTGGAACAATTAAAACTCATAGTCAGTGGTATTATTCGAATCTGGAACATCTGTTATCCCTACAGTAATTTCAAATTTAACAGGAGCTCTTTATGCTTACACACAAAACACACACACACACAAACACACACACACACAAACAAACACACACACACACCAAAAAAAAAAAAAAAACGACTGGAACAGCCTAATTGCTAGCGCCTCATTGTATATGAGCAATCAGTTGTGGTCTCTCGAATACAATATACGAATGCTTTATCATTGTTCACGCTGTGACTATATGAGATGATGAGAAATCTACGAGCAAGGCATTTTTTCAGTCTTTCCACTGCACAGGAATTCACAAAGACTGAATAACTCTCTTTCTGATTCATTAATATTTTCTGATCTGTGGTCTCGGGAGAGTGAACATAGTTTCACAATGTTAACAGGCCGTTGACGAAGCAGGGGTTAGGTAAATTGGGAGTAGAAAAATTTGCCTTGAGTTTCACAAATATATGAGTGTTGGCCATTCAGAAAGACATGGTAAACTAATTGGCGTCTAAATTTGAAGCTAGTAATAAGTTATTTTTGTGAGGTAACCTCTTTCAAGGTATCTTCATTGGTCTTACTGTCAGTCCTGGGTGTTCTCGACATTTTTCTTTAAAACAAACTTTGTGATGGAATATTCGCTCTTAGCTTAATAATAATCATAAGTATGAGTCATATAAACAAGTGTGGACAATTGTGGTTGGTTGTCTCAAACGATAGCTAGTGTAAACAATTGTGGTTAGCTATCTCGTACGATCAGTGTGGACAATTGTGGTTAGCTATCTCACACGATCAGTGTGGACAGATGCAATTAGCTATCTCACACAATCGCCAGTGTGGACAGATGCAATTAGCTATCTCACACAATCGCCAGTGTAAACAAATGCAATTAGCTGTCTCACACAATCGCCAGTGTGGACAAATGCCATTAGCTATCTCACACAATCGCCAGTGTGGACAAATGCCGTTAGCTGTCTCACACAATCGCCAGTGTGGACAAATGTCATTAGCTATCTCACACAATTGCCAGTGTGGACAAATGTCATTAGCTGTCTCACACAATCGCCAGTGTGGACAAATGCCATTAGCTATCTCACACAATTGCCAGTGTGGACAAATGCCATTAGCTATCTCACACAATCGCCAGTGTGGACAAATGCCATTAGCTATCTCACACAATTGCCAGTGTGGACAAATGCCATTAGCTATCTCACACAATCGCCAGTGTGGACAAATGCCATTAGCTATCTCACACAACTGCCAGTGTGGACAAATGCCATTAGCTGTCTCACACAATCGCCAGTGTGGACAAATACCATTAGCTATCTCCCACAATCGCCAGTTTGGACAAATACTATTAGCTATCTCCCACAATCGCCAGCTATCAATCGGGAATGTGTTTTAGTCTCAGATAGCTTGGCTACATCATCCATGTATTGACCTCTTTCCCCTCCCCTGGTGCCAGCCTGGCTGGTCTAGGGTTAGTGAACGCAGTTTCACAATCCCAAAATACCGGGTTCGACTTCCGCCATAGGCGAATAGGGATCTCAAAGCCTTGCTTCGGTTTTCACAATAATATGAGCATCGGCTTTTCGGAAAACAATGGTAAGCTATTGAGAGTCAAATTGCCTAGACAAGCAGCAACAGCATATAAATGCTAGGGTTCAAGCGACGTCTTGTGAAGTATGAGAAACTAATTTTTCCCTTGTTTTCGTTTGTTCGTGCCCCAAATAGTTCGTCAGATGTCAGTCTATCTACAAGTCATGTTTCTCACTGACTATCGTTAATCATGTATTCATGCACTTCTCAAAATCTGTGTAAAATGAGTTGGTTGCATGCCTATTACAGAATGTAGCAATCAATCCCTATTATTTTACTGTTTATAATTTACTAGTCATTAATGCTTTCAGTAGTTTGCCACTGATTTCTGAACGATCGACACTCATAACACTGAAATCAACGAAAGGAGGTCTGCTTCAAACTCCACTGCATCTGATTTCGAGCTCGCGATTCCTTATTTCGGGGAATTGTGAAGGGCGCTCACTGTTCCTAAGCCACAGCTGTGTACACCTGACTACATCATGAGGTGTTGTCTTGCAGCAGAGAAATCGGGACGTATCTTACTGGACAATACAACTTGTTGGATTGGTTGACTGGTTGGTTTGTTGGATGGTTGCTTTGTTATTTGGTTGATTGTCTTGTCTGGCTGGTTGTTTGCTTGATTGTATGGGTGATTATTTGGTTAATTGTTGGTTAATTTGTTATTTGTATGACTGATTGTTTGGTTGAATGTTTGTTTGATTGTTTATGGAATAGAAGAAAAAGCAGCGGCTGCAGCAGGATATAAAAATATGAATTGGAAACAAATAGGTATATTTAGCTCCTGCGAGAAGAAACGTACTAAACACAAACACGTTGCACATACCTTACAAGGAGATCCATCGTATACCGGAATACAGGTGAAAATCCAAAATCAGAAACAATAAATAAATATATGAAATGAAATAATAAAATAAAACACAACAAAAGCGTACAATATGACACACAGGACGGCCGACGTTTCTATTCTCAGAATCTTTGTCAAGGACATGGCAATACAGATAGATAAAACAAAGAAATACAAACAACAACAAGCACAACTATTTGCTTCCCATGCGGGATTAGTTCGCTGATTGGCTTATTGATTTGTTGATTATGTGGTTGATTGATTGGTTGGTTGTTTGGTTGTTTTTTAGTTGACAGTAATCAAGCCAATATTCAAGATAGGGAATCAGCCACGTGTACATATTGATTGGCGCCGCAGACAACAGATCACATACTCCAAGACTGGTCCAAATACGACATATCTAGATAAACTTTCTGGCCTAGAGAAACAACACTGGAAGATAAACTCTATGGACCACTGAGTGAACTAAAAAAGACAGTTACATTTATACACGAGACAACGATGCATTTATTGCTAACTAAGGAAGTAGAAGAAGTAATAAAACCCAAGAAAAACGTAGAACTATAATAAGCGATCATCATCATCCACATTTGTCGTCAAGCGTCGTGGGAAGGAATAGTTTATGATAGAGTACCCGATGTTTGGCAGTGGATAGTGTCTTTCCCTGTGGCTGTTCAGTGTCTTTGATGGTGTAAATCCATTTTCTTCTCGGGAGTCTTCTGACGCTCGTATCAGATCCTCTTTGGCGCAGCTCCAGTCCTGGTAACTGATACTGTTGCATTCTAACGTGATGGCAGGACCGTTTGATTTTTTGCCTTTCAATATATTTGGCACAAGGTGTTGCTCCAGTTATCTGTCTGATAACAAAGTTTTACTAGATCTGGGATAGTTAAAGTATGTAATAAGTAACAATTACAAATGTAAAACACACAGTTAGATATGAAAACAGTACAGGAAATTGAAATTATTTATTGTGTCGAGACGAAGGGAGATACATGAAATAACTAACTAGTGTGTCCTGCAAACTATCAAACAAAAAAATAAAAAACATAATTAATGATTGAATTGGGAGGATTAAATACAGAATATCAGTGGAGACAAAGTAGTCTGTCTTCCTTCTCGGCATGACATGAAATGGGTGATGGTACAGGAACAGTGCAAGAGAAAATAGTTCACGTAAACAAGAGAGCTAATACTTTATGATAGGGTTGTAGCCACGGGACGGGGATATTTCCCAGAAGGCGTCAAGTACTCACTCTAGATCACGTGCTCGTGGATTGTCTGGATGATTATAGTAATAGACTTGGTCTTTGTTGAATCTGGAGAGAGAAGGAGAGAGAGAGAGAGAGAGAGAGAGAGAGAGAGAGAGAGAGAGAGAGTAGAGAGATAGAGAGAGGGAGAGGAGAGAGGAGAGAGTGAGAGAGGGGATATAGAGGGAGATAGAGGACAGATAGAGGGATTGAGAGGAGAAAGAGGGAAGAGAAGAGAGGGGGAAAGAGGGGAGAGAGAGAGAAGAGGAGGAGAGAGTAGAAAGTGAGATAGAGGGAGAAATATGGGGAGAGAGGCCAGAGGCGGAAGAGGGGGGAGAGGAGGAGAGAAAAGGGTGGAGAGAGGGCTAGAGAGAGGGAAAGTGGGAGAGAGGGATAGAGAAGGAGAGAGAGAGGGTGAGTTAGGGAAGAGAGATGGACAGAGGCGGAGAGAGACAGAGAGATGGGTGAGAGATAGAGAGAGAGAGGGGAAAAGAACGAACGAACGAAATAACTGTACAGTATTATCAAAGAGTTAATAATTTGACAATAGGCAGAGCAGAGAAGAAAGAGAGAGAGAGGGGGGGGGGGAGGCACAGAGAGATACAAATAGAGAGAAAGAGAGAGGGGAAGAGAGAGGAAGGGGAGAGGGTGAAGGGTAGTGGGGAGAAAGTGAGATAGAGGGGATATTAAGGGAGAGAGAAGAAAGGGGGAGGAGAGAGAGGAGGTGAGGGAGGGAGAGAGAGGAGGAAGAGGAGGAGATAGGGACAGAGGACCAAAGAGAGGGAGAAAGGGGAGATAGAGGGAGAGAAAGGACAGAGAGAGGGATTGAGAAAACAAAGAGGGAAGAGAGGAGAGGGGGAGAGAGGGGAGAGAGAGAGGAGGAGGAGAGAGTAGATAGTGAGCGTAATATAGAGGGAAAAATATGAGAGGGGGAGAGAGGCCAGAGGCGGAAGAGGGGAGAGAGGGGATATAAACGGATGGAGATAGGGACAGAGAGAGCTAGAGAAAGGGAGAGTGGGAGAGAGAAGGAGAGAGGGAGAGAGAAGGAGAGAGGGAGATAGAATGAAAGAGGGTGAGAGAGAGGGTGAGGGGGGAAGAGAGATGGACAGAGGCGGAGAGAGACAGAGAGATGGGATAGAGAGGGAGAAAGAACGAACGAACGAAATAACTGTACAGTATTGTCAAAAAGTTAATAATTTGACATTAGGCAGATCTAACTGTCTACGATCTCATACATGATTTCATTCTAACATCGAGAGGGAGAGAGAGAGAGGGGGGGGGGGGGGGAGAGAGACACAGAGAGATAAAAATAGAGAAAAAGAGAGAGGGGAGAGAGAGTGTTATGAGAGGGGAGAAAGTGAGACACAGAGGATATAGAGAAAGAGAGAAGAAAGGGTGAGGGGAGAGAGTAGGTGGGGGAGGGAAAGAGAGGAGGAAGAAGAAAAGAGAGGGAGAGAAAACCAAAAAGAGAAGGCGGAGAGATACAGAGTGAGGGAAAGAGAGAGAGTGAGAGAGAGAGAGAGAGAGAGAGAGAGAGAGAGAGAGAGAGAGAGAGAGAGAGAGAACGAAGGAAGGAACGAAATACATGTATTTTCAAAGAGTTAAGAATCTGACATTAGACAGATCTGATATGCTGCACTACTGTCTATTCTCCCATCCATGATTACATTCTAACATCGAGCGAGAGAGAGAGAGAGAGAGAGAGAGAGAGAGAGAGAGAGAGAGAGAGAGAGAGAGAGAGAGAGAGAGAGAGAGAGAGAGAGAGAGAGAGAGAGAAAGAAAGAGCGAAAGAACGAGTTTTAGTTGCAAAGGGTTACGAATGGGGTACACTAGCTAGTTTAACACCATGCCCTTCTTCTCTCTCTCTCTCTCTCTCTCTCTCTCTCTCTCTCTCTCTCTCTCTCTCTCTCTCATACATTATTGCATTCATACGAGGAACGGTCAATAAGTAATGCCTCGTAATTTTCAATTTCCTTCAATAGGGGGTGAAAAAAGAAAAAAAAAAGAAATTTCACATTAAAATGAAGCTCAAAGTCTGTACTTAAAAATGTATTTCTCAATGTAGTCTCCGTTATTCGTTACGGTTTTTGTCTATGATCTCGCATGTATTCTCACATGGTAAGAATGCACTTTTTCGTTAACCGCTGGCTTACAGTGCATTTAGGGGTCACGGTGTCCTCAGAGTGATGTCCGCAAAGATCTTCTTTCAGTGGTCCTAACAGATGGAAGTCTGCAGATGCTAACTGTGGACTGTAAGAGGGATGTGGTAATAATATCCAGTCAAATTCTGCAATCGTTTTAATGGTAAATTTAGCGGTGTGTGGCGAGGTACTTTTGTGCAGTAGTAGTGCCGTTCTTGGATTTTTGAATGGGTAAATTCGTCGAAGATGCCCTCTAAGCTTCTTCAAAGTTTCAAGCTATGGGCTACGTCAGGGCTGTAATGTAAGGTGGATGTTCCAGAACTTACCACCTTAGTTTGTTAATTTTCTCCTGAGGTAATCAAGCCTATGTGGTCTTGCATTTTCATGAAGAAGCAACACTCATGTAGTCAGCAGTCCTGGACGTTTTCTTTGATCATGCATTATGCTGTATACTGAACCATGTGAGCACCCTATTGCAGATGCTACAGAGTCCATATTTACTCGCCTGTCACCTCTAATCATCTCCTCCACCCCCTGCTCGGATTCTTCTTGTGCAATCTCAACAGGACGACCAGATCGGATTTCGTCAACAATTTTAGAGCGTCCTTGAGAAACGTTTTCTACTCAGCTATGCACCACTTTACGGGGAAAAAAACATTTGTCAGCATAAACTGGAAGCAATTCCTTATGAATGTCCTTTGCAGGCAGTCAATTTGTCCACACAAAACGCACAACAGCACGTTGCTCTTTCGTTGTACACTCCGTAAGTACAGTCGCCATTTTCTTTATGCTCTTCACATGCGTATGAGACACATAGCGCCACCTTTCGAACGGGAATATAAAATTCGATGTTGTTGTCACCAAATAACACCTCTAGAAACACCATCTATATTTATCTGCCATCCCACAGAACTGTGTGATTTACTTATTGACAAGCCTCAGACACAAACGCACGCATGACATAAAAAGGATACAGACTTGGGATGATTTTAACATCTTGTTCTGTCTGACTTAAAGACTTACTTCCACTGACGGAATTTCCTATGCTATAAACTCAGGTAAGACAACCATATTATTTTGATCCGTTTGTTTGCTGTCTGACGACCGACCGTTTAAGTTTCTGTTTTGCATTTCTTCTCTTCCAAACTTTAAGAGTGTGGATTTTCTGTGTTACTTGTTGTACCAGTTCTAGCATTTACTATTCCACCGTGAACTTTGTTTTATTCTTCTCCTGTCGCTCGCTACTGTTTTCTGAGATGTTTTACAAGATAATTTGGAGAAATGCAAATTATTCCAGCCACGTGAGTGTGTGGCCTATTCATGTACAGGATATACATTTAGATTCATCCTGTATGAGGTCAACAGATTGGGGAGACTGACTACTTAGGAGAAATTCCCTAGAGCAAACAGTGTATTGATAGCGTCCAAATTAATATTAATTATTTGGATCAACATTTTGAATGCCTACCAAGATTAATGTGAAACCACCTGGAAGGAGGAATGACACCAGTTCACCTTGTTTGCGTGATGTCTGTATGAGGACAGACATGACTTAGGACACTTTTTTCCAGACATGTCCAGGGAAGGCCTTTTGAATGTTCGACAGGAATGTGCGACCGAAGCCCTTCTGACAAGACGGAATGAATGAAATAGAAAGCGAGAGAGTAAGGGAGGCGAACTTATATGGGAAACACTCCATTGTATAGGTGGAGGGGAATATGTATGTTTTGAGCTATAGATGTTCTGAATAGTTTTATGAATATATACATATATATTTATTTAGAACTGTTATATGTTTATGTAACATGCATGTATATTAGGAGATTAATGTATCTTTATATGAATGTATAGACATATGTGGTTTGAGATGTGTAGACGTGGATACCACGCATCTCCGTTCGTTTCATTCCAGGTCTCTTAGGAGCCATAGACGTTCAACAATTCACGAAGTGACTGAGCCTAGTAAAGGGACCAATTTGGACTCCTTTAAGCTGACAGCGAAATGCGTCTCACCGAGGGATGCATAACCTAGTGTGCCCTCTTAGCCAGATGAGTTATGTATTTTTATAATCTTCATCATCATACTATCATCTTAGCAATAATAAACACAGTGATTTTAAACTATGTGCTTAGTATTTGTACAGTAGTAAAGTATTAGTACAGTATTTTAAACTATGTGCTTAGTATTTGTACAGTAGTACAGTATTAGTACAGTATTTTATACTATGTGCTTATAAATTCTACATGTCTATAAATATTTGTGTAGCTTAAAAAAATGCACACATTGTTAAAACATTTAGTGGGGGTTTTAATATATATTCCAGGAGTAGATTATGTCAAGGAGGTACCTTACTTATGCAGTCCCTATGTAACAAACTTAGTCTGCATGTCTTAATTCCCCTTTCTCACTCCTGTTGATACCAAGAACAGCTAAAATCTATCTTTTCAGCGAGTCACTTCTTGGCTGTTTTCTTGAGTATCTAGGGTTCAATCAACATAAAAGACATCTGTTCCGCGTTTTATCTCTGGGATCTGGGGTGGTAATTAGTCTTTTCTGACAGAGTTTAGGGCTCTCAAACTTCACCAAGAACTAACCTGTATGAGAAAATGACTTATAACTGAATGGTTGCCCACCAGGGATCTAACCCCAGCCAATTTATAAGCGGCATTAAGTATTGACCGTCACTTGTATATCACTTAATAAGGCTAATCTTAAACAACGATAACAATATCATTGTATGCATTATAAAGGCATGAGAAATGTGCGAAATCCAACACTACATGTTAATTATTGATGTGGCAATTGCTATTAGCTACCAGAGACATATTGTACTAGCAATAGGAGCAACAGCAGTAGCCTAATCCTGTAAATAACCTAGGCAATGCAAGAAGCAATCATCCAGTATGTGCACTGGACAACGCACCCAATATTGTTTATAGCGTTCGAGTATAAGAAACCTAACACTATTCCTGCGGCTGCCGACGCGACACCTAGGCAAAGGAACCCCCATACATATGACACGCTGGTGCTCAAGAAGAAAGTAAAATATTGAGCTAGCAAGAGTAATGGTAGCATTTTCGCTTGAAAGAGACGCGGGAGTCCTTTATGCAGCTCTATATTTTATCTCGTTCCCGCAAGTACATCAGTGCATTTATTTTTACTTATAAATTGTTAATAAATCTTAAAAGTTTAGACGCCGGTTGATTGGAACCTTATACGTATGCGCAAACTCCTGTCTTGTTTATCCGTAAGTTTTCGAGCTTCAACTTGTGGTCACGGGAAAGTTACAATATTACTTATATATACTTTTGTATTCACCGGTAGCGTTGTTATAAGGTTAGCATGGCTATCTTGAAAATAGTATGTATTATTGTTTCTATGCGTATATATATTCACACACACACACACACACACACACACACACACACACACACACACACACACACACACACACACATATATATATATATACCTAGGCTACCAACTGACAGTATACTATGCCTAGAAAAATTGTACAAATTGAATGAAACCAGAAGAAGAAGCCGACCATTGAAACGATGGATAGAAGGATTATCATGGTTCATGAAAATCTCTACAACTGAAACCCATAAACGGGCACTCTCCTGTTGTTGATGCTTCACCTCGACATCGCAGGATATAAGAGGAACATGATGCGATTGGACGCATAGCATCTTTTCTGTCACAAAAATCATAACTCCAATGCCCCTTTCCAACAGAAATAATATTATAAAATAGAGATTGTGTGACATGGAATTAGCTTAGATATTACCTTGAACACAACCAGAAATATGTGAATCATCTTGAAATTACAGGCATCCTGTCCGTTTTCTTAATGTCAAGGAAACAGGAACACGAAAGGGAGCGGGGAAAAAAATATTTATCATGTAATTGGCTTTAAGGAAATCTGAGGATACATGTTTAAGGCAAGCTATGCGATGTGGGCATTATGCAATATGATACATTGACGGACATCAATTACAGTTTATGTGAGAGGACGCTCAAACTAAGGCAAGAGGTTAACGTATCTCAGCTTACAATGAATTGAGGCCAATAAATGAATATGTAACCTTTTCAAACTTTACGAGGCCTGAATTGATGAATTTTGATGTGTATATGTCTATATTTCTTAGTTTTCTTATTTTGTTTGTCTTAGAAAAAAAAAAAGCTTTGTTTTTCTATTCACCCAAACAAACACACACACGCACACACACACACACCCACCCGCCCGCCCGCCCGCCCGCCCGCACGCACGCACGCACACACACACACTCACACACACACACTATATTGCGGAATTTTCCCACTCAGGCATGAAGGGTATATTCAAGTTTGATGGTACAACATCAGAAGAGTTTGAAATCAAGAGTGGAGTTAGCAAGGTTTTGTACTTACTTCAACCCTCTTTGAAATATACTTTTCACTTCCACTGAAATATGCCTTTCATAATCAGGATGGTGGTATATGGTATCTTTTTTTATGACTGTGTGGGTTTTTGAAAATATTGCCGTTCCAAGTTGTGTATTCACCTTCTGTGAAGTTCATAAAAGGTACATAACACAACTTAGAAAGGCAATATTTTCTCTCTCTCTCTCTCTCTCACACATACACACACACACACACACACACACACACACACACACACACACACACACACACACACAAAACCACAGTTATTATAAATACATCCTGTATATGCATTCACTCACGCTCAGATGGCGGTCGCTACAATATTCTGAAATTAAAGGCCAAGATCAAAATTATTTAGGTATTGATCACAAAGGTGCTTTTTGCAGATGATGCTGCAATTACGACTCACTCTGAGGGAGAATAACAACGGCTAATTTCTGCATTCTCGAATGCCTGTTATGAATTTGGTTTCAAAATTAACAAAAATAAGACATAGATTATATACCAAGGTACATATGGAATATCATAAGTCTGTATTTACGACGCCAAACAGGAGATAGGAGACCATTTTACATATCTAGGTTTCGAGGTAAACAATAAATTATCGCTACATCAGGAAATCAACATCAGGATTGCTAAGGCAGCAACAACAATAAACATGTTAACAAAACAAGTCTAGGAGAACAGGCAGCTTACAGCCAAAACAAAAGTTATGATCCGGTGTCCTTATTACTATTCTTTATGAATATATATATATATATTAGGGCAAGCAGTAGCCTGGCGAAGACAACAGTCAAAGATCGATCCACTAGCTGCATGTACTGTGTCGTGTGCCATTGATCAGTTATCAGTTATCAGTTATCAGTTGGGGTATCTTCGTTGCACTCCGGACATGTCCATAGGTACTCAGATCCTCCCCCAGCATATGCATCAGCGTCCGGTGGCTAATAGTGTCAGTTCTGTGTTGGTTGACGAGGCACTTTGTTTTCCCGATGTACCTCTCGCGTCTGGCTGTGCCGATTCTCACTCCCAAGTCTTTCATCCTGGACAGCGATGTGGAATCACTGACGTCAAAATCCTCTGTTCTCGCTAAATCTTTAAGGACGTTAATAACATCGGCACAATCGATGGGCTGGCCATATACAGGGGGTGCAGAGCCAGCCAGTTTGTCAGCTCGTTCATTTCCCTCGACTCCCGCATGTCCCGGGACGAAGATGAAGGTGACTTTACGGACAACAGACTTCCGCAGCGATTCAGTCCACTGTCTACGTACAGATCCAGCTTCGACCTTCTGAATCATGCTCATTGAATCACTTAGTACACACACGTTGGTATAATGCTGTGATTCCAGCCATATGAAAGCCTGTGTAACTGCCATCACCTCCATCGTCATGCTGCTCGTGGTCATAGAGTGGGCACCACTGGATTCTTGAACGGTTCGGCTCGCTGAACGGGCTGTAAATGCCCACGCACTTCTCTGCTGGTTTACAACAGATCTATCTGTATAGATGAGCACTTCGGGGCTATCTGAGTGTTCATAGATGAGCGCGTTAACCTCTGCATTGACAGCGGCAGGGTTCTGCTCTCTGCACCGTCTGTCGAGTGTGATAATGCAGGAGAAAGTGCACTTAAAGGCTGGAGGCACCGGCACCCATTCCTTGCCGGGGTTGATACTGGTAAGACTGCAGACCTGTCTGACGACATCTTCCGCCCGACCCATCCATGATTTGCCCCTCTTTAGCCTGTCACCCTTTTCTCTGAATATAGCGTCATGCAGAGGGTGCTGCTCATCTGCACTTATTTTTAAGTATGCACGAGCTCTCCAGATCTTGATTCTGTGTTCCATTGTAGGGAAGTCAAGGAGGTATCTCATTGCTACACAGTTGGTGTCTCTCGTGCTGCCCAAAATGATGCGCATGGCTTCGTTTTGTACCTTTTCGAGTCTTCCAATCTGTGTAGGGCTTACAGTGAGGATGGCCAAGGCATACTCGATGCGTGAAAGTACAAGTCCTTGGAACAGAAGTATTAGCAGTCTTTGCTCGATATTGGCAGTCGCCATGACTCTCATTGCTGACAATCCTTTTCGAGCCTTCGTTATGACATAATCGACATAATCTCTGAAGGACAGGCTACGATCAAGCCTCACGCCAAGATATGTCATTGACTGGGTTCTACTCAAACTGCTGCCATCCATTCTTACTGCCGGCAGGTCTGTTTTCACAATATGGTTGTTTAGTGAGAACCATGTAACCGTTGCCTTTGCAGGGTTGACAAGGGCATCGGCATCAGCACACCATGAGGAAATTCGATCTAGTTCGCCCTGCATATAATTGGCAACCGACTGTCTATCTCGACCCTGTCGATACACGAGGATGTCGTCAACGAATGACAGAGTCCTACCCCTCCCGTCCAACTGTTGTTCAGTGATCGGCACCGTATACACGTTGAATAGTACTGGTGACAGTGGTGAACCCTGCGGCAATCCTGGACATACCTTCATCGGCTCAGAAGACCAACTCCCGCATCTGAGCACCACCTTCCTTTGGAGCAGAACTGCAGCTATTCATCGTACAAGGTGAGGGTGCACTTTCAGTCTGAGGAGGGTTTGCATCAAGTGCTCGAAAGATACTCTGTTATATGCGTCCTCTAAGTCTATGGCGGCCGCACATGTCTCTTCTCTAACCTGAAATCCTTCGTAAACATCTTGAGCAAAGACTGCCGCATTCAGCCATGACTCTTTGTTGCGTCTGTATCCTCCAAGTGTGGGCGGGAAGCAGCCGAGCTGTTCCAAGTCCCAAGCAAGTCTGTGTGCTACAATTTTCTCCAGTAGCTTGCCAACAGTATTCTGCATCGTAATGATTCTGTAGCCGCTTATCTTGATGCTCGTTTAAGTGATCGGCCGGTAATGGCCGCTCTGCCCTGTAAAAGGTTAATGATAAATTAAAGTATTTCTCTAATATTGTTGAGAACAGGCATCTTTCCTGTGACAAAATATAGATGTGAGTCATGGGTCATTTCACATTCACTGAAACAAAAAATCAAGGCTTTTTAATCTTAAATGTTTCTAAACAAAATTGTGAGACTAGCAAGAACCATATATTAGAACAATACTGATGTTCTACCAGATTTGAATTGATACTTCCCTTTATGTTCAAACCAACGCGTCATGAGTTTTCTGACTGTATATGTTTGATCAGTGCATAGTAAAGAAATCTGACTAATGCAATAATAAATTCCGTTCTCCTATTCCGACAGTGGGCAGAAGTGGTTTATTGTTACAATCCCCACGCCTAACTCGTGCAGACATCTTTCTATTTCACGTGTATTTTGTGAGGACGTCGGATGGAAATAGAATGATGATTTCGTTTGGTCATGGGGTTGTGCACCAATCGTCCCACATTCTCGGACAAGGATGACACATTTAGAGGAACTGTGTGGACTTTGCGGTCATTAAATATCCTTTCACAGTATGAGTTTGAGAATCATCATCATCATCATGATGTGCCATGCCGGTAAGCGTGGTCGGTCATGTTTCGCCATCTTACACGATCACGGGAGTAGTGGATCATCTCCGTGTTCTTGTCCCGACCATGTCAAGTGGTCTAGTTATCCAGATATTTACCTCTCTTTTTCCCCTTGTTTTTTTTCTCCCAGCCCAGTCTTGCCAGTTGTCACCAATTTATCTTGTTCATTTCTTCACATAACGTGCCCAGAAAACCTTGACTGTCTACATCCAATTTCTCTAATCAGTTTACGGTTGTTATTTCTTACTAGTAGCACTTTCTCATTGGTTTTTCAGGCTGTCTATGGCAGTGTTTCCCAACGTGGGGCCCACGCCCCACAGGGGGGCAATTTGACTGTTAAGGGGGGCAATTCGAAAATGGAAGAAATCGGCTGAATATAACAAAACGGGGAGACTTGAGACTGAAGTTAACTAAATTGGAACCTGACATAAGATCTCTTTGCAGCAAGCATCAAGCGCAAGGATCTCACTAAATTTACATAATAAATAATTACTAATAATTAAAATAATATAGAAAAATCTTTCATTAAAATTATTTTGTACTTGAATTTCAGTTCTCCATTATATGTTTTGAAAATTTACTTACTGTGTTTGCTCAATAATTACCTAGTGATTTCTTCCTAAAACCTATCATTCAAGTTTCTTTAGTGAACATTTCAATTTTTGAATATTAAAAATAATGTATATGTTGAGGGGGGGGGGGGGCATGGGGCGGGGGAGGGGGGCAATATGAATTTTAGAAAGGCTTAAGTGGTGCATCGTACAAAAAAGGTTGGGAAACACTGGTCTATGGCATTATGCATTTTCTTCAGAAACCACGTTTCAATTGCCATTAGATGTTTATCAGCTTGCCTGCTCATCGTCCACGTTTCACATGCACATACACCTGTAGGTTCTTTATAGCTTCTTTTTATTGTATAGTATGTTTCCCATCTTGTAAATAGCTACTATGAGCGATTCTATTTGTAAATAGCTGCCGAATAGTCCCCTAGCCAGACTATATTTGAAAATGTGAACTTCTAGTCACTGACATTCTTTATAACACGTATGATTCTGGTATACACACATGTGAAACCACATCAGGACAACGGGATTCATGCACAGTGTATGGATGATCCTTGTGTGATATATATTATGAGAATAGAGAACGCCACAATTATGTATATGCCAAGAAAAACCATCCTAGTCCACAAACCAGACAATACTATGTTGCCACAGCAGATGAGACATAGAGTAGTTTGTTTTATGTTTGTGGGATGTGGTCTGTGTTCATTTTATGTACATTGTTTTGTAAACAATGCTGTAATTGAAACGGTTTAGCTAAGAATGGGAACCGTTAAATAAAGAACCGGAAAATTTAAAGTAATATCGGGAAGAATTAAATGTAGATTGAGTAGTGTTCCTGATCTTAGTTTATCATTTCCTGATGTTAGGTTATTGTTTACTGATCTTTGTTTAACATTTACTGATCTTGATTTATTAACATTTCCTAATCTTGGTTTAATATTTCCTGATCTTTGCTTAATATTTCCTTATCTTGGTTTAATATTTTCTGATCTTAATTTAACATTTCCTGATGATAGTTTAACATTATCTGATATTAGTTTAACATTTCCTGATCTTTGTTAACATTTCCGGATGTGTTGGGAAGAGATAAAAGTAAGATCCAAAAGAACAAACAAACGAACAAACAAATGGATTTTATTTTCAATGGGTTACAAGTTGGCAACGCAGGCCTGTTTTACTTTCGGCCCTACCAATCACTCATCTTTCGCACATCAATTATCTGATACGCATGATACACTTACAACAACACAGAATTGTATAATGAAGGCTGGAAGAGTTAAAATCAGATTAGGAAGAATTAAATTGACATCCGGAAATGTTAAACCAACATAAGAAAATGTTACCACAAATCAGGAAACATTAGACTAACATCAGGAAACGTTAAACTATACAGGATCAGGACGAGTTAATCTTACATCAGGAAATTTGTAATGAACACTAATATTTGGATAAGTAAAACCAACATTAGAAAAGTTAACCTAAGATAAGGAAATGTTAAACTAAGATCAGAAAAAGTTAAACTACGATCAGGAAATGTTAAACTAAGATCAGGAATTATTAAACTAAGATCAGGAAATATTAAACTAAGATCAGGAAATGTTAAACTAAGATCAGAAAATATTAAACTAAGATCAGGTAGTGTTACACTAAGATCAGGAAATATTAAACTAAGATCAGGAAATGTTAAACTAAGATCAGGAAATGTTAAACTAAGATCAGGAAATATTAAACTAAGATCAGGAAATATTAAACTAAGATCAGGAAATGTTAAACTAAGATCAGAAAATGTTAAACTAAGATCAGGAAGAGTAATACAACAATAGGAGGAGCACAACAGGAATAGCACAACAGGGAGCGCACAGCTGTTGAGATGTTGAGTTGAGTTGAGCTAAGAACCGACATCACAGCACTCAGGAAATTCACATATGCGCTCCGACCCCTCGTTCAACAATCAGCGAAGATTCACCCAACTAATCGTTCCCACCGCTTTCTGATTGAAAGTTTTCCTGGTCATCCCTCTCAGTTTTGAGATTCTAACAGAAGCCCTGCCAATCCTCCAGAATCTCATCTTTTCCACATATGGGTTCATGCATGAGTATGGACTCCTGCAAGACATCCCCTGTCCCTTTCCTAGCAGGCAGGCTTTACCCGGTTGGTTCCTGCCTTTAAATCAAACTATGGAAAATAAAAACAATTATCGTCGAAGCAACGGAATTCGTGCTTTGTGCTCGATACCTTTGACACCCGCCAGCGGGGAGAGTACAGCTAACATCAGGAAGGATAAAATAAGGATCGGGAAGAGTTATTCTACAATCAGTAAGAGTTAAAATAAATTAGAATGAGTTACAGTGTGATTAAGATGAGTCAAACTAAAAAAAGAGCCATGCAACATACGCTTCCTTGTCAGTTTGGTATTTCTAAAGTTTATAGTGTATTTTACATTTCTGTGGCCTATTCTGTTTTTGATGTTCCAGTGATTTATTATGTATTTGTTGTTTGGGTGATTCACAGAATGTATGTGGTGGTTGAATGATTTATTGTGTATTTGATGTTTCAGTGACCTTTCGGTCGATAAATCCGACTTCTGCGGGAGTTTGTTGACAGGGCTAACCTTTCCGGTATTGACTGAACATATTTATATGTTTATTATTATTATGTTATTGAGCAACTCACGGCCGTGCAAAGTAACAGCTGTAAGAAATATAACACATCTGGAATTCCTAATAAGTTACCTAAGATCTCAAGTAAACATAAAGATAAAAACAACTTTCCCATGTTTTACATAGTGACAGCCTGTGTCTGCCCAAGCAAAAAGTACATCTTTTATTGGACATAATTAACATATAGAACCACTTAGAGCGGTTTACAGCGGATCAAGTTTCAGTACACCGGGGGCAGACAGGAGACAGCTGATGTGGGGGGAAAACGTTAATTGGCTTTTTGTAAGCACTACAAAGTATGTTTCTGGTCTATTTGGTGCTTTGGTGATGTATTGCGTATTTGTTATTTCTGCGATTTATTGTTTATTATTCATTTCTATGGATTATTGTGTGTTTGATGTCTCAATGGTACCTTCTGTATTTGAAGTTTCAGCGTATCGTGTATGAAATGTGTTTGAGATGTAGTGTCTATTGATGTTTCAGTAATTTATTGGTTTTTGATGTTTTTGATGCATTATCTATTGATGTTTCAGTGATTTATTGGTTTTTGATGTTTTTGATGTATTATCTATTGATGTTTCAGTGATTTATTGATTTTTGATGTTTCGAATCCTCGGTAAGGTGTGGACTTTTTTTCTGTCCGGGGCGAAAAGAAAACCCTTACCTGAACTAGCCAGATGGTCTTAATTTCTCAGGCACAAGACTACCCCCCCCCCACCCCCCCCCGCGCCACCCCCTTCCCGGCAAGTCTTACACTGCATGGTACTATGGGCAGTAGATGGCAGATGACATATGTTTCTACATTTTATTGTATATCGATGTTTCAGTTATCTGTTGTCTATTGATGTATAAGTTATTTATTGTGTATTTGGTGTGTTAGAGATGCATTGTGTATTTGCTGTTTCAGTGATTTATTGTGCGCTGATGTATCAGTGATTTTGTGTGCATTGGTTTAAAGGTGATTTTTTTTTTTTGGGGGGGGGGGGGGGGGGGGTTGGGGTTGGGGGGTGTTTTGATGAATCAGTGATTATTGTGTAATGATATTTCAGTGATTAATCGTGTATTGGATGTTTCGGTGATGTGCTGTATTTTGATGTTTCAGTGATTTATTGTGCATTTGACGTTTCTGTGATTTGTTGTGTTTTGATGTGACAGTTATTTATTGTGAATTTGATATTTCAGTGATTGTTTTTTTTTTTTTTTGGGTGTTTTGATGTTTCAGTAATTTATTGTGTATTGATGTTCCATCAATTTATTGTGTATTGATGACTAAGAGAGTAATTGCGAACTTGATGTTTCGGTGTGTTATCGTGTATTTAGTGTATTCGTTATAGTGTACGTAATAAAAGGATCCAACCACAGCCCTTACAGTGTACTGGACTTATGGTATTAGAGCCATAACTGCACTAACCACTCGACATCGGTGAACCATTTCATGAGTATCTCACTGACCGCCTTTATTTCCTCAATACATTTTCTGGTACACATTATAGGATACATCGACCTGAGAGCACAGGTCACTTTTCAAAACAAATGACCATAATTTCGGTGTTAAAGAGTGCTAACAATTGCGCTACCGAAGTTCTTTCTGTGCTGGTCTGTATTGCTGGAGATTGAGAGACATACTTACTGAAAAGCACTTTATAAACCAAAGTCTGATTATATCATCGCAGTTAACGGGAGGCTCTTTACATTTTCCACACTGGATACTGTCTTGGCAGTTGATTACAATCAGACATTTTAACAAAACGATTCTATTGTAAACATTCCTCCAGGACATCTAATTTTTCAAATACTTTGGACCAGCTCTTGATTACGTCACTTACTGCCATTTCTTTATGGATATCTGCACATACATTAATGTTTATTTGCTTTGTTGTGCTAATAGTACATATTTGAATAACGAAGACACAAACCATACACTGCACGATTTATTGCCTGGTATATTTCGCTGCATCTCATCAGGTACATACTGCAAAAAGCACACAACATAAATTAACGTTATTAAATAAATCATTGAAACTGAAATATACTACCCATATGTTCATACAGTAATTTTAATTGTATACCACTGTAATATTAAACCGACTATCATGTCATTCTGTTTGTACAAAGTTGGTTTATGTAAATGGATAACCATTGCATCTGACAGCTTTGACATGCGACTTTTTATGTGTTTAAAATTGCCATGGTAGACAATTCAAGTTGCTGTGTGAACATGTGTGATTTATATTTCAGTTTGAAGGATTTATCCAAGTACTTTAGTTTATGTTGTGTGATTTATGCAGTGTGTACCTGACGAGATGCAGCGAAATATGCCAGGGAATAAATGATGCAGTACATTGTGTGTGTCTTCGATATTCAAATTCACTACGCGAAAACATTGTTATGTGTAAAAACATTGTTACATATGTAAGTTCTAACTGGATTTCATTGTTAGGAAAATTATGCGTTGTATTATCCCCCCCCCCCCCACCGCCCCCTCCCCCCCCCCTTGTAAAAAATCATTGCGTGTATTAAATTTGTTTAGTCTAGTGGTGTAGTGTCCGGAGATTATTGTTTCTCCTGCGAACTTCTGTGTATGTGAAGTTAGTTTAGTCTGGGGATGTCGTGTGGCAAAATTAATTCTGCCATCATTATCTGTGTCATGTCGAGCTGCGTGGGCCTTCCTGCGTCTCCACAAGAATCTGCCCTCTGTGTCCCTGATAATTTCCATCGCTGATTTGCTTCCGTAATATTTTGTCAACCCACTCATCATGTTGTAACTTTGCCAGCCCACTCATCATATTCTACCTTTGTCAACCCACTCATCATGTTCTACCTTTGGCAACCCACTAATCATGTTCTACCTTTGTCAACCCACTAATCATGTTCTACCTTTGTCAACCCACTCATCATGTTCTACCTTTGTCAACCCACTAATCATGTTCTACCTTTGTCAACCCACTAATCATGTCCTACCTTTGCCAGCCCACTCAGCATGTTCTACCTGTGCCAGCCCATTCAGCATGTTCTAAATTTGCCAGCACACTCAGCATGTTCTACCTTTGCCAGCCCACTCAGCATGTTCTAACTTTGCCAGCCCACTCATCATGTTCTGCCTTTGCCAGCCCACTCAGCATGTTCTAACTTTGCCAGCCCACTCACCATGTTCTACCTTTAGCAGCCCACACATTTTGTTATAACTTTGCCAGCCCACTAATCATGTCCTACCTTTGCCAGCCCACTCATCATGTTCTACCTTTCCCAGCACACTCATCATGTTCTACCTTTGTCAGCCCACTCATCATGTTCTACCTTTGCCAGCACACTCACCATGTTCTACCTTTTTCAGCCCACTCATCATGTTCTGCCTTTGCCAGCCCACTCAGCATGTTCTAACTTTGCCAGCCCACTCACCATGTTCTACCTTTGTCAGCCCACGCATTTTGTTATAACTTTGCCAGCCCACTCATCATGTTCTAACTTTGCCAGCACACTCAGCATGTTCTACCTTTGTCAGCCCACTCAGCATGTTCTACCTTTGCCAGCACACTCATCATGTTCTACCTTTGTCAGCCCAATCATCATGTTCTGTCTTTGCCAGCCCACTCAGCATGGTCTAACTATATAAACCCTTTCATCATGTTCTAACTTTGCCAGCCACTCATAGTGTTCTAAATTTACCAGCCCACTCAGCATGTTCTAACGTAACCAGCCCACTCACCATGTTCTAACTTTGCCAGGCAGCCCTTCGTGTTTTTACTTTGCCAGCCCATTCAGCATGTTCTAACTTTGCCAGCTTACTCATCATTTTCTAACTTTGCCCACCCACTCATTATGATGTAACTATATCAACCCACTTATCATGTTATGACTTTACAAACCAACTCATGTTCTAACTTTGCCAGCCCACTCATCATACTAACGTTGCCGGTCCACTCATAATGTTCTAACTTCATAATGTTCTAACTTTGCAGCCCACTCATCATTCTAACGTTGCCGGTCCACTCATAATGTTCTAACTTCATAATGTTCTAACTTTGCCAGCCCACTCATCATTCTAACTTTGTCAGCCCACACATCATGTTCTAACTGTCCAAGCCCACACATTGTGATCTAACTTTGTCAGCCCACACATCATGTTCTAACTGTCAAAGCCCACACATCATGATCTAACTGTGTCAGCCCACACATCATGTTCTAACTGTCCAAGCCCACACATCATGATCTAACGTTGCCAGCCCATTCATCATGTTCTAACCGTCCAAGCCCACACATCATGATCTAACTTTGTCAGCCCACACATCATGTTCTAACCGTCCTAGCCCACACATCATAATCTAACGTTGCCAGCCCATTCATCATGTTCTAACCGTCCAAGCCCACACATCATAATCTAACTTTGCCTGCCCACTCATCATGTTCTAACTGTGCAAGCCCACACATCATAATTTAACTTTGCCTGCCCACTCATCATGTTCTAACTGTGCAAGCCCACACATCATAATCTAACTTTGCCTGCCCACTCATCATGTTCTAACTGTGCAAGCCCACACATCATAATCTAACTTTGCCTGCCCACTCATCATGTTCTAACTTTGCCTGCCCACTCATCATGTTCTAACTTTGCCTGCCCACTCATCATGTTCTAACTTTGCCTGCCCACTCATCATGTTTTAACTTTGCCTGCCCACTCATCATGTTCTAACTTTGCCTGCCCACTCATCATGTTCTAACTTTGCCTGCCCACTCATCATGTTCTAACTTTGCCTGCCCACTCATCATGTTCTAGCTTTGCCTGCCCACTCATCATGTTCTAACTTTGCCTGCCCACTCATCATGTTCTAACTTTGCCTGCCCACTCATCATGTTCTAACTTTGCCTGCCCACTCATCATGTTCTAACTTTGCCTGCCCACTCATCATGTTCTAACTTTGCCTGCCCACTCATCATGTTCTAACTGTGCAAGCCCACTCAGCTAGTTCTAACTGTGCAAGCCCACTCAGCTAGTTCTAACATTGACAGCCTCTGCCACAGTCCGTGCTTCCTCTGTTTTATTCATCATCATCAAGTGCCGTTCTGGATCAACTCTGCTGATGATATTCCTCAATGCCACCGTCTCAGACCATCCAGCATCATTTCTCTTGGTCTGCCTCTGCCTTTCTTCCCATTTATTTCCCTAGTTGCCACGATATTTTCTAATACCACTCTTCTCATCACATGCCCTAAGAAAACTGCTAGTCTCTTTCTTATTGTTGTATTAGCCACTTTCAGACACTAGTTCAAGGAATTAGCAACATTCGTCTCAAGAACCAAGTCCTTCCTAATTTGTTCATTTACGTTCCACAATTCACCGTCATACAGCAAAACAGGCTCTATATAGCATTTCTAGACTCTCCTTCTTTCATTCCATGATAGTGACTTATTGCATTATATACAATCCTCGGGACATTTACACAAGCTCTCCTTGCTCATCTTCAACGAACGAACGACCGAACGAACGAACGAACGAACGAACGAACAAACAAACGGACTATATTTTCAAAAGGTAACAAATTGGTCAGGCAGACACCGTCTTACATTCGACACTTCCAATCACTCATCGTTCGCTCATCAATAGTGCATAATACATTCACATAGGGAAAAAAAACACATTGTCAAAAGAATGTTGTAAATATAAACAATGCGTATTACCATGTTATGACACACATCTGCCCCCCACCTCCCATCCCCCATCCTCCCACACATTCTCCACACACACATCCCACACCAACCACACACACAAGCCCAAGGAGACATACATGCAGTCACCCATCCCCCACATCCCACCCCCCACCTACACACATCTCTTCACCCACACACACACATCTCTCACTCACTACACATCCCACACTCAACCACATACCCCCCCCCACCCAAGGGACACATACATGCCGTCACCCATCCCTCACATCCCACACCCCCCCCCCCACACCCGACCTACACACATCTCCTCACCCACACACACATCTCTCACTAACCACACAGCCCCCCCCCCCCACACACACACACACATATCCCCCACACACCCACACACCCCCAGGCACACATTTCAGTCCGGCTTTTTCTCTGAGTATTTAGTGTCAGACAGAACATCTGCTCACTCCCTGCCGCTTCATGTCTGCAGGCCTTGATGATTTATCACTTTTTTCTATTTATACACATGATCCCAAAGAGCCCCGACCAAATCTGTCTAACAATGCACCAATGTCCCACCCAGCGGTGGAAACCCAGCCAATCTGTCCTCCCGCCCATTTCCCATCACATTAGCATGCCCTGGGGGAAACATTCCAGAGATCAACGATCTACGTTTGATTTTATTGTGTGTGTCTATGTGTGTGTGAGGGGGTGGCAACTATGACTGTAAAATCAAGCTTTAAAGCATTGCCCTCAAGACATCCCCAAACGTGTTCTGTCTCCTTCTTCAGTAGTCAGCGAAGAGTGTCCATGCTGATGGTCCCCGTGACAGGTTGATACACGCCCACCTGCATTTTCCCCTATGCTAATTGGTGTATAAAATATATGGGGCTAGCACCATATACCATATTCGTCCACAGGCGTAAAATGAGACCTGTATTTCTACTTACCTACGTTCGAATCCTATTGTGACAGTGTATAAATTGTCTAGTGCGTGATCTAATCTCTAAGCCAACACGTGCGAATTTATGCATCATGTATTTTTGCGTTACTTAGATGTTGGTCTTCTGAACCATCCCTAGGGGTCCTAGCATTAAACTGAGGAGCCACATCGGTGTTCCGCCCTCCGGTTGCTTTCTAACCTCGGTGTTAACTGCCCACTGATTCTATTTCATATAGTGACCAAGTGGCTAAACCGTCAGCCCCGCTCTCTGAAAGTCGTCGGTTGCTTCCCGGGCTAATGTCTTTCAGACCACGGGTGCAGTTTTTCCATCAATAGTGCTGCAGAGTTCGTGTTCTGGGCGATGCTCTCTGCCAGCTGCTGGCCGGTATGCAGAGACAAGTTCAGTCAGATGGAATACACCCGGGGCAGTTTATTCCATCCTCTCCATTGTAATAATTTAGACATTCATACTGTAGCAATCCTATCTATTAGATTCACTATATAACGCATTGTAATCTTCATTCACGTGGGTGTCCTTGTACAGTTGCTTGAGAACTGTTTAACCCCTGACAGTCGTTGATATTAAGAAATTCACTTCGGCTTATATGTGGTCCTTATCATAAAGTAAACAAACACTTCTTGTAATGTTTTCCTGGAGGAGTTTCACATTGCATGTCAGGCCCGTCTACTTAGAGTATGTAGGAGATATCTGATACATGCCGATACGACAATTAACATATCTGTACTAGATAATTCAAAACCACTGACAGGATATCTTCTCATTGCGTTTCTGTAAATAACGTCTAGAATTGATTTGTGTACACTTCTGTGAAGTATTATGTTATGCAATCTTCTTGTTTTTATTATCATTCTTTATTGTTTTGTTCACGTTGTTTCTTCGTTTTCTTCATCTTCATTATCATCATCAACATCATCTTCTTCTTCTTTTTCTTCTTCTCCTTGCACTTCTTCTTCTCAATCACGATAAGTTTAGCACCTTTAATATATACTTTGGCGGCTTCTTCATCTTCTTCTTCTTCTTCTTCTTCTTCTTCTTCTTCTTCTTCTTCTTCTTCTTCTTCTTCTTCTTCTTCTTCTTCTTCTTCTTCTTCTTCTTCTTCTTCTGTCTGTCTGTCTGTCTGTCTGTCTGTCTGTCTGTCTGTCTGTCTGTCTGTCTGTCTGTCTGTCTGTCTGTCTGTCTGTCTGTCTGTCTGTCTGTCTGTCTGTCTGTCTGTCTGTCTGTCTGTCTGTCTGTCTGTCTGTCTGTCTGTCTGTCTGTCTGTCTGTCTGTCTGTCTGTCTGTCTGTCTGTCTGTCTGTCTGTCTGTCTGTCTGTCTGTCTGTCTGTCTGTCTGTCTGTCTGTCTGTCTGTCTGTCTGTCTGTCTGTCTGTCTGTCTGTCTGTCTGTCTGTCTGTCTGTCTGTCTGTCTGTCTGTCTGTCTGTCTGTCTGTCTGTCTGTCTGTCTGTCTGTCTGTCTGTCTGTCTGTCTGTCTGTCTGTCTGTCTGTCTGTCTGTCTGTCTGTCTGTCTGTCTGTCTGTCTGTCTGTCTGTCTGTCTGTCTGTCTGTCTGTCTGTCTGTCTGTCTGTCTGTCTGTCTGTCTGTCTGTCTGTCTGTCTGTCTGTCTGTCTGTCTGTCTGTCTGTCTGTCTGTCTGTCTGTCTGTCTGTCTGTCTGTCTGTCTGTCTGTCTGTCTGTCTGTCTGTCTGTCTGTCTGTCTGTCTGTCTGTCTGTCTGTCTGTCTGTCTGTCTGTCTGTCTGTCTGTCTGTCTGTCTGTCTGTCTGTCTGTCTGTCTGTCTGTCTGTCTGTCTGTCTGTCTGTCTGTCTGTCTGTCTGTCTGTCTGTCTGTCTGTCTGTCTGTCTGTCTGTCTGTCTGTCTGTCTGTCTGTCTGTCTGTCTGTCTGTCTGTCTGTCTGTCTGTCTGTCTGTCTGTCTGTCTGTCTGTCTGTCTGTCTGTCTGTCTGTCTGTCTGTCTGTCTGTCTGTCTGTCTGTCTGTCTGTCTGTCTGTCTGTCTGTCTGTCTGTCTGTCTGTCTGTCTGTCTGTCTGTCTGTCTGTCTGTCTGTCTGTCTGTCTGTCTGTCTGTCTGTCTGTCTGTCTTCTTCTTCTTCTTCTTCTTCTTCTTCTTCTTCATTAAAACAATGTACTTCATCGTCCTCTTCTTTTGCTAGTGTTGCTGCTTCTTGATCCTCTTCTTCGTCACAATCATCATCATTTTCACCATCACCGTCATCTTCCTTTCGTTCTTTTCTTTTGCTGCTGCTACTGCCGCTGCTTCTTCTTCTGCTGCTTCTTCTTTTCTTTCCTTCTCGTCTTTTTAATTTTTACCACTTTCATTTCTTCGTCATTCCTCCTCATCCTTCTCATACACTGCCCCTTTCTGTAAACAAATTGTAAAACTTCTTCTGTCTCTCACCTCTGGTTCTTCCTACTGTGTCCCCCAACTGTGTATTCCCTACCTCATCTCCCTTCTTTGGTCTATGTGTCTTCTTTTTGTCCTTAATTGTCTTGTTTTCTGTAATTTCTCTGTCACACTTATAAATGTGACTGCTGTTACTTCATGTGTTTATTGTCTGCGACTTATTGCTTTTCGCTACGTTTATTTTCTTTCTTTGTCAAACCGCTCCTTGCTTCCGTCATTTTCTTTCTGCAATTTTTCTGTCAAGTTTGGAATGTGACTAATTGTTGCTTACTTCGTTTGCTGTCTGCATTTTCTCTGTCACTGTTTGGAATAAAACTGCTTCTTGTTTCCTTTTTAATTTCTGCGACTCATCGTTTTTGCGTCTTTCTTTTGCTTTTCATGTCCATATATTTATAATATGCGTCCCCCTGATCTCATGGATAATGAGATCAGACATTCAGCCCTCTCGGATAAGGGCGAAAAACTGGTCTCTTTCTGCAGAGTGTTCTGCAGAAAGCGTCGCACAAAGCTGAAACTATATAACCCTAGTATCCGAGAACATTGCACACGTGAACCGAATGAAGAAGTCTAGAGTCGAATCAACAACCTTCAGTGTACAAAGTACGCAGTTTAACCTCTTGACCACGGAGCCCTCTTTGTTATAAGGAAAGCTTACTCTGACTCAGCATCAAGACAGTGCACTCACCAGCACCAGCAACTGTTAGTAGTTGAAACACTTTTGTTGACTAAGCTGGAGGTTAAAGCGAGCAAATGCTAAGATCAACAATAACAACAAAACCACCGTCGTGCCGATTGGTCGAAGAATATAGGGCCGCGATCATGTACCCAAACACACCTCGAGATAAAAGGACCTTTACTTATCTAATAATAGTACTAAAAAGAATATATTAACTCGTTTATTTTTTAACACTGCTGACTCCATCTTGAATATCCCTCGTGATTTTGCTGCTGACACGTTACTAATATTATGTTATCCATCTCACTGCACACACGCAAACATGCATTATGTGACCACGAGTGTATTTGAAAAACGCACTTTACATTTGCATATCGTACTACTTTACTGAGAAATATATGTTTCATTTGCTTAACTTTTAGCGATAACTGTCCTTGTCTGACCTTTCTCATCATCATTATGCTTATCTTCGTCAAATATTCTATGCATATGCAAAGAATACCAAGGACGGCCAAGGAAAACAAAGCGGATGAGTCCGTGCTGAAATAAACCAGTAGGAAACACTAATTAATTTGACGAAATTAGACAGACAGTGAAGATCTCTAGAGCACGTTAAAAGGAGAAATCAAGTTGAAAACTCAGTGACAACTGGAAAAATTGAAGTGTAAAGAGCAATGGGAAGACAAAGTGATACATACTTTTGTCGTGTGGTGTTACCGAGTCAAGAACACAGATCTGAACCAAGATTCTGATGATCATGTGACATGAGCAATCATAATAGCTCGCGCCTATATGCACAGATCACACGATGATAGTGATGTAAGACAACCGCATAACACTTCTGTAGACTGCATCATCACATATTTAATATGCCTCTTGAAGTTGTCTATGCACATGTAACATTGTTTTCAAGTCCATCTATTGATGTTTTCTCCCCACATGTAACAATATTATTCCAATCTATTTCTTTATGTTTTGTACCCACCTGTAACATTTTCTCCCAGCCTATCTCTTCATGTTGTCTACCTACATGTAAGATTGTTTCCCAGTCCAACTCTTGATGCTGTCTACCCACATGTAACATTGTCTCCCAGCCTATCTCTTGATGTTGTCCACTCACGTGTAACATTGTGTCACAGTCCATCTCTTGATGTTGTCCACCCACATGTAACATTGTCTTCTAGTCCATCTCTTAATGTTGTCCACCCATCCACATGTAACATTGTCTCCCAGCCAATCTCTTGCTGCTGTCTACCCACATGACGTAAATTACAAGTACACCTGAAGCCGGCGTGTGTTCACCTAATGTCGAGAAACACGGGTAATAGGAAAAGCTAATCCACACGAATAAATTAGTCCATTGTTTGCCTTAATAGGACCACGTGTGTGGACTACGCTTGAGTTCAAAGCGAGAAAACAACAACAACAACGAAACAATAACATTTGTAATTTCCAGAGACAGATATCTTCTTCTTCTATCCTCCTCTGGAGCCAGCCCCTCAACCAATCCACGCCACGCCCTCAATCAACTGATTGCCACGCCCTCAACCAACCACACCACGCCCTCAACCAACCCACACCACGCCCTCAATAAACCCACACCACGCCCTCAATAATCCCACATAACGCCCGCAGCCTACCTACGCCGCGTCCTAAACCAAGCCCGCCTTTCTTTTGAGATCTTCTGATCTCCCTCCTGGCAGTCCACACACACATCAATTTGGGAAACCGTGATTCCACTAAGACAACTCATTAATTACCACACATGTTTCTAGAGGTGCACACTTGTTCCTTCAGTCTCTTGTTATGTCCCCGACTTATATGTTTGCATATCATTTACAGGGCATTGCTGTCAACATCAGCATCTTTCAGCTGATTGTTGATTTCTCAGCAAGATTATTATGCTCAGTAGTTTCCCATTGCTTTCTGAGCGGCCGGCTCACATACCCCGTAAGTTACCGTCGCGATTGGAACCACTGCTGATCCTCATCGTCGTCACGTTACTTACCGGAGTATACGAGATTACGGAGAAAAGTCGCTAACCTCTAGGCCAGGAAGCCGGCCTACTTATATGACCGCCAAATAATACATGTGTATTTGTGAACCGTCTCCAGATAGTTCCCACAGTATTCATCTACCAAAGATAAAATGATTGCAGAAAGGTCACACGCCGAGCTTGTGAGACGTCCGATGGTGAGTGATGGTGGCCATGATGTGTTCACATGCATCCACTGTGGACATTTACAGTGTGAATTATGCTTTTCATTCACATTCGATACCGCCATGGTTTGTAGTTATGGCTTTCTTGAAGCACTATATAACAAATTATCGTCTGTCAAGTCGGCAAGGTGCCAGTATAGAATATATTCTAGTGCCGTGACACTTCCTGCGGACACGTTGGTGTAGTGGTTAGGGTGTAAGAGAGTGGTCGAGAGAGTTCCCACCAGCTTTGGACGTTCGATACGGGAGGACATACTTGGTCACATAATCCTCATTGCAGTGAAGCCGACAAGAATGTGGTGGTGCTATGACTTGTTGTCACACTCACTCCGTTTCTCCTTCTTTGTCCATATCGCTACCTAAATATGAACGCTGTAGCGGAACATTCTGCCAACAATGAAGGAAGCATGATCTTAGTTTTTTTTTTTTTTTAATTCGCATATCCTTTTACAGGACATCGCTGTCAACAGCAGCATCTTTCAGCTGTCTGAGTAAATGGATTTCACTGGTAAACTCACACACAAATAACAACAATGTAGAATAGTAAAGCTATAACAGATGATATAAGTATATTTTACTACATCTTTCACATCGACGATAACAACAACAATTTTTTTGTTTTTTTGTTTGTTTTGCATATCCTTTACAGGACATCGCTGTCAACATCAGCATCTTTCAGCTGTATGTTGATTTCTTGGCAAGATTACGCTCAGTAGTTTGCCATTGCTTTCTGAGGGCCGGCTCAGTTATCCCGCAAGTCATCAGCGGGGGACGAACCGCTCCCAGTTCTCGCCCGCTACGAGACTGCGTAATAAACGGGATTACGGAGAAAGTGGTGTAACCCCTCGGCCAGAGAGACCGGCTATGATGTTAGTAGTGAATACATATTTGGAAAGTTAATTGCTGAATGGGTAGAGACTATTAATTTTTAGAAAGAGTCAGAGATAGATAGAGAGAGAGAGAGAGAGAGAGAGAGAGAGAGAGAGAGAGAGAGAGAGAGAGAGAGAGAGAGAGAGAGAGAGAGAGAGAGAGAGAGAGAGAGAGAGAACTAAAGACAGAACGAACGCATGAACGAACGAACAAACTTTATTTTGAAAGAATTAAGATTATGGTACGCTGGCATATATATATATCGATTGAGGCTAACCGAGAACAACAAAAATATAACAGACACACATATACAGGTATGGGGAATATGCAACAATCAGCACTACACCTTACACTAATATTTATGGCAACTATTATTAGATATATGGAACATTCTGTTATATCAAGGCGACTAACTGTTATCATCATCATCATCATCATCATCATCATCATCATCATCATCATCATCATCATCATCATCATCATCATCATCATGTGCCATTCCGGTAAGCGTGGGCGGTCATGTCTCGCCATCTCATTCGATGAAAAGAGTTGTGGACCAGCTTAATGTTTCTGTCTCGACCATTCCACATGGTAAAACCATCCAGATATTTACTTCTCTGCTTTTTCTCTTGCTCTTTTCGCCTCAATCTTGCCGGTTGTCACCAAGTTCTCCAGTTATTTTCTTGTCATAAAGTGACCAAATAATGTTGACTGTCTACGTCAAATTTCTCTAATCAGTTTACAATTTTCATTTGTTTCTTGTAGGACTTGGTCATTGGTTTTTTTTTTTTGTGTGTGTGGTCTGTCCATGGTATTCATTGCATTTTCTTCAGAAACTACATTTCCACAGCCATCAGATTTTTCTCATCCTGTTTGCTCATTGCCCACACTGAGCTTCACATCCATACAGAAGCACAGGTTCTTTGTAGCATCTCAACAATCTTTTTCTCGTTGTAAATGGCATCATTTTATTGGTCAGTATGTTTTCCATCTTGCAAAAGGAGGCTTTTACCATGGCGATTCTTATTCTAATCTCTTCAAGACGTTTCCCATCAGATGTTATGAGTGTTCCGAGATAATTGCACCGATTCTTTTTATATTGTGGTATTTCGTTCTTCCTAGTTACGACCATAATCTGTGTCTTCTTACAATTTAATTTTAACCCCATTTGTTCACTGTGTGCAACAACCGCATCTACCAAATGTTGCAGATCTTGCTCATTGTCTGCAGTCAATACTGTATCATCTGCATATCTAATGTTATTGATCTTTCTTCCTCTAATGATGATATCATTCATTTCTTCTAGATTTCTGATAATATTTTAACTGTACAGGGAAAATAGATTTGGATATATTACACATCCCTGTCTCACACCTCTCTTAATAGTCTGATATTGACTTACTTCATTATCAATACTTATGGTAGCTTGTTGTTTCCAATATATGTTTTTTTTTACGCATCTAAGGTCTTTCCCATTAATTTGTAGATCTTCAAGCATCTCCATCATGTTGACATGTCTTACTTTATCGAAAGCCTTTATGTAGTCAACAAAGCTAAGGTGTCGATCTTTGTTTACTTCTACAGACCGTTCAATTACTGTTGTCAGTATATACTCATCATTTACTGTATCCTTGCCTTCTATAACCCCACATCGTTCCTCTCCTATTTCAGTTTGTATTTTCTTCCTAACTCTTTGCATCATAATTCTTAGCAAAACCTTGACTGTTATACTAGGGTGGTATTGTAATTTAGAGAGCTAGAGAAAGAGAGAGAGAGAGAGAGAGTGTGAGTGAGAGAGAGAGAGAGAGAGAGAGAGAGAGAGAGAGAGAGAGAGAGAGACAGACAGACAGACAGACAGGGACAGAGAGACAGAGACAGAGAGACAGAGGGACAGAGAGAGCTGGGGAGGGGGAGGGGGGGGGGGCGAATAGCAGAGAAAGTTGAAATGTGTGCTTTCTTCTGACTTTCAATATTTGAATTTTACAACACAAAACATAAATAGGCCCCAAAATAAGGACACTCCAACAACCACAGCCTAATGGAGCGAGCCAATGTAGTCCTCATGCGGACACACCAATTCCATTCGATCTGTCATGACCTTTACGTGGCTGACTGCATACTTAAATATCATCCTGTCAGGAACGACAACAACTAATAGAATGCGTCAGAATGTGTTCCTTTATGTCAGCTACAAAATGGCTGCTGTAATTAAAACTGCAGGCGTCTCGCGGGTGTACTTTTACCTGTCACACACAAACACACACAAACACACACAAACACAGAGACACTCAGTCACGCAAACACAACACATACATTAACACCCGTAGGAAGCCATGTTCCGTGTACCATCTGGACATATAAAGTCGAAAAGTACATGTTGTTTTCAGATTGTTTTCGACATTCTAAAAGACATTGAGACTATGCTAGAAGTATAAAGGTCATTGGTCGCGCTTTGTGTTACAGCCCCGTTTAGACGAGTTATGTTGTATGTACTGAGATGTGAAGTATGCACGCTCGATCTTATATATACAGTAAAAGATACATAATTTTATGTATGGTGTTTTGTAACATGGATGTATTCACGAATAGGGTTGTGTCCATGGCTGAGTGGAGAGGTCGCTTGCACTGTCAGATACCATCAAGTACATCAACATAATGTACTAAGTCCATTGCATAAAATTAGTGGAAGTGCGGTAAAGTTGTGGAAATATACCCAATATAAAATAACACAAAGTAGTGCACTTTACAGAACAGAATTACGGACAATACAAGGACGGTGCGACGACTAGCCTTCATCAGCAAACAAATACATTCACAAAATGTGTGTGTGCGTGCGCGCGTGCGTGCGTGTGTGTGCGTGTGTGTGCGTGCGTGCGTGGTTAGTTTTTAATCTTCTTTCTATGTTTGCTCTATTTCGAGTTAGTCCTAAACAGGACTGGTTATAATTTTCCCGCCGTGTTCGTCGGGTACGGTTGGGTCTTATGGGGACTCACGATGACTGACAGTTTCTGTATTGCGTGGATTGGTTCTGATGAGGACCTGCCAAATTCAGTTGTCTCACGCTTGTTCGTTGCCTTCTCTACAAGGAATGGTCTCATTAATCCTCACAAGGAATAAACCCAATATGTCATCACAAGGACTGACATGATCCATTTCTCACAAGGACTGAATATATAGTCCCCACAATCACTGGACTCTATTACTCCTCACAAGGACTGACTGCACGAGTGACTATCAATAAGTAATACCTCATATTTGTATACAATTTTTTAAAACTATTTACATACTTTATCCGTGTACTATGTATTAATTTAGCGGGATTACTCAAACACTCTTCTGCACTGTGTATCACTTCCAACGTGTTTGAGTCACAGGTTGCGCAATACTAACGGTTTTGAAGTGGCCATCAACGAAGTTCTTTTAAAGCAACGTAATGTCATAGAAATCCTCAATGCTGAAGGTGAAACACCGATTCGCATCCACGGACGTTTGAGTATTGTTTATGGATATTCGGTAGTGGATATTAGCAGATGTTAGACGTTAGGTACGTCATTGTGACGAAGCTGAAGTAGGTCAATCGTCACTGGCTGAGGCAAGCGAACTGGCAGTCCGTCAACCGCATTGACTCCACACAACATTAATTGAGTTTATGAAGTCATTCGGGGTGAGCGTTGGGTAAAACTGGATGAAATATGTTCCATGTTGTCCATTACTAAAGGCAGTGCATAGACCATCATTAAGACCTAGGTTATTTAAAGGTTTGTGCACGGAGGGTACCCATAATGTTACATAGACAGACATAAAGAAGCAAGAAAAACCACAACCACCAACCTCCTGCACCGTTACGAAACTGCAGGAGAAGGGTTTTTATCGAATATTGTAACAGGTGAGCCATCATCAGACTTGACATCATTTCTGTTAACCATAATCCAAGAGGCAGTCAATGGAATGGCATCACACAACATCACCGACAAGAAGAAGTTCAAAATGTCACCATCGGTAGGGTAAGTTATGGCATCCATGTTTTGGGATGAGAAAGGTGTGACTCCTATCGACTTCTTGGAATAGGGAAACACGCTGAATGTTGACCGTTACATTGAAACTTTGAAGAAAATTGAAGGGCGTCTTTGATGACTTTACCCATTCAAAGATCCAAGAGCTACAGTTGCGCGACAATGCCACGCCACACACCGCTAAACGCATGTCATATGTTGCGATTGACATGAGGATCACGTTGTGCATTACACGTTTTCTAGTGTTCATAGAAGTTGGGCCCCCATTCCTCTCTAATGTGTAATAGTCAAGAATAAGAACATTGACCATTAAGCTCGGGTTGGTCTAGGGTAGTCCCTTGGACGATAGAAGCATATTATGAAAATATTTCTCTCACATAAGAATCCCAATAGCTCTTAAGCCCCCTCTAGATTGTGAAATTCTAATCAGTTTGGAATGACTTCATCAGAAATGATAAAAGATTCAGTGAAAGAATAATATGGACTGTGGATAGATCTGGAGAAAAGTTCATCTATTCTCAGCAGATGTCATCCCTTCTCTTACTTTAATTCCCATTCTAGATTATTGTGATCATTATTTCTTTAATTTATCCACAAACAACAACAATAACTTGTTAACGACCAATCTTACACAAACAAGTGAACTTCAAATAAAATAGAGAAGTATCTAGTGTTAATGAGTTTATTAGTTGTAAAAAACCTGTACTTGGTTCAAGACACACAATTCAATCAGTTCACAAGCATTATATTGTGACAACATCATTAGATATGAAAATGCATGAATATATATGCCCTCCCCTTTTCCAAGAACACAACCAATCTATATGTGTATAACTACTGTCTGTTAGCTGTGGAAAGAATCAGTGGATCTTCCTGGAAAAAAAAGACAAAAGTGTGTGTGGCCTGGTTTGTTTGGCCTCTTCTGCTTCTGTGTGGATATTTATATCGGTAGAAAATGCACCTGGAGCAATGAGACTGAGCTGTAGCCTGGGTCCATGTGTTAGTGGATCCGCTTCATTACCTGCCAGTTCGGTCAAGATGAAGGCTGCTCTTACTCTGGTAGATGCCTGAGTCGTCTCAATCTCTCACAAGTTTTGGGAACATCTTCTCTTCTACAATTCCACCAGGTTGCACCACTCGGTTCAGAACCAACTACACATATAAAATATGGAAAATTCGGCCACCACTCAGGCGACTGGACCGTCTGCCTGTATCTTGTATCGAAGAATGCGCAAATTCTAAAAGTTGGACGCGGTGGACGGGTCGACCCAAGATCATGTGACTGGTCTCCTCCAATGGTCATATGTAGTGAGGACGCTGTTTCATCTAAATATAATCTGACATGTGTCCATCTCTAGTGTCAAGTAGCGTAGTGTGTTTCTAATGCGTTCAAGTGCAATATTTTCTCTGGTTGGTGTGCAATAGTTGACGCACTGTAACAATGATGAAGGACATTATGTCACAACGCACCATTGATACGATTGCCGAGTTTGGCTGGACATTATTACCACATCCCTCTTACAGTCATGATTCATCACCTTCAGACTTCCATCTGTTTGGATCACTGAAAGGTCTTCGCAGGCATCACTTTGAGGACACCGAGACCGCTAACCGTGCCGTATGCCAGTAGTTTAGGAAAAGACATGCATTTTTACCCTGCGGGGATACATGCAGTTGTGAGAAGATGGGCAAAAACTATAACGAATAATGGAGACTACATTGAGAAGTACATTTACATTCAGTAGTTTGCCATTGTTTTCTGAACCTCCAACACTTATATCATTTTTTTTAAATTCAACACAAGACGGTCTGCTTCCAAATGGCCGTGATTGTGAACCCTGTATGCGGGAGTTCGAATCCCGCTCTAAACCCTTCGCCACAGACGCCTCCTTGTACACATTAGACTCATGGATATCATAGTGCTTCACATTTTTACATTACCTGTATACCAACCATCAAGTCAAGAATGTCGCTTTACGTTTTGGCACTATCTGTACACCATAAAGTCAAGCATGTGGCTCCACTTGTGACGGTAGTTTTACATACTACCTTGCGACTGAATTGTTAACCTTAGTCAACGAATGTCGCTGTATATTTAAATTAACTTTTATACTTTAGTGTCACAAAAATATTAATTGTATTCTAGAGTTACGTATATCGGTTTACTTTTAACGACCTTGCAAAAGCTATACATATAGCCACTTTGAGTCTCGAGTTACGGCAGTAATTTATATGAATTCTCTTTATATTCAACAACTGACATGTCTTCTCGCCATGTATCCATGTCATGCGGATCTATTCAACTGCAACGCCCGAGTTACTCCGCTGGGATAATGTTATCTTTGTGTTAAAAATAATTGTGATGGGAAAGGAGAAAGACAAGCACAAGGACATAAATAACTCTATGGCGTGTTCACATGGTATAGACTATACTCGACTCTGATCAACGTGTGAGATAACGAATCATGATCGCCAAGGCGTATCGACACGGCACATGATGTTATTCACGCCATGTACTTATGTGCCGGTTCTGTGGCAAAGGGGTTACGAATGCGTTGGCTTCCCATACAGAGGTATGGTAGCCGGTGATTCATCACCAACAACCAAATAATGCTGGGGTTGACCGCGACGTCCTGTAAAAGATATGCAACTACTTGCTTGCTTGCTTGTGTTCGCTGGCTGTGAACTCCAGCGTGAAGTCCTGTATGTCGGATGAAGACATCCTGTTGTCCACCATCAACGTGATGTCATACAGGACCTGAAGTTTGCGTTAGTATCCGTTCTCCCATGTCTGGCTTATTAGTGTGCAGACTGGTGGTTTCTCGCCATGCAGGCAGATACTCTCCGGCTTCGGAAGAATTAGCGATCCTACTAAGTTAGCCAGGACCCCGAAGGAACCTGTTGCCCAGGACGCGTGACTAGGACGTGTCAGCAGGTCTTGACCAGTATAGATCCCGGCCCTGGTGCCTTGGAAACACCTCTGCGTCCCATGCAACTACTCTTTAATAGTGTGTGCACACACGTTAAATAGATGTAAGTTTAAATGTGCAATTCAGGTAGCCGTGAAGTCTGCAGTGCCATGTTCTCAGTCTGAACATGATGGGCTTCTCGCTGGCTCCAAGTATTAGTAAATAACTTCTGAGAAGTTCAAGACTGACTCATGTCTGTTTCATGAGTGTGCCAGGGCAAGCGGGTGTATGAGGGAAAGAACGTGCAGATAGGTGTGAGGACTTGGCTGCCGTAGAGAGTGGACCAGCAGCATGATGTTCTCCCTCAGGCAGACAGGGCGAGTAAATGATTCAGAGAATGGATGCGATTCTGCAACTTTGACAAAACTGCAAGAACATCAAGTCAAGTTGGGTGAAGCGAAACTCTAGCGCCAAGCGGGAATCAGTGAAGAATTGTCAACCAACACGAACTGGTATTACCAGTCGCTGCATGCGAGGGAGCTACTGAGGAGAGGTTCTGAGCACTTATGATTAATAGATGTGCAGCAAGGATGATCTGTTGACTAACTTACTAACTAACTGAATGACTGACTGACTGACTAACTAACTAACTAACTAACTAACTAACTAACTAACTAACTAACTAACTAACTAACTAACTAACTAACTAAATAACTAACTAACTAACTAACTAACTAACTAAATAACTAACTAACTAACTAACCAACTAATTAGCTAGTTAAGTATGTTGTTATTTTAATTACTAACTTTCATTGCTACTAACCAAATAAATACATACTTAACTAACTAACTGGGTAACTAACTACCTAGGTAACTATTTGCTGATGTTGTCTTATGGAAACTCGCATAGTTAATTAGTTAGTTAGTTAGTTAGTTAGTTAGTTAATTAATTAATTAGTTAGTCGACAGATTAACCTCATTGCACATCGAACCATTCAGTCCATAAGTGCTCGGATCCCCTCTTCAGTAAATCCTGCAGCGTGTAGCAGCTAACGACGCCAGTTCTGTGTTGGTTTATTACTTCTCCCTAGCTTCCTGCGTAGTGTTCTTGTTTAGCCACGCCTCTTTTAACTTCCTGTTCTCGCAGCCTGACCATAGTTGTGGATTACCAATCATCGCTTTGTTCTCGTAAACAACTTACTTCTCGTAGAGCATTCAGAATGTATGCCTGGTCCATGGCTCGTCCGCCTTCCACAGTAGCCTTACCTGCAAGCTTGTCAGCCCGCTTATTCCCTTGTATACGCGCACTCCCTGGCATGAAGATGAAACTAATCTTTGCCTGCCGATATCGCTCCAGAGACAGCAGCCACTCTCTTCGGACCCACCCCATCTCTATCATCCTGAGCATATGGAAACTGGCATGGACAGGATTAACCATACATGTGGGACTATGTAACAGTATGGGCGCAATCAACATCAAAACCACACCCTTGACAAGACACAGTCTTCTGCAAACCTGGAATATAACCTGAGGAATTTTCACTAGTTACGTATGACCTCTATTAGTCATGAGTGGTCTCGAGGTATGGTGTCCGCCTCGAGTGCTGGAGGTCCCGGGTTCAGGCTCCAGTGAGGACCGGGATTTATTTAAAAAATCCACCTGGACTTCCAGAATTATAATTTCCCCTGGTCTCTGGGTAGTGAGATCGGACGCCCGTGTGTATTGTTGCGCACGTAAAAAATCCCTTGGCAGTTGGAAATCGAAAAAGAGTAGCCCAACGGCGCTGCCCGGGCAAAATTTCCAGTTAAAAATCTACCCAAAGTATTTCAGGATCTTCGCCGTTGCAACGGCGTTCGTGCATTGAGCTGAGTTTCTCCAGACTCAGGTTTGAGTTAGGAGGAAAACGGAGCACTTATGGGTTAAACCGTGTGCCCTGATGTTGATCCAACGACTAAACTAAACTAAAGACCTCTATTACAACTATCAAAGGGCTTTCTGAGTCCCATATTCCCAGCAGTCACGCAGTTCCAACCAGACCATGTTCTCCGGCCCGACGGTCGTCTCTGTGCGTGCACGCATCAAGACATTGCTGTTTTCTTGTTATGCACTTGGGCTACCAAGTACCTGAGCGTGTTTCGGAAAATAAAGGCTTCCGGAGCGCTATTGACCACATCACCTGCCCACGGCCAATTGGCCAATCAAAACACGAGGCTAGCACCATATACCCAATACGATTTAAGGCGTGAAGCAAGATCCTTTATGACATTACCCACTGCACTTGTCACAACCAGGACACAATCTGCTGCAGTTTGTGTCCGGGTGTGACCTTGCATTTATCCACAAACTTGACTACAAACGGCTTATAAATGTGGGTACTCTGTGGTCAGTGGATTATATTTCTACTTCTGAGCTCTGTTTTATTTTTGTTCAAAGCTCCACTGGCGTAAATGTGTTGAGACATGCACTTTTTTTTGGGGTCAATGTTCGGGAGCGACTAAAGGACCATTGGGGAATTCACCTCAAGAGGAACATGAAGGTTTCATAACTTGAATGTCACGGACAATTGTTGGAATACATGAATCAAAAAGACTATCTCTACAAGATCTGAAGATTGGACAATCAATACCATTATCACGTGCCATGCCGATACGCGAGAGTGTTTATGTTTGGTCATTTCACACAATCACCAGAGTCGTGGATAAGAACTGTGATTTTTCTTGGATGTGCCATATGACCAAGCCATTCAGATATTTACTTCTCTGCCTTCCCTTTGTTCTTTTCCCCTCGATCGTGCATGTTGTCAATACGTTCTTTTGTTTCTTCTTCTTCTTCTTCTTCTTCTTCTTCTTCTTCTTCTTCTTCTTCTTCTTCTTCTTCTTCTTCTTCTTCTTCTTCTTCTTCTTCTTCTTCTTCTTCTTCTTCTTCTTCTACTTCTTCTTTTCTTCTTCTTCTTCTTCTTCTTCTTCTTCTTCTTCTTCTTCTTCTTCTT